>OV815959.1:19000000-19460800 GCA_929112965.1 Mythimna albipuncta
CTTCCCTTTCGGATAACCCTGACCCCAGTAAGTAGGCTTCGACACGGCTGGGCCTCTGCTGTTGCTGACACTTTCTTGAGGCGCGCAGGAACAGAGCGCGCCGTCGACGACTTCGACTCGGTCCGGACAGTTATCGGACGGTCGGACAGCGAGCTACCCATTGCTCGCAGTCCGCAAGCCCGCGCCTACGGTGCCCAGAAATCGGGATCTGAATCCCGGCGGCGGTTGGGGCGCTGTGAGCGCCATTGCCTGATGCGTTCAGCCTCCTTCTTTGCAGCATTACTGCTTCGCAGAAGGAGGCGACCGCCTGCCACTCCTCCTCGCTCTGGACCATGGCCTGTACCAAGGCCCGGCGCGAGAGATCGGCGCTGTCGATTGCCCCCACGAGGGCACGGCGATGCTCTGACCAAGCAGGGCACACCTCCACTGTGTGCTCCACCGCGTCCTCCAGGCGTTCCACACAGTGGTGACACCCGAGCGTCACTTTGAAACTGAATGGGTCAGCCAGTGGGAAACAAAATACTTAATGTAAAATTATAAATACTATGTTATGTTACAATAGTAGCCTGAATGAATTATATTTTCATATTAACCATTCAACTGTTTCTATGTTTATATTCTTACTAATGGAAAATTACATCGCACTAGTTGTAATCGTTTGTATGTGCTGTATCATATTTTTATACACATACCCAATTTGCCATACAAATGTAAATTGAAAAAATCCTACACAATAAAACTACCTATGAATTGCACGCAAATGTAAGAGGCCCTTTATTCTGAGTGTTGTTTTACGACAGAGTGTTATTTCCTTGTTCTTAAAAAAAAAAACATACCTACCTGTTTGCTATTCTTAGCATGAATTAACGCAAATTTACAAATGTTGTTATGAAGAGAATGTGAATTTACTATTAGGAGCTATAAAACATACTTAATATTGTTCTAGTTTTAGCGTTCGTTGCATCATTATGCCGTGCCGCGTAAAGAAAATTTTAAAACCTTGCGTTTTCATAAATTTTTATATACTAATTTGTGTAAGAACTGTTTATTCTTAAATGACATGGCCGGATTAGTAGGGAGCTGTGCCCAAACTAAAAATATTCCATTACACAGACAAACGGTACGTCGTATTAAAGCTTAAGAGTACGGCTTTACAGTAGTTTAATTTTTATGATCAGAGACAGAGCGAGAGACACTATAAATAAGATTAAAAAAAAACACCTCATCATTTTGAATAGCAATGATTGACATCAATACAACAATGATCTACAATAACAGTGACAGTGACAGTAACTTAGTATGAGAACGCCTTTAATTTTATGAAAATTTTCGAAACACTATCAGTGATACATATTGATAGAGGCTAGTGAAGAATGAGTCAAAGATCAAAATACCAAGTAAAACGTATTTACATTGATGAACATAATATGTTGGTAATACATAGTCACTTTCAAACATCGACATTAATTGCAATATCGAAGAAGAACTCGTCGTCTAACAGATATTTTTTGTATATTCAGGCGAATTAGCAAAAAATATACAATTAGCCATGCAATAAAACACTAAAAACATAACACTTGAATTTTTATTTAGTCATATAAATAAGCAAGTACAGACATTTGCTTAAATATATTTATTTCTTAATATTATAACACATCATCACTAACAATAATTACTCAGACAAGACACATTGAATGTTTTTATCCTGTCTTAAATCTCGAAAGGAAGAACTAGATGGCTTCGAAGATATGTTATCAGGGAATGAGGCTGATGCCGTTATATTTGCTTGACTAGCTGTGCCCCGCGGTTTCACCCGCGTTTTTCTCGTTTCCGTGGAAATACCGAGATAAAATATTGCCTATAATTGCCTCCCTCAATAAATGGACTATTGAATATTTAAACAGTTTTCATATCAGATCAGTATTTCCCAAGATTACCGCGTTCATAAATGTATTTATTATACTCTTCAAAGATCTTATACTTACAATCATCAACAAATATATTTCGAAAAAGATTATTACAGGATTTTATGTTGATAAAAAACTCTATGGCATCTTACACACGTGATAACTTTTAAACGAAATATCCGATTGAGATGAAACAAAAAGTATTTTACTTCTACATAAATACTCTTGATAACATAATGCTTAATTTCGATAAAGATTAATATTACGATACTTATTTAACGTAGATTTTTTTTCTTCAGACGATTTAATAATTATTTTTAACACAAAATCGGTTATTGTGATTAAACCATGATAGCTAGATATATGTTCTCGCGGACTTTTTTGTAGGTCTCAATGGGATCTACAAACCCGTAGTACATCATTTTGTTCTATTGTCAATAGTTTTTGCAGCGCACGCAAAAATAAAATCATTCAAATCGGACCAGTAGTTCCAGAGATTAGCGCGTTCAAACAAACAAACAAACTCTGCAGCTTTATAATATAAGTATAGATTAGCAACTGGTGTAATTGAAGGTAGTTTAGGTAATCCAGATTCATTTTCCTGTAGTTCTTCAACCTGTTTATGTATATCAGCCAATGTATTTTGTAGTTATGGTGTTAAAGTTCTTACAATATGCTCTCATATTCGATTGGAGGCCACAGTTCATTTCAGGAACATTGACTTCGTGAGCGTCAGAATCCAAATCGTAAACAAACCAATCCAATATGCACAGCAGAATATAAATATTAAAAGCGTAAAGGAAAGTCCGATAAAGGATAGCATGGAGCCAAGTTTAAAAATCAAATACAGTTATGAAAACACAAAACAGTAATATGTTGTAAGAATGACGCAAGGCAAGACTGACACATACAGTTTGTTTTGACAGTTTAGTTTAAAGAGCGCAGAAATGTCAAAATAATTTTAGGACGTTTGGGTGCACGCTCTTGAAAATATTGTGGATTCATGTGTACCGTGAGTACCATCAAAACGCGCTTTTTAACTTCTGCAATACAATTGTAGCATTTACAAGTATTTTATATTTTTAGTCTGACCTTCAGGCGTGTTACTACAGATAAAAACACTTTCTGTTTTATGCGTTTACCCAAACGTAAATGCAATTTGTATCGATTTATCCTCATCCTCTATGGTTGCTATGAAACAAAAGGACTCAAAAACAATTAACATACTTATTTTTTTTAGATTTTTTCTCGTCACTCCTAGAGAAATGGATTGTTGCGACTTATTTTTATTTATTTTACAAGTAATTTTTATATAATAAATAATTAATGGAACGTATAGTTGATTTTTGGGCAGGATCCGGCCAAGTCCTTTTTAAATGCAAGAAAAAAAAATGTACAATCAATAATAAAAATCTATCTATTTATAGATACAGTGAAAATATTATACCTATTATAGGTAGGTAGAATGGTTTCTACTATGGGTACCTGTATCAATATGTTTTAAATTAAATCCTTTCATGGAAAATAGAGAGAGGTAGGAGCAATGGAATGCAATACCTATTTAGAGGTGTCAACTATAACGGATCAAGTGGAAAAAAAACTATGCTGTGCTCCGAGCCCAAAATAGTTGTTATAAATGAATACCTAACTGGGCAGACATGGCTCGCACGTTACGTAAAATGTTGGCTAAAGTAGCTCTGAGCAGCTGATTTTATATAAAAATCGTAAAGTAATTTCATTATAAAATATTTTTATTTTTGCGATTCAAAAAATCTTTGAATCTCGATTCGGGAATCAAACCATTTACATAAATAGAAAAAATAAAAAACTCTGTGTGAAAGTCCAACTCGCACTTGAACGGTGTTCATGTTTATCAAAAAAGAAGGAAATTAAAAATCTCAATCCATTGCTGACTTCAATTCCGCATCCGTGCGGGATCGTGATTTTGTTGCGGGATTGGATTCCCTAGTCGCGACAGATAACTAAGGAGATGACGAACTAGACGGTTTTAGCTGGAACTGATAAAAAAACTGGGCAAGTGGGAGTCGGACTCGCGCACTGAGGGTTCTGTGCAAACTACAATTCCCGAACGGAGTTCAAAGATATTTCCGAATTTAAAATTATAAGTATATGTATATTTTTTTGACGAAGGTAACAACAAATTTACTGTTTTCAGTTTTTTTCCTATACCTGTGCTATAAGACCTTGCTTTGTGCCAAATTTTAGGATTCTGGGTCAATGGGGTCCCTATGAATTTCGATCTTTGAGAGTATCAAAATATACGTTTTTTGCGACATAAACGGCCGTATCTTTTTTATTCGATAACTTAGAAGTTTGATTTTTTCACAGCTTGAAGAGACCGCAGACCTGAGTATATGGTTGTTATTTCAACTCGATGCCTCCACGCGTTCTCGAGATAAAGGGTCTTGACAGACAGACGGACGTACAAAAAAGTGATCCTACAAGGGTTCCGTTTTTTCCTTTTGAGGTAAGGAACCCTTAAAAGAAGCGACGGATCACGATCAGTGGAAAGATTAGATTATAATGCATAATGTCTCCAGTATTTGCTCGGAAATATGACGAAAAAGGCCAGTAAAAATCATAACCCTCTGGCTTTGCCGAAACCGGGTAAAAAAGTGGCTATGAATTTTGCGTACGGCCTAGCTAGGTTTGCAAGAGTTAAATGATTTCATCACCACTTCTCTCAATTCGGTGAAAGAACACAATGAGCGGAAACCGATATGTCCTAGAACCAAAAATTCGAAAAAAAAGAAAATGTTACACCCACCAATCCGCACTGGGCCCCGTGGTAGATTACGGCCTATTCCCGCTCCTAGAGAGGATGCCTTAGTCCCAGCAGTGGGAACATTAAAAGGCTGATTATGCTTATGCTTATGTAGTATCTAACTTCCAGATTTAGACCACTTTTTCGTTCGCCTTGGCTAAAGCCGTCGTCAGTGCGACCAGTGGCGCATTAAGCCAGTGCGGGGCCTGTAGCAAATTCGATAAGGGCCCCCCTGCTAAAATCTTTTGTAGTAAATAGATAAAATAAATTCGCCAAATACTGGTCGCCACTCTAGAAGCTTTCGGTCAGCTCACTGCAGTATCAACAACATTTCTGACTCGATCATTCAAGAAACTTTAAGGCATCGTCCTAATAGAACGCGAATACGCGATCATCGCGCGAGTAAGCGATGCGACCATCGCGTGTTCGTGCGATGGCAAAAACTGGGTGTCCTATTGATCATCGCGCGAATTGACGACGCGAGTGAGGCTCGCTCGCCTGCCCCAGACCACGTTCGCTCTGTCAGCGAGCTACTTTGGTCTGGGGCAGTGGCATGGTTGATACCAACAACCATGGATCTCAGTCACGCTCAATTTTTGCTGTCGGGAAATGTGTGGATGACGTCACAATAGACAATATTTTATTTTACAATTATCGCGCGAATTTCAATTAGGACACCTATTTGAATTCAATATGTCTGATCGCGCATTCGTACGAACTAAGTTCGCGCGAATAGATTTACAAACATTTTAGTCGCGCGACAGCGTCGTGCCATTGTCTGTTAGGACACCTGTTCGAGTTCAATATGTTTGATAGCGCGTTCGTGCGAGTAAAATTCGCGCGAACCTACGATGTTCGCGCATTCGCGTTCTATTAGGACCACGCTTAAGTCCTCTCCATTGGCCTTCGGGTGATTTAAAGCCATCTGATGAGGCCCTTGACGACCTAGTTTCAGAGCCATTCTTAGAGATCTTCTATTCTGTAGAATTTTACTCCGATGAAAGTCTGTAGTAATCAGCTCTATTTAGATTTCATGTAGTTTAACTAGTGTATTTTTACGTTCAAGTAATAAAAAAACAGTCAAAGTATCAATCCAAAACGTGCAGGGCACGTAACATTTCCTACTCTTGCTACGTGGCTAATCCGCCATTGAGTGCGACGACAGTACCACCCTCAGATGAAAATTTTGCATTTATCGATTCAACCTTTTTAAGCCATAAATAAAACTTCAGATACATGGTTTACGGTCACGGTGCCGTGTTGACCGTAATTTATGCACGACAAGGTAACATCGTAAAACCCTAATGTGGCTAGGCCCTGAGGAGGTTACAACTCTATCTACTTTCATATAATTATGGAAAAATAAGAGTAGGCCTGTAGGGTTCACCCCTACCATATAGTTTATTTATGTTTATAATAAACTCACATAACACACCACAAATAAAACACGACATTAACACAGTCACAGTTATATTATTGTGTATGTTCATCAATAACACTTCACGGCATTCATAATGTTTAGCATTATGCTGTCGGATGGTGTCGGTCGCCCCAGCGCGCGGGCCAGCGCGCGAAACGGTTGAGCATCCCTGCTGCAACCTTAACATTCAAAAATATGTGGGTCAGTCGGTTGTAGACCTCGCCGCCTACCGCCTGCGCTCGCGCACCTTTTATTACGACTCGCTGATGTTATTTGTTACGCGATCTTGTATGTTTTATGTGGACTATTGTATTGTGCTGTGACTGTATATTGTGTGTCTCATCTATCCATTTACTCCTTCTGTGTTTTGTGTGTCGCGCCGGACTAAGTGCGAGTAAACGTGAGTAGAACATTTGGGACTTTTATTTCCACGCACCTGCACTCACCGCTACACACATTAACTTAACTAAACTGGTGACCCCGAGTAGAACACAGTGTGATCAAAATGACTGACAGTGAGAGTGAGCACACCGCGTCGTCGCAGCCCGACCATCATGCCGCGCACCGCACGCGCAAGGCCAGACGCCCCTCGGGTGCAAAGGTCGAGCCGGCCGAGGTGTACCGTGTCGCTTTGCGCCTACCCCCATTCTGGCCCGAGGAGCCCGAAATTTGGTTCGCGCAGATTGAGGCGCAGTTTGACAACGCAGGGGTGACAAACGACGTCACCAAATACAACTACGTCGTTGGGCATCTCGACCACCAGCAGTCCAAGGAGGTGAAGGACATAATCATGTCCCCACCCGCCAGCAACAGGTACGAGAGACTGAAGACGGAGTTGGTGCGGAGACTCTCGGCCTCCCAGGAGCGCAAGGTCAAGCAGTTGCTGATGCACGAGGAGCTGGGAGACAGGAAGCCGTCGCAGTTTCTCCGCCACCTGCAGGGTCTAGCAGGACCAACTGTGCCAGAGGACTTTGTGCGCACCATCTGGTGCAGCCGACTCCCCACCAGCATCCAGCCCCTCCTGGCATCGCAGCCCCACAGCGCCCTGGGCGCGCTAGCCGAGCTGGCAGACCGCGTCCAGGACATCGTCGCGCCAGCAAGCCACGTCGCAGCAGCAAGCCACGTCGCAGCAGCCTCGGCAGCGGGACCTTCGAGCAGCGAGATGGCTGCCGAGATCGCCGAACTGAAGCGGGCAGTGAAGAACTTGACGCTGCAGCTGCGTGACAGCCGTTCGCGCAACCGCTCCCACAGTCGTGGTCGAGACGCGCGACGGCGCTCACGTCATCGGTCCTCTACCCGCTCGGACTCCAGCTACCGGCAGCACCGTGTGTTGGTACCACTCCATGCACGGGGAGAAGGCGAAGCGGTGCGTCAAGCCCTGCGACTACCGGCAGGGAAACGCCGCGGGCAGTCGGTGATGGCGACAAACGATTGCCCTCCCTCGACTGGTCGCTTGTTGGTCACCGATCGCAGCACCAAGATACAGTTCCTTGTCGACACAGGTAGCGACCTCTGTGTCTACCCCCGCCGTCTTCTTAGTGATCGTCGCGTGTGCACAAACTATGACCTAGTGGCCGCAAACGGCACGCCTATAAAAACGTTTGGGTATGTGGAGTTGAATTTAAATTTAGGACTTCGTAGAGACTATAAGTGGCGATTTGTGGTTGCAGAGGTGACCAAGCCTATAATTGGTGTGGACTTTTTATCTTTTTACTCGCTAGTCGTTGACTGTCGTAATCAACGACTAGTCGACAGTAACACAAATGTATTTACCGTTGCCTCGAATCACACAGACTTGTCTTTATTTTCTGTAAAAATAACTTCTGGTGATTCGAGGTACCACAGGATTTTAGACAGGTTTCCCGACATCACCCGACCCGCCGGTACACTACGCACTACACCTCACAACACCGTACACCACATCCGCACCACCCCAGGTCCTCCAGTATCTTCACCATTCCGGCGACTAGCTCCAGACAAGCTAAAGATCGCTCAGCAGGAGTTCCAGCTGATGCTTGCCAATGGAACCGCCAGACCGTCGGAGAGTCCATGGGCATCACCACTCCACCTCGCCCCTAAAAAGGACAACGGTTGGCGACCCTGCGGTGATTACCGCATGCTCAACGCCCGCACCGTTCCTGACAGGTATCCGATTAGGCACATACATGATTTTGCACACAGCATTGCAGGTTGCCGAGTTTTCAGCACAATCGACCTTGTGAAAGCCTATAATCAGATACCTGTCAGCGCGGAGGACATACCGAAGACGGCGATCACCACACCATTCGGCTTATACGAATTTCCGTATATGACGTTTGGTCTGCGCAATGCGGGCCAAACTTTTCAACGTTTTGTCGACGAGATGACCAGAGGTTTGGACTTTTGCTACAGTTATTTGGATGACTTCCTTATATTTTCTAGGACGCAGGTGGAGCATGAGGAACACCTCCGCATTATCTTTGGCAGGATGAAGGACTACGGCATGCTCATCAACACGTCTAAGTGCGTTTTTGGTGTCCCGGAGGTAACTTTTCTAGGATACCGCATCTCCGAAAAGGGCACCCAACCACTAGACTCCAAGGTTGAGGCGATCAGAACCTTCCCGCCACCCAAAGACGTCCGTCAGCTGCGCCGCTTCCTGGGTATGATCAATTATTACCGTCGCTTCATACCCCACGCAGCACAGACCCAGGCGCCACTTCACAACCTTTTGATCGGCAACGTAAAGGGCTCGCAGCCCATATGTCTTGCGGAGAATACTTTGCAAGCATTTGAGGACTGCAAGGCGAGCTTAGCTAACGCTGCTCTTTTAGCTCACCCCGATTGCAATGCCAATCTCGCGTTGGTCACTGACGCGTCGGATACCGCAATCGGCGCGGTGTTACAGCAGCTTAGCGATGATGGCTGGCAGCCACTTGCTTTCTTCTCCAGGAAGCTCAGCCCTTCGCAGGCAAAGTATTCTCCCTATGACAGGGAACTGCTGGCCATTTACGAGGCCATCAAATACTTTCGCCACATGCTCGAGGCTCGACACTTCGTCGTCTACACGGACCACAAGCCGATCAGTTTCGCATTTCACGAGAGGAAGAAAAACTGCTCGCCCAGGCAATTCCGGTACCTAGATTACATTGCCCAGTTTACCACCGACATAAGGCACATTTCCGGCAAGGACAACGTCGTAGCCGACCCCTTATCTCGCGTGGAAGCGCTAAATGTACCGGTCAGCTTCGACACTCTCGCGGAATCGCAAACTTCGGATCCGGAGTTGTGTAAACTACTCCAGGAAGGTTCTTCGTTGGTGTTGGAGAAGGTGCAGGTCCCAGGGGAGCGTACATTTGTGTACTGTGACGTCAGGACAACGCCTCCCGGACCCTTTGTGCCCGTGATGCTACGAAAGCAAGTCTTCGACAGCTTGCACTCCTTCAGCCACCCTGGTGTCTCAGCGTCTGCTAAATTGATCGCAGAGCGCTTTGTTTGGCCTGGCATAAGGAGAGACTGTAGGGAGTGGGCTCGAGCTTGTCTTGAGTGCCAGCGGGCCAAGGTGAACCGACACGTTTCTGCGCCATTAGGGTTGTATCACCTCCCACGTGCAAGGTTCACCACCGTCCACATCGACCTGGTGGGCCCCTTACCGATTTCGCAAGGCTTTAGGTACTGTCTGACGGCAGTCGACCGTTTTACAAGGTGGCCAGAGGTCGTACCTATCGTCGACATAACTGCCGAGACAGTAGCTAAAGCGCTGCTATCCGGATGGATTGCTCGGTTTGGCTGTCCGACAGATATTGTTACGGACAAAGGATGACAGTTCGAGTCGGCCCTGTTCGAACAATTGTCTAAATTAGCGGGATTTCAGCACAAACGGACAACGGCATACCATCCGGCATGCAATGGCATGGTGGAGCGTTTCCACCGCCAGCTCAAGGCGTCCATCATGTGTCATGTAAATGACAAATGGACGGAGTCCTTGCCGTGGGTTTTGCTTGGTATACGGAGCGCATACAAGAAGGATGCCCAAGCGTCTTCAGCCGAACTTGTTTACGGCGAACCACTAAGGCTCCCAGGTGAATTTTTCGCACCTAGTGACGTAGGAACGACCGACGTCACAGATTTTACTGCGCGCATACGCAAGTTTGCACAAAACCTGCAACCAACTCCAGCATCACGACACAACAAGGCCAGCATCTTTGTATATAAGGATCTGCAGACCACTGATCACGTGTTCCTTCGTGAAGACGCATTACGTGGCTCGCTACAATCAGCGTACACAGGTCCTCACAAAGTTCTGCAAAAGGGAGACAATGTCTTCCGTATATTATTCAAGGGCAGAGAGGTCACGGTCTCAATCGACCGCCTGAAGCCAGCTTACATTTTGGCGGACAAAGCTGACCCAGAGGAAGTCACTCCACCTAGCGGTAGCAAGGAATACACCACACGCTCTGGTCGTCATGTCAGGTTCCCGGACTTTTATCGCCCTTGACGGTCTCTGGAGGGGGGTGATGTAGGGTTCACCCCTACCATATAGTTTATTTATGTTTATAATAAACTCACACAACACACCACAAATAAAACACGACATTAACACAGTCACAGTTATATTATTGTGTATGTTCATCAATAACACTACACTACATTCACGGCATTCATAATGTTTAGCATTATGCTGTCGGATGGTGTCGGTCGCCCCAGCGCGCGGGCCAGCGCGCGAAACGGTTGAGCATCCCTGCTGCAACCTTAACATTCAAAAATATGTGGGTCAGTCGGTTGTAGACCTCGCCGCCTACCGCCTGCGCTCGCGCACCTTTTATTACGACTCGCTGATGTTATTTGTTACGCGATCTTGTATGTTTTATGTGGACTATTGTATTGTGCTGTGACTGTATATTGTGTGTCTCATCTATCCATTTACTCCTTCTGTGTTTTGTGTGTCGCGCCGGACTAAGTGCGAGTAAACGTGAGTAGAACATTTGGGACTTTTATTTCCACGCACCCGCACTCACCGCTACACATATTAACTTAACTAAAGGCCTATAGTTCATTTTCATTCAAGTGCAGAAATTATATCACTGCGGCCGAGGCGGAATTCACACGAGCCGTAGGCGAATGTGTGGGCTGCAGTGACTTTGCACGTGTATCAAACAATTTTTTTACGAAGAATTGAATATACGGAATTTAACCGGCGATTGAGTTGGGGGTAGCGTTGAAAATTCCCGAAAGAAACAATTGTTTCTTTCAAAGAAAAAAACAAATTGTGTTTTTTTTCCGTTTTTTTCACATGTTGCATTGAAATTTTCCGAAAAAAAACGTTTAGGAACAAAATAGAAATCTTTCGAATGTTTTATTCGTTGTTTCGGTTAATTTCATGAAAAATGAAAAAAAAAAACGAGTTTTATTGAAATTTTAATATACACTTCTGGACACATCTATTGGCCCACCTTGTATTTTCAGTTTCGTTTGGTCCTAGCTAAAATTTTATATTAGGTCGAGCAAAAAGTTTTTATGCAGTTTTGAACCTGGCACATTCACAATTTCATTCAATAGTCTTTTTTTGAATTTCGACCACAGAATTTAAAGAAACAAAAGACAATTTGGAGCCTGTTTGTTGATATCAAACAATCGAATACTAAGAAAATTTGGTTTTATTGGTTTACTTGGATTTAATTCTTGAAAAAGTGATTGATGTCTTTGGTTTTGCAACAAAGATTACTTATTCTTAACATTACGGTGAGGTTCTATCAATAATCTATGGATACTTCACCTGAAGTCGCCGCCCAAGCTGTGGCACTTATTCAGGCCGGACACAGCCAAAGAACCGTGAGTGCTCAACTTAATTTAAGTCGATCTGCGGTCCGAAATGTTTATCGGAGGTACCTAGAGACTGGCGGCTTTGTTCGTCGGCAAGGAAGGCCACGATCTCGGGTCACAACTGAAAGGCAGGATCGATTCATTGTGACGACCAGCTTGAGAAATCGTCACCTTACCTCCATTGAGATACAAAACCAACTTCGCGACTTCCACGGAGTATCTGTAAGCGCTCGAACTGTTCGGAGAAGGTTAAAAGAACGCGATATGGTACCACACAAGCCAGCTAATAGGCCCAAACTGACGCGAGCCCACCGAACAGCGCCCCTTCATTTCGCACGCAGTCATTTAAATTGGACACAGCAAGATTGGAGCCGTGTATTCTTTTCTGATGAGTCTAAAATTGTGTTACATGGCAATGATGGAAGGAAGAAGATCTACCGAAGTACCGACGTAAGGGAAAGCGTTTCGCACAATGCTGCTTTGAAGAGAGGGTTGCTTATGGCGGTGGCTCATGGACTGTCTGGGGCGGTATATCCGCGAGCGGCAAAACTCAACTTGAGGTTGTTACAGGACCACGGCTGCCAACATTAAATGCTGAAAGGTACATTCGTGAGTGCTTAGAACCTCACGTGATACCATACGCGGACTATGTGGGCCCAAATTTCCTTTTTATGTATGATAATGCAAGAGCCCATGCGGCCGGCATCGTCAGGGAATATCTTCGGGATGTGAACATCGTAGTTATGGACTGGCCAGCCAGAAGCCCAGACATGTACCCCATTGAGCACATGTGGGACGAGCTAAAAAGACGTGTTAGGGCTCGTCAGCCAGTTGCCCGGACGATGCAGGAGTTGAAAACTGCCATAGAAGAGGAATGGGAGATGATCCCTCAAAATTTCATAGAGCGGTTGATAAACTCTATGCCTAATCGTATAAGAGCTGTTGTAGATGCCCATGGAGGCAACACGCGTTATTAAATTAAACCTTTATTTGATAAAACATTTATTTATTTATTTATTTTATTTATTTTATAATTTATGTACACACAGTAAAAGAAGAAGATACAACATTATTATAAATTATGTACAAAGGTACTGCTTATTTCATGAAGAAATTTCTTCCAGCAGACCTGCGAAAGGAAAGATCAGAAGAGATGTAGACAATAGTGTGCAGAAATAGGTAAAGAAGAGTTAGCGAAATCTTAAACTAATAAATACTTATATAACTATATATATACCTTATACTAAAAATACATAATATATATATATATACACAAATAAGATTATCACACAAGAGAGGAAAGATAGTGCTCTTTTACTTGAGTCTTAAAGAGAGAAATAGTTTTCAACTCACGAATGCTAGGCGGAAGAGCGTTCCACAACCTTACTGCATGGACAGAGAAAGAGTAGGAATAGTAGCTGGATTTATGAGGGGGGGATTTAAGGAGGGATCTCAGGTGTGATCTGCACGGCGCGTCGCCAGCGCGTGCGTAAGAAAAACGGTCGCGCAGGTAGGAGGGATAAGAAGGGTTGTGTAGGATGTTGAAAAGGAGACATAAAATCCGAGTGTTCCTGCGAAGACGGATGGGGAGCCACTTGAGTTCCTTGCGAAGATGAGAAACATGATCAAACTTTCGTAGACCAAAAACAAACCGAATGCATAAGTTTTGCAGTCGCTCAAGCTTGTTTAATAGCTCCTCAGTAGCATCCAGGTAGCAGGCGTCGGCATAATCTATAATCGGCTGAATAAGTGTTTGGGCCAAAGAGATTTTCGTTTTCAAAGGCAAGAGACCCTGGAGGCATTTGAGTGAATGGAAGGAGAAATTTACCTTCCGACTGACTTCATTGACCTGCGCACGCCACGAAAGATTGGAGTCGATGATGACACCCAGATCCTTTGCAGTTTCGGTGTAGTCAATACAGACACCATCGAGAACTAAAGGCTGCAGAGAAGAAACTACAGCAGCATTGCGGACGAACCTACTGCCTATGATCATGGCCTGTGATTTAGTTGGGTTGATCTGCAGGCCAAATGATTTTGCCCAAGCGCTGATACAAGCCAGGTCACGATTCATGGCAGCTATCGCAGAATCTGCATCAGCTACAGTAAAATGTCGGTAAAGCTGCAAGTCATCTGCGTAAAGATGGAAACTAGAAGATATTGCTCTGGTAACAAAGTTAATGAAGATAGAAAAAAGAAGAGGAGAGAGAACGCTACCCTGAGGAACGCCCTCAGTGAGATTACACCAGTCAGAGAATAACTCTTCAAGGCGAACACACTGGGAGCGACCCCGAAGATATGAATTGAACCAGGTTAGGACGGAAGAAGAGAAATTAATGGATTTAAGGATGCCGAGTAAGATATCGAAATCCACTGAGTTAAAGGCGCTACTAAAGTCAAGCAAGACAAGGACTGTAAGAGACTTGTTTTCCATAGCCCAGCGGATATCGTCAGTCACTTTTATAAGCGCAGTTACAGTACTGTGACCCGCGCGAAAACCTGATTGAAAAGAAGAAATTATCGAGTTAGACGCCAAGAAATGAGATAGCTGTCTATGAACTAAGTGCTCAAAAACTTTGGAAAGAAATGGGAGGATAGAAATAGGTCTGAAATGAGTTAATAAAGTAGGATTGTTAATTTTAGGTAAAGGAATAATATAAGCCTGTTTCCAGGCTGAAGGAAAGGAGCATGAGGTAAATGAGTGATTGAAGATATGCGTGAGGACTGGAAGTAATGAGGGAAGGATGAGAGTAATCATTCTTGAGCATAACTTATCACAGCCAACTGCAGAAGAAGTAATCGCGAGGATAGCTTTCTTAACGTCAATCTCAGTAACATCGCTGAAGTTGAAGTGGGGATACTGTGGCAACGGCAAACCAGAAAGACCATCCAGTGTCGTAGCTTTAACACAAGGATCTAATGAAAAGGGAAGATAAGAGAAATGTGAGTTGAGGTCATTAAGGTTCACATCCTTACACTGGTTGGTTGGTGATTTGCCTATGCCAACAGACTTAAGAAATTTCCAGACGTCGGAAGAACTACGGTTATGGAGTTGTTCGTGGAAATAGCGTCTCTTTGCAACTTGACACAGGCGCCTGCAGCTGTTACGCAGTGAAATAAAACAAGAAAGATTCTGCTCAGATGGTCTACGCTTATACCTGCTCTTAGCTTTATCCCTGCGAGCCATAAGCTCCTTAATATGAAGAGTTACCCAAGGAGCTGGATTATGTTTTACCTTGACACGTCGTAAAGGGGCATGCTGGTCAAACAATCCGAGAACGGTTGCATTAAAATAATTCACCTTTTCATCGATGTCGTCAGTTTCTATCAGAGGGGACCAGTCGACATTGCTAGCATCGCACTGCAATGCCTCCAGGTCAATGCCCTTGAAGTTACGAAGAAATAAGAGCTGGGGTTTACGCTTGGGAACACGGATGCGATAAGAAAGATAAATTAAATCATGGTAAGAAAAGGAAGCTGGAAGTTGACCATGGTTAGATACATTGTTAGGAGAGGAGACAATAATAAGGTCTAATAAAGAGGGTGAACAATTAGGAGAAAAATGAGTAGCAGAAAGGGGCAAAACTTGAAGATTGAAAGAAGAAAGTAGTGAAAGAAGTCTATGGGAGCGATTGTTATTTTTAATGAGGCAAGTGTTAAAATCACCCATTAAAATAACGTGCTCATACATGGGGCAAAGATTACTTAAGGTGCAATCAAGGGAATCAAAGTAGTCAATGTGCAGGTTAGGGCTATAAAGCACAGCAAGCAAGACTTTAGTGTGATGGACAGTAATTTCAACAAACAAGTATTCAGCCGACTCAGAATAAAGAGAAGGGGATGAGCTAACCACCTTGTGGGGTAAGTCAGCGCGTATATACATAGCTACACCTCCTCCACCCTTGCCCGTTCTATCGTTACGGATCAAGACGAAGCCAGGCAGTGAGTATTGAGTAGAGAGAAGAGAAGGCTTCAGAAATGATTCCGATATCAATAGGGCGTCAAGGTGAGCACAGCTAAAGGATGCCAGAAGATCAGAATAGTGGCCGGGAACACTCTGGGCGTTTATGTGAGCTATATGCAAGTTTCTAGGATCATTAGAGAAAAGAGAAGAGATTTTATCATGTAAAGTGAGAGGAAGAGAAGAGTCACTCTCCGCACTAGCAAAACTATCAGAAGAAGAGCATGAAAAAAAGCTGTCATTAAAATCAGCTACATCATTCATAATATAGATATACTTAAATAATAATAGAAATAAAAATAATTACAAATAATAAACAAAACAAAAATGCTATTTACTAAAAACGCTAATAAAAAGTTTCTATTTATTGAAAACCACCCCAATTCGCTGGTATATTGGCAGAAATTTTACAACTCGTATTTATACAAGGCAACACTTATAAGTATAATCCAGTTACATGATAAACGAGCACGTGAAATAGTATACAAAACAAAACACATACGTGAAACAAAACGTAACACGACCCGGAGAGAGATGCGGTGTCACTGTCACCTGACAGATGTCAAAACTGACAGAAGACAACCGTCACATTGACACCGGTCGATCTACAACAAAACAATGTAAAAAAATAATATCCTAGCACCGGCTAAAAGTTAACAAAATCGAGTTCAAAATTTTAACGGTGCCGGAGAAAAATAACTTTATAGACTACCGGCTCGCAAGATCAAGTAGTGAAGTAAATTAGATCGAATAAAGCGGCTAAAATTAAACGGAATCCAGCCAACCAACTAACAACCACAACAGCAACAGATCACGCTACTTGCGCAAACGGGTCCTTCTGATATTCTTGGCGGGCACAGCCGATATTGCAGCCACAGGAGATCGAGGTTCTTCAGACTGCACAGAGCCCCTGGTGTCGACTGAGCTGGACGGGAAATTGGCAATCAAGTCGTTTAGTTCGCCTGCTGTCTCGATCTTCCTACGGGATTTGTTTTTTATTCAAAAATCAATTGCCTTTAGCAAGGCGCATATCCGACTTGTTAGGCGTAGCTCCATGTCGTATGGTGTTCTGAATTCAAATTTAAAACAATACGATCGAAAAAGATGGTAAAATGTATTAGGTTTAAAACTGCATCAACAGTTTTTGTTCAATCTAGCAATCATATTTTGGTAGGGGCCATCGAAACCTAAACTCTAAGGTGGGCCAATAGATGTGTCCAGAAGTGTATTTATAATGGGCGAAAATGTAAGAGTGGTACATTTTCACCCACTATACAAATGATCTAGCTAGCTTTCCTCAGACAAAATCTCAATTTCACTGTCGTCAACTTGATCAGAATTCAGAATCGAGCTCCCACAAGCCTCCCTCAAGTGTCACCATAATAATCGGGGCCCACTGTTGGACACAAGCCTCTCTCAAGTATCCCATTTAGGGCTTTAATGACTGCTGTCCACTGTTGGACGTAGGCCTCCCCCTCGCTATAATGACCCATGCCCACTGTTGGACATAAGCCTCCCCTGAGTGTCGTCATTAGGCGCTAAAATACTGATGCCCATAGTTGGACATAGGTCTCCCCTCGCGATAATGACCTTTGCCCACTGTTGGGCATAAGCCTCCCCCAAGTGTCACCACGTAGGCGTTATAATAATTGATGCCCACTGTTGGACATAGGCCTCCTCTCGCGATAGTGACCTATGCCCACTGTTGGGCATAAGCCTCCCCCAAGTGTCACCACGTAGGCGTTATAATAATTGATGCCCACTGTGGGACATAGGCCTCCTCTCGCGATAGTGACCTTTGCCCACTGTTGGGCATAAGCCTCCCCCAAGTGTCACCACGTAGGCGTTATAATAATTGATCCCCACTGTTGGACATAGGCCTCCTCTCGCAATAATGACCTTTGCCCACTGTTGGGCATAAGCTTCCCCCAAGTGTCACCACGTAGGCGTTATAATAATTGATGCCCACTGTTTGACATAGGCCTCCTCTCGCCATAGTGACCTTTGCCCACTGTTGGGCATAAGCCTCCCCAAGTGTCACCACGTAGGCGATATAATAATTGATGCCCACTCTTGGACATAGGCCTCCTCTCGCGATAGTGACCTTTACCCACTGTTGGGCATAAGCCTCCCCAAGAGTCGCCATTTAGGCGCTATAATGATTGATGCCTGTTGGATATAGGCCTCCCCGTACTATAATGACCTATGCCCACAGTTGGGCATAAGACTCCCCAAGTGTCGCCATTTAGGCGCTATAATGATCGATGCCCACAGTTGCACATAAGCCACATAAACTAGTGCGCCTCACCATCAGATTGTGTCACTGCTTACCATCAGGTAGGACCGCAGTCAATCGCTAGTTTACATTAATTAAAAAAAAAAGTACGCATTTGAAAAAAACAAACATGAAGTTTTCGATTCTTTTCTCATTTTTCAGTTTCTGTCGGTTTTTTTGGAAAAATACATGAAATTTATAATTTATAAATTTCTTGAAAGTTTTGAATTGTTTGCTGTATTGAATAAAACAACAGTATTTGAAAGAAACGAGAATATTCCCTGTTTTTTTCAACGCTAGTTGGGGGACGACGCACGGCCAGCCTGATACGATAATTGTAATAAAATTATGGTGAAAAGAGCACGCACACTAGTGCGGAAAACAGTCTATTCCGTGCCTAAAAGTGGTGAGATAAGAGTGGGTTTTTGAGTAAGTGTATTGAAAATTAAATTAACCCTTTCAACGCCACGGTTTTATTCATAAAACGCTCACCACACGCCACGACTCAAAAATGCCTCGCTTAACTAGTGATGCGAACAGAAACATATCGATGCTTTTGTAAAAATCGCGTATTTTTAAATAAATATAAATTCAACTCAGTTTATATATATTTTGTGGACTATTATGGATTCATGAAAATATTTGGAACAAAAACAAAAAACGCAAGAGCACGTTTTCAAAACGTGCTCTCACATTAATAAAGAATAAAAAATGTTAAAAGTCATTAAATTATGCATCACTAGTTGTCTGATAAATGTGACTTTGGCGTATATCCATCACGTGTACTTTCAAGTCTTTAGTGAGGTATCAACTTCCGGTCGTAAACATCGACAAAGGACATCATTCAAGTCTCGAACATTTTGTACCTTAAAATGAAAGTAGCCAGAAAAAAAAATACTAGATTCTTAAGCGAAGTTATGTCCTGAAGATTGTTTACTATTACAAGAATCGTCTAAAATTAACCCACAGGCTGGTATTTGACTTTGAAAATTAAATTTTTTTTTCTTCAATTACATCTAAATATTAAATGCCTATCACAAGTTAATAGATGATAATATTCATGCGCAAACATTCTTAAATAATTATAATTAACGAAAGATTGACTTTTGATTGATTGATTGGTAGTCTGGCAGCGTGGCTGGAAAGACCTCACGGCGTCCTTAACTTCCGTATAACGCAGGTCCTCACCGGACATGGTTCGTCCGGGAGGTTCCTGCACCGGATTCGTGCGGAAGTGACGCCCGGGTGTCGGCACTGTGCGGAATACCCGGAGGACACGGTGGAGCACACAGTCGAGGTGTGCCCTGCTTGGGCGGAGCATCGCCGTGCCCTCGTGGGGGCGATCGCCGGCAAAGACCTCTCGCGCCGGGCTTTGGTTGAGGCCATGGTCTGGAGCGAGGAGTGGCAGGCGGTCGCCGACTTCTGCGCTTGCAAAGGAGGAGGCCGAACGTATCAGGCAACGGCGTCCTCACCGCCGCCGCCGGGATTCTGATCCCGATTTCCGGCCAACTATAAATAGTATCAATCCAACTTGTCTAGATATCGGAAGAGATTCTACTCCTTCCTTGGTGTGTTTATCGTGATATTCTTCGTCCTGTGTGAATGTAGATTCCAGGCTTCGACAGACTTCAGCGTTGAAATCCGTTAATGTACAAACCACTCAGTAGTATCACTTTGAATTTTGTTAATTTGCTAAAAAAAGGTACTGTTTCACGTATTTTTAGTGGGCAATTGGATGTATCACTTTGGATTTTGTTATATTTGCTAAAGAAATACTATTTCATGAATTTTAAAAGCATAATTAGACATGAGAAAATTTTTTACTCGCGTTATTTTACCCGCGAAGAAAATAAGTGACAAGTAAGTCGAGTGGTGTTACCAGGCTATTTTGCTATATATTAAAAAAAAACTCTAAACTTCGCGTGTTCAGCCCAGAAGGAGATATTACTACAATGTAAAATAATAAAATTACATTTCAGTGTCGGCGCGAAATAAAATTGTAGTTGTTTATTGCACTGTGTGTATGAATAAGACTAGAAAAAATAAATTCGACCGTCTATCTGTCACTAGATAGTTGAAATTTTCTCAAATTAAGTATTTCTGTGGCTGCTTTATGAACATAATTATAACACTTAAAACCGTTTTTAGGGTTCCGTAGCCGGATGTCAAAAAACGGAACAAAAAAACAACACGCATTTTTATTGAAAACTTCCTATTCAATTCACTAAGTATTTTATTTGTTTATACAAAAAAGTATATTTACAATCACATAACTAAATGGAAACACAAAGTAGGCAAATGTAGGCAGCCCTATTGCATGTTTACGTACCACGCGGCTGTAGGCATTTATTTCAAAAATCCAAATCCAGACCAGTGCTACTACTCAAATTATGGTTAAATAATATATGTGCTATAATAACATAATAACACAATACAAAATATTTCATGTTATTTCATTATTTTGTTCAAAAAAAGCATACAAAGATGCGCTAATAATTTGCCGCGGGTGAATTTGAAGGAGACTACAGCCTTAATGTGTAAAAAATGAGCCCAAAATAATTAGTTGTAGAGTCCGTCTAATGAAAACGTGACCTGAGAAAAGGAGGTTACAACCAAAAATTTTGAATGTGGTATTATTGAAATAGTAGGAGAAAAAAGTTTTGATACTATTTTTTGTATTTAAGACAATTTTAGTATACTTGTACAAGAACTTAAATCCTAGTCAAAAACATGTGTGTAGACTTAATTATTTGGTGGGTGTATGGTAAAAGTCAATAACACACAATGTGTTAGATAGTATTCCAAATTATTTTATTTTATCTGATCTCTCAAAAGTCGCTATATAATATTTAAATAATTTTCTTTATTTTCCATTTGGCGTTCTAGCAAGAATACCAAGTGCACAACACCGTGATAGTCAAATAAAATAGTCAACATGATTTCAACTTCATTACGTCTCGCCAACACTATTAATGAGTTTCAAGATTGTTGGGTTTTTTTTTTTCGATGTGAAAAATCAGCTTATGACAACCCCCGCTCTTGGGCGGAGCGGGAGATAGTGTCAGACTCTTACTGTCTAAAAAACCCATCCCGTTCCTTCAAGCCTTCATACCGGGGCTCGAGCGCCCTTTCGGATAACCCTGGCCCCAGTAGGCTTCGACCCGGCTGGGTTCCTGCTGTTGCTGACAACTCCTTGAGGCGCGCGGGAACAGTGCGCGCCGTCGACGACTTGGGCTTGGTCCGGACAGTTACCGGACGGCCGGACAGCGAGCTACCCATTGCTCACTGTCCGCAAGCCCGCGCCTACGGTGGCTGGAAATCGGGATCGGAATCCCGGCGGCGGCGGCGAGAGCGCCGTTGCCTGATGCGGTCGGCCTCCTCCTTAGCGAGCATTACTGCTTCGCAGAAGTCGGCGACCGCCTGGACCTGTGTCAATCGGAAGGTAAGGACGCCGTGAGGTCTTTGCGTGCCCATGACGGGGTTGCGATAGTCGCTGACGCCATTCCACCATGAGATCCCGCCGGAGCTCTGTCCGCCATGCCGCGACCTGTCGCGGCAGAGGACTTTCACCCCGGCGTTGCATCACCACGCGCATGTCGTGCATGTGTGCAAGGACTGTTGCCTCCAGATCCCACGGTAGTAGGCCAGCCAGAAGGCTTGCCGCTTCACGGGAAATCGTGCGGTATCCCCGCACCATCCGAATTGCCATGACCCTCTGGCAGGCGTTCAGAATGGCCGCCGGTCGCTTTTGCAGCGACGGCGCCCACACCGGCGCCCCGTAGAGGGCCATGGACCGAACGATCCCCGCGTAGAGCCTCCGGCAGGAGGCGTCTGGACCCCCAAGGTTGGATAGGAGCCGCTTGAGAGCGGCCCCAGTCCGGTTGAGTTTGGGAGTCAGATGTCGGAAATGCTCCACGAAATTCCACCGGCTGTCGAGGACGAGTCCCAGGTACTTCATCGTCGACCCAACACCGATGTGAACTCCTCCTAACGTTAGTTGGGAACTCATTGGCGGTGCGTTCCGAGAACGGCGACCGTGAAAGCACATCGCCTTGGACTTATGAAATGCCACCTCGAGTCCCAACTCCTGGATCCTATCAACGACCATCGCAACCCCGCGTGTCGCTAGAGCGACCGCCGCCTGGTACGACTCTCCCTGCGCTAGAACCAGCGTGTCGTCTGCATAGCAGACCACGCTGACCCCGTCAGGGAGGTCGCCCCGCAGCACGTAATCGTACCCGATGTTCCACAAGGGTGGCCCTAGTACCGACCCCTGCGGAACACCGCACGACATCTCCCGACGTTTCCAGTCTCCCTGGTGACTGGGGTAGACAATATACCTGTCCTACAGGTAGGTCTCGACTACTCGACAGAGATCTTCGGGCACCCGGTGGTACCGGAGTGCCCTCCGGATCGTAATACAGGGCAGGGAATTGAAAGCGTTGGCAATGTCCAAGGACACTGCCACGACACATCTACCCTGGGACACCGCATCCCTCGTCTTGAGGGCTCGCACGCGCATGATGGCGTCCACCGTCGAGCGCATCCTCCGAAAGCCGAACTGTCCGTCCGAAAGGTCCGGCCCCACCCGTGAAAAGCGCGCGACGAGGCGGCTCGCAATCACTCTTTCAAAGAGCTTGCCCACCTCGTCGAGCAGCACAATGGGCCGGTACGCGGACGGAGAGTCCGCAGGGCGCCCTGGCTTTGCGATGAGGACCAGTTTCCCCGTCTTCCAGCGAAGTGGGAACTGGCCCCTCTCCAAACATGCGCTGAAGAGCCCTCTTAGTCGAGGCCCGAGAGCCTCCATGGCCAGGACCCAGGCTTTCCCAGGAAAGCCATCGGGTCCTGGGGCGGCGTTCTTGTTACTCAGCCTTTGCACCGCCACTCTTATCTCTACCTCGGTCACCTCTGGAGCATTGTCGTCGTCGTCTCTATTGCGGTCCGCGTCAAGCACCGCTGGCGGAGGCGGAGCCATGGGCGGGGGGGAGTGTTCCCCTCGCGCAGGGAACAGAGCGTTTACCACACCCTCCACGAGTTGGGGCCGGAGACTCTGAGTCAACGGGGGAGCCCACGGGCGCAGCTTCTCCCGTACCAATTTGTACGGGCGCCCCCACGGGTCCGCGTTCAGAGACCCCAGCCATACGTTGCGGGTCTCGAGTTTGGCCCGCTTAATCTCCACTCGGAGGGTGTGTTTTGCCTCTCTGTAACCCTCGTACAGCTCCGCCTCTCTGGCCTCCGCATCCGGTGGGCGGATGCGGCGCCTGCAGTATCTGGCGTACCGGCGTCGCGCGTGATTGCACGTGTTGCGCAGTGCAGCGATCTCCGGTGACCACCAGTACACCTGGCGCTTAGCACGTCCTGGACGGACTCGGGGCATTGCCGCATCGCAAATTTGCGATGTGGCCTCCCGGAACCACTCCGCCTCGACGTCGATGTCGACAGGCCTGTCCGGTGCTTGCACCCAGGCCTGTACCGTCGCGGCTTCCAGGAGGAGCTCTCGGTCCATCTGCTTAAGCGCCCACCGTGGACCCCAAGGGCTCTGTCGGACCGGCGCGGCCGAGGTTTCAGCGGTGACGTCCAACCCGATATACCGGTGGTCGGAGTACGTCTCCACCTCCTCTATAACGCGCCAGTCGACGACACGCGGCGACAAAGCGGGGCTGGCGAACGAAAGGTCCACCACTGATTCACCCCGCCTACGCACCAACGTGGGGACAGAACCCCGGTTCAGGACGACCAGGCCCAGCTCCAAGGCCCAGTCCTCCACCATCCGACCCCGTGTGTTCGTGCGCCGGGAACCCCAAGCCGTGTTCCAGGAGTTCTGGTCGGGGACAGGTAGACGCCTACATCTGCAATGTCCCCGACCTGTGCTGCCACGCAACCCCGTCCCCTCGCAACAGCCTCGAGGGGCAGGGTACCGGCGGCGGCCGACGAAATTAGCGTCACCGAGCCGTCTAGGTCCTGAACCCAGCGGGGATGGACGTAGTACGGCTCGGAGACGACAGCGACATTGATCGACCACTGCGCCAAGCTCTGGAGCAACAGATCCTGAGCGGGGGCGCAGTGGTTGATATTCACCTGGAGGAGACGTAATGGTGTCCTTATTGACATTCCATTACAGTCTCCTCCCGACCCCCTGTGAGGGCACCGCTGCGGCGGGAGCGGCGCCAGCCAAGACGGTGGCAGCTGCGGTGAGGGTGTAAGGGTGGATGGGCCTGACTTTGCCCTTGGCCTTGGCGAGGGGTCGCAGGACCTGCCCCCAGCCCGGTGGTCGGCCGGCTTGCCTGCAGCCGCACATGCGTAACGGTGCGGCTTTGCACGGCATTCAACGGCCTTGTGCCCGGGCTGTCCGCACTGGTGGCAGCGGTCACTGCGGTCTTCTACGGCGTAATAAGCCCCCACGTGGTGCCCCTCGTGACACCGGTAGCACCGTAGAAGTCTGGGCTCCAGCAGCTTTACCTGGGCCGAAACCCAGCCCACCAACAGCCTTCGGCTCTCGGCCGTGATGGCCTTGGCCGCCGACACTGGGCAGCTCACCGTGACGGCTCGCATGCCCGTGCCGCCATCATCCCTTCTGGCAAGTCCTGAGGGATCTTCGGCAGTAAGACGCTGGCCTGGCGTCCCTTGCTGGCAATCTCGGTGGGGAGCCATCTTCCTATGCCCGTTTTTCGGGCTGCGCCCCGCCCCGAGGACGAGATTTTCCGGGCAGGTCCCTTCTCGTCGTCGGAAGCGGAGCGCAAGGCGCGCATGAACGCCCTCCTTCTGTTGGATGTGGATTCTTCCACTTGCATCAAAAGGAGGGGCTGCCGCATCTCCTCCTCCACCTCCTTCTCGTCTGAAGTGAGTGAAGACGCGGCATCTGAATCCGACGCCGCGCCTTCACTCATCTCTCTAAGGCCGAACCAGTGTCAAAATATACGTTTTTGTATGAGTTGTTTTATCGAACTGTTCCACATTTCCTTTATTAATAACAATATTTATGGCAAAACTAGGTACTAACATAATAATATAATCATCATCTGCCTTTTTAATATACCCATTGCTGGGACTCAGGCCTCCTCTCTAGGAGAGGGAATGGACCGTAATCCACCACGCGGGCCCAGTGCGGGTTATTGGATGTCATGTCTTCGAATTTTTGGTTTTAGGTTATGCCTGTTTACTCCCGATGTTTTCCTTCACCTTTTTGAAAGCAGTGGTGATGAAATGAATTACACAAAGTAATGCGCCTGGCTGGGTTCGAACCCGCGACCTACAACTCGTAAGTGTGGGCCATTACCATTCGGCCACCACTGCTCTCCATAATATTAATATAGTTTTATTTTATAATAATATATTTGTATTAAAATATACCTACCTAATTATTTTTCCTTTCATAGTACTTAAATAATTTTACAAGCTTTTCAGAAATTGATTACCGAGGCGATCATAAACTGTATCGTTGTTAGTTTGCGCAACGATTCAGTAGCTACAAGGTAGGTACAGTTGCGAGTTTTACACTCATTTTTGATTTCGAGGTCTTTTACATTCCTCACATAACGTGTGAAATAATACAAATGCAACGTAAGAATTAATCTATAGGAAACTATCTGCCTAGCTAGCCTAGCTGCTGGAAGCCGGGGGCTTCGCTCCCGCTTTACCCTACTATACCTTACTCCTCTACCCTATTCTACCCTACGCTACCCTAATTTTCATTTTTTTCCCGTAAGTACCTTCTCACAATAACAAAAACAACAAAAAAAGAATTAGCGAAATCGGTACAGTGTTCTCGAGATTTACGCTTAGCAACACATTTAGCGATTCATTTTTATATTATAGATAGATAGATACTTAGATGATTATTTGCTTAGTGACTTGAAAGAAAGGAATGAAAGGAATCTGGAAATGATTCGTTTCGTAAAGCGTTATCTATTTTTTTTACTGCCACTCGGCGTTTTGTGTACTTACTCGTAGTATAAAACCCGTTTGCCGGAAGCGATAACTGCGAGATTCATTCACTCTGATTGCGCGAAAACGTGTTACCAGTAATCGCTGTTGAATAGCATTGTTATAGAGTAATCATTTGTTTTTAGACGTCGCCTGGCTATCTGCTCGGTCGTGCTAACGTTCTTGTCCACTGGTTTCCTCGTGATGCACCCGGCGGCTAACGCCTTTGCCTTGATGACGATCGCTCCGCCTACTTTAGGTTTTCTGTGGGGAGAGCTGTCCAGGTACTTATGAAAATTCTGTGTCTTTTTTTATTCTCTGGCAGGTAAAGGCGCAAAGCGCAATAGTCTATTTACATATTGGCATAGATCATATGTGAATCCTATGGCTTTTAAATCTTACATGATGACAGAGAAACTCCTGATGGAAAATCCCATTATATCGACCTGGAAATCGAGTCATAGATCCATCTCATTCGTCCAGTTAAGATATTTGTTGCATTAATAAATTATTATAATATTATTACTATCTCATATTCAGCTGTCACGCTTGCAATAACTACCTACCTATTAATCTAACGATTCATTATAGGTGACTTATTTTTTCATTACTTTTTACTAGCTTTTGCTCGCGGCTCCGCCCGCGTGGCAATAGGTACTTAAGGAATCGGGATAAAAAGTAACCTATGTTCTTTTCCATGTCAAAGGCTATATGCATGCCAAATTTCATCCAAATCCGTTCAGCCGTTTTTGCGTGAACAAGTAACAAACGCCCAAACATCCACACATTCAAATTTATAATATTAGTTAGGATTCGTTATATTAATTGGAGACCGATTTACTTTATTCCAGAGTGAAGTGCTCGCGCGTGTATCGTCTGGGTCTGCGCTGCGTGGCGATTACTTTACTAGCAATCTTCTGCTGGATCATGGACCGTATGTTCTGCGATGCGTGGTTGTCCATCGACTTCCCCTACATGCATGGCGTGTGGCACGTGCTCATCTTCATCGCTGGCTACACTGCTCTCGTACTCTTGGCCTACTTTAACGTCACAGAAGAGAGCCCTGAACAGAAACCGCAGCTAAAGTACTGGCCAGTAAACGAATTCGAATTAGGAATCCCATACATAACTATGAAATATCCGTATAAAGAGGACAAAAATCTAGCTATCTAGCTATTTTAGTTTCACCGTCCCGACCCTACTACGTTAGCCGCAGTTTTTGGAAGGCTTATTATTTTGCCAACTTTGATTTGACCTAATTTAAAATGGTAGTTTTAATTTAATTATTGAACAACAGCAAGTTAAAGTTTAACTTTTGTGTTGTCATTGCACAAAAGAAACACAGAGAACATATTATGTGTTCATTTCAATGACGCCAAAATATTGGTAGTCATTTCAAAAGTCTGTATTTGTACGATCTTAGAATATTGACCTACTTTACTGTTTGCTGTGATTGTATTAGGCTGTTTTTTTTTTTTTATAGAATAACTATATTTTATATTTATTTATCTTTATTATTGATTTGAACAATAATAATTTTTTTTAATAAAATGAAGTCGTTCAAAACGTTTGTGCCAGTTCAGTATCTAAAGTTGAATAAAATTCTATAACTTACCTTAAGGCAGCTTTCAAAGCAGGAAAATATGTAAAATATTTACATGGAAAAAGATGTGATGTCAAATATATCTGAGATATTAATAGTAGGATAGTTTTAAGTGTGTAGCTACTATTTGTATACTATAGATTGTAAATTAGAAACAGTGGGTAGTACAAAAAAAAGTGATAAGTATTGATATGTGATGGAATATATCAGAAATATAGTTTAAAATATGTTTTCTTTCTTTATTTATAATATATAATTTGACATTATTTTACAGTTTAATGTTTAACATGAAAATCAATAATAATAAGTGAAAAAAAACGAAAACAAGAATTGTTTGTTAAGACACCATGGACTAGCAAGGTTTCGAATGATTATTTACCTACTGAGATGAAGGATCAAGATGAGCCATAAAGCTTATGGAACAAATTTATAATTATATGTATAAATTTATTTTATTTAAATAAACAAATACCTAGGGGGAGGGGGGGCACATAGATACACAAGCATTATCTAAAAGTCGATTGAACTTATTCGAGTGATGACATCCCTAAAAGGATCATAGAAATGCTCGAATGTACCTATCCTATGCATTCGCGCCTACAAAATGACGAAGTGTATATAATAGTCCCTGCTCAAAATGAGTTTAAATGTATTTTCAATTTGGTCGGGTTGTATTGTGACGTAGACAGATGATATTCCGTATATGGATAAGAGATGGCAGTTTAGTGCTAAGTTTCACCAAAGTGCCAATAGATGTCACTACACAGAAATTAATGTTTTGAACTAGTTTTATTTTTATTGTACACTTAAAATTTTTAGATAAATTACATACTATACTTTTAACAAGTTTTTGAGAGTATGTTTAGCAAATCTAAATATTTATTAACTTTTTTTTACAATTCAGGTGAACCGCTAACCTGGTCACACTAATGTACCTCCAAAATAAAAATGACTTTTGGCGGGAAACTCAAAGAGCGCGAATCGTTTAAACGAAATTTTTATTACATTATTTTATTATTAGCAATAAGTAGTGCAAAAATGACGATCAAATAGTTAGAAAACTTTCATTACATGGATGGCGATGAGGACGGGGGTCCAGATGGACCCAATTCAAAGAGGGCGGCTAAAGTGGCCAAGCGCCACATAGACGCACAGCAGCAGCAGGAAAAGGAAAGTTATAATTTTGCTCCTTTTCTAAAAATTAATTATATCAGACAGTACCCAGAGCATTCTTGTAATACTGAATTTAAAGTTTATGTTGAGTCTCAGGAGAAAAAAGAGAAATTCGGAAATAAAAGCCCAATATATTTAAATCATATATTTACAACTGAAATAAAGGGTGTGGTGGCTCTGCAAAGAGTCAACGCAAATAAAATTGTTGTTGTATTTAAATTGGCGAACACAGTTAACAACTTCATAGCCAACTCTGGATTTTTGAAAAAATATAATTTGAAAGCATATATACCGGCAGCCCAAATAGAAAAAACAGGAGTCATACGCTTTGTGCCTATTAACATTTCTACCAAGGAATTATATACTGTAACAGAACTTCACTGCGAGCCAGCGTTTGCGACCGCGCTACTGCACTACCGAGCCACTACGGCATACGTCACCGCCACCACACCGCGGCCGACGGGTATATAAGGCCTCGCGCGCCGGCAGTGAGCCAGTCCCCTTCCCCCCCCCTACCACAGAGTCCAGGAGGCAGCCCGCGCCCGTCCCAACTCGGACACGGGCAACGAGCCCCCCCCCCCCCCAGCAGAAGTCAGTGTTGCAAGCTTGGTGCGACGCGTCATCTCCGACATCACTGCCCTCAGGGCGGCTCGCCAAGAGGCTCTAGCTGCGGTCACCGAATCCGACGAGGAGCACCAGCAGCAGGAGCTCACCAAAATGCAGTCCGCCCTGGAGCAAGTCCTGCAGAGAGCCGCCTCTGCAAGCACCCGGGATTTGTGGGGACTGGCCCTGGAGACCCTAACGATTGTGTTGGGGGCCTGCCGGGTATAGGACCCACGAATCCCCGCCCCGGAAATTCCCATACTGGTATATATGTATGTATATTTTATATTCTGACGCCTGAGTGAGTCACTCACATTCACACATGACTCACTCACACAGTAACACTTCACATGCACTACATGCATTGGTTGCGCCGCGTGCTAAGTTAATATAGGCGCGGCGCACACCTACCCCATACAACCACGACTCTACACTCTTTGTCCTCACGCGATACGGGCGTGCGGGTCGGAACGCACGTCCTGCATCGCTACATGGGCGGTGTTACACAGTACAATACCGCCCACACTCGCACTACGGCCCCTTAGTCTGGAGCGCAACCGGCTAGACCTGGAAACGCGCCAGACGGGGGCCATCATCCTCAGTGGGTAGCGCCCCCAAAGTCGGCGTCTCTGTCGCTGGTCGTCGTCCGCTGGGCCTCCTCCGGGAAACCGGAGGTCTCACCCGGCGGCGATTGACCGCCGAGGCGTCGTGAAATAGCGGCACGGTACGTGTACAATGCCGCGGCGTTACTCTACTGAACACAATACACCTACTCACAGGCAGCTAGCGCTCGCGCGCCTGCCATCGGCCACAGCCTACAGGCCCCCCAACGCTTTGCCCGTTTTAACGGGCAACTATTAGATACTGCGGGATAAAGGTTCGCCTACACCCCGCCCGCCGCGCCCCCTAGCGGGGACGTAGCGAATTCCCGGCAAAATGAGTGAGCCAGTTCGGCTCGCACGGACACGCTTCCACCTCGGAACGGTTTCAGGCAGTTGAGCGCACCTCGGCTAGCACGGTCGGCATCCATCTCGGATCTGACATCGGGCGGTCATTATATTTAGTTTTAATCTTTATTGTGAACATTTACTGTGACTTATAAATTGGACTGTTAGGAAGGAAGCTAAATATATCTGTATAGACGGTTTTCGAGTGGTTTCATTGAACAAAACCTTACAGTGGCGCACAACGTGGAGCTCGATAGTAAAATATTAAGGCCCCGACCCACTCGAAAACCAGACAGATATAGAAGCAGTGTTCCCGAAAACATGTCGATTAACATGTCAGACAGCCAATTTAAGGAGCTTATCTCTGCAATCAGTACCAACACGCGGGAAAGAAGTACTTTTGCTCAGTGCCCAGCTAGGTTTGGAGGTTCGAAAGCGGAAGTGGAACCATTCCTTGCGGCAGTCACCGTGTTCAAAGAAATAGAAAAGATATCCGATGCCAATGCTCTTGAGGGCCTGCCGTTGGTGATGATAGGTGATGCAGCGACTTGGTGGCAAGGCGTTAAGGGACACGTGAAGACTTGGGAAAATTTCAAGGAACGGCTGCGCGATACCTTTTCTCCGAAGAAGCTAGATTACGAGCTGTACCAAGAAATAGTTTGCATAAAACAGGATGAGCAGACCCCTACAGAGATTTTCATTGCCAAAAAGAGAGCGCTACTTGCCGAGATGTCGGAACCGCACACGGACCAACAAGAAATTAGCCTCGTTTTTGGACAAATTAGACTCACGGTGAGAGAGAGAATAAACAGGGAGTCAATAAAAACCTTTGATGATTTATTAGCAAAAGCAAGGAATATCGAAAGAACATTGAGGGAAAAATCAGAACAAACAACAAACAACGTAAAGGTACAAAACAATGAAAATACAATAACTCAACCTAAAACTAATAAAAAACATAATAAGGTACGTTGTGGTTATTGCCGTCTTTTTGGACATGCGGCTGAAGTCTGCAGGAAAAAGGCAAAAGATGACGGAGAAAAGCAGAATGTACTTAAAGGTGAACCCACCGCAAGTGCGGAAAACGACGTCAAGCCGAAATTTGCTTGCTATGGGTGTGGTGAACCGGGAGTGATACGTAGCCGCTGCCCAAAGTGCAAAGACAGGCAGTCTACAACATCAGTTGATTTCTGCTTCTGTTCCGCAAACATGTCTGCTGATGTTAGACCACGTCCTACAGTTCCCGTTACCATACAAGGAATGAATGGGGTAGCATATATTGATACTTGCGCCAAATCGAGTGTTGCCTCCTTCCAACTCTATAAACGGCTGGAACAGAACGGTTCAAGCTTTGAGAAGGAGATTATGTACATAACGCTCGTCGATGGAGTGCCAAGGAAGCAAGACGTTCTGACAGTAAAGACGACTGTTACCATCTACGGACGGAACATCATCACATCGTTTGTGATATTTCCTCAAGCTCGAGAAAACAGAACGCTTCTCGGGGTAGGGTTCATCGAAGACGCCATGCTGGCTCTAGATCTACCTCAGCGAACCTGTTATTTCGTCGACGAGCCACAGAAACAGTACGATTTGAATCCAGAAAGTATGGATACCTCAATGGATATTGCGGGTGTCTTATCCAGTGTGTGCTTGCCAACGATAGAATCACCAATGATGAACACACCTAGTCCCGTGTCAACGCCAGTTAAAGTACCAGAACCACTCCCCCAGTTGATGACGCCTCCACATTCCCCTCACAAGAGTGACGTTGTAATGCTTGGTGCGACAGAGCAAGAACTGGAACGACCTTATGGACCCTTGATACCCATAGGATTCTCGACTCCACCGAAGAGGCCACGGACAGTTCTATTCGATGGATACTCCCCGATCATTGACTCCCTATATGAAGACGCACGTAGGCGTATCAATGAGGCCGATGTCGAGTTGTCACCTGATTCTGCCAGCTTATTCTCAGGCACCGAGATCTCTTCGGTTGACATGAATAACCACGAGTGCTTACTGACGAGAGAAGAAGAGGTGCGGCTGCAGCAATTCCTTGAGGAAAATGAAGCGGTGTTCGTACCCAATGGCAAGCCAACAACGGAGACTGAACACATCATTGATACGGGATCTCACAGGCCGATCTCTGTCCCACCATACCGACTGTCTCCAATAAAGTTGCAAACCCTGAAGGCAGAAATAGCGAAGATGCAAGAGCAAGGAGTGATTGTGCCATGCTCCTCACCGTGGTCAGCACCAGTCGTACTTGTCCCCAAGAAAGACGGCAGTACAAGAGTGTGCATTGATTATCGCCAATTGAATGCGATAACGACTCCAGATGTGTATCCGCTGCCACGCATTGATGATCTCCTCCACAGTGCTAAGCCCACTCGCTACATGAGCACTATAGATCTCCGCGCCGGATATTGGCAAATAAAAGTTAAGGACGAAGACCAGGAGAAGACAGCTTTCATCACACCTTTCGATGTGTTCGTGGTATCGACGCTTTATTCCTAATTTTGCAAAGATTTCCGAACCACTTACTCGTTTGATGAAGAAGAATGCTGTTTGGGCGTGGAAAGATGAACAAAAGCAAGCGTTTGAAGAGCTGCGTAAAATGTTAGCCACTGCTCCAGTGTTAATGCAGGCAGACCACACTAAACCTTTCACAATTAAAACAGACGCAAGCAACTATGCTATCGGTGCAGTTCTAGTGCAGGGGGAGAAGGAACAGGAACATCCAGTTGAGTATGCCAGCCGCCTCCTTACTTCAGCGGAAAGAAACTACTCTACTACAGAGAGAGAAGCACTAGCTGTAATCTGGGCTGTGAATAAATTTCGTGGTTACATCGAAGGTGCGGATGTCACCGTGCTGACTGACCATCAAGCCTTGAAATGGCTGATGTCATTAAAATCCCCTACTGGACGCCTAGCACGATGGGCCTTGCAACTGCAACCTTATAATCTAACGATTAAATACATCAAAGGAAGAACAAATGTTGTCGCCGACACCTTGTCACGCCCCAACTGCAATCCAATAACGAAACAAGACTGTGGAGTATGCAGTATAGTCATTGATATGCCAAGAAAAAGTTCGAAAGAGATAAGAGAGGAACAATTAAAAGATCAAGACCTTGTGAAAATAATTAACGACTTAGAGGGAAATCAACATGAAAACGGAAAATACTGGAGTACAAAAGGGTACCTTATGAATCAAGGACTACTCTACAGATACAAAACAGAGAATGACAGTGAAGACGCTCAACTAGTTGTTCCTAGGCATGAACAGGAAAAGGTCATCGCCGTGTATCATGACGAAGCTTCCGCTGGTCATTATGGGGTGGAGAAGACGATCGAACGAATTGCCAAACGATACCATTGGAAGGGGATGAGAACCCAAATAGAAACTTATATCCGAAACTGTATCAAATGTCAGCGGTACAAACCGAGCAACCTCAAACCAGCGGGACTGCTCCAAACTACAGCTCTCAATCAAAGGTTTGAAGTCGTATCCTTCGATCTATTTGGACCCCTGCCCAAGACAGCTAAAGATGAAGCATGGATCTTCATCATAGAAGACGTGGCAAGTAGATGGGTTGAATTATTCGCATTAAAGCAAGCAACCGCCGAAGAATGCACAAGAGTGCTATTGGACGAGATCATACTACGATATGGCACGCCGCGACGCTTCATTAGCGATAATGGATCCCAATTTGTCAGTAATGTGATGCAACAACTGACATACTGTTTGAACATTGATCATGGTTTTACCCCCGTGTATCACCCGGAAACAAACCCGGTAGAAAGACGCAACAGGGATTTGAAGACACAGTTGGCCATACTAGTAGGAAACGACCACACCAAATGGTCAGATCATCTACCAAGTATACGTTTTGCAATGAACACCGCTATCTGCTCATCTACTGGGTACACGCCAGCTTACCTCACTTTTGGTCGAGAACTACGCACTACTGATGACACAGGCCATGATCTGCGACAAATAGTGCTAAACGAGAATTTCATTCCCGAAATAACACCAAAGTTATTACTAATGGCCTCTACAATGAAGAGAGCACATGAAATACAAGAAATGAAAGAAGAGAAGCGAAAGGAATACGTTGATAAAAGACGCCAACCATGTCCAAATTATCAGCCTGGCGATCAAGTTCTGGTTGATGTTCATGCCTTAAGCAAATCAACCCAGGGTTTCAGTGCTAAACTAGCACCTCGGCGAGATGGCCCGTATATTATCAAAGACGCTCATGGAACATCTTCTTTCCAGATTGCTGATCCTGTCACCCCAAACCAGTCTGCAGGGCTGTACCATTCTTCAGCCTTGCGACCGTATCAAGGGTCAGCATCAGTCGCCTTGCCCGAGCCCGTCCTGCCCCTACGCCGGCGAGGTCGCCCGCGAAAGAACAAGCCAACTTCGCCGAAAGACCAGACGACCACAGTCAAGCCCCGCTCCCGTGGAAGGCCACCAAAGAAGCAGCAGCCTACCTAGGTCCTGTCTTCCTCACCGGGACGTCATCGGAGACAGAGGGGGAGACTGTAACAGAACTTCACTGCGAGCCAGCGTTTGCGACCGCGCTACTGCACTACCGAGCCACTACGGCATACGTCACCGCCACCACACCGCGGCCGACGGGTATATAAGGCCTCGCGCGCCGGCAGTGAGCCAGTTCGGCTCGCACGGACACGCTTCCACCTCGGAACGGTTTCGGGCAGTTGAGCGCACCTCGGCTAGCACGGTCGGCATCCATCTCGGATCTGACATCAGGCGGTCATTATATTTAGTTTTAATCTTTATTGTGAGCATTTACTGTGACTTATAAATTGGACTGTTAGGAAGGAAGCTAAATATATCTGTATAGACGGTTTTCGAGTGGTTTCATTGAACAAAACCTTACAATACTAAATTGTCATCTCACTTTGAAATTATTGCAGTGCGACGCTTTACAAAGAAGGTAGGGCAGCAGCGAGTTCCTTTACAAACTGTTAGCTTGACCTTTCTATCAAATAATCTTCCTGAAAATGTACAATATGATCTATTCTCATATAGGGTTTTTGATTATGTTCCGCCTCTGCAGCAATGTTTCCGATGCTTCAAATTCAATCATTCAGCCCGTGTTTGTAATGGTAAGCAACGTTGTAGTTGTTGCGCTGGAGAACATCTTTACACAGAATGTAACAAGCCTGATGAACTCTGCTGCGCTAACTGTGGGGGAGCTCATTTAGCTGTATCTAGATCTTGTCCTATTAAAATTCAAAAAATGATAGAAAAACAAAAGAAAATTACTTATGCTAGTGTTGTAGAAACTAAAACATATGAACAAACCTTTCCAACAATTTCCGAAAATCTTAATAAAACCAAAAATGTTGTAAATAATAATTTAAATAAAACTACACCAGTAAATAAAATTGTACAAAAAGTAAATAAAGCTGTAAATAAAGTTAATGATAGTATCTATACTACACAGGCTCCTGAAATTAATTTAAAAGAACAATTATTAAATAATTCAGATTTAAACTCGGCTATTATTCGCACTATACTTGAAATTAGTAATAAGGGTGATGGAACTCCAATTAATAGTAAAACAGTTAACGATATGTTACATAAAAATCTTTCTTAAATCTATGGATATAAATAGCACATTATCACAGTCTCACTTACGAATAGCACAGTTTAATATACAGAGTGCATATAATAAAAAACCCTTACTAATAGATTTTTTAGTAAACGAAAATATTGACATTTGTCTCTTAAATGAAACATGGTTTAAAGATAATAGATTATTTAGTATTCCTGGATATAATTTACATTTTCGTAATGCAAGCAATAAACACGGAGGTGTAGCAATATTAATACGTCCTTCTTTTAAATATAAACAATTAGATACTCAATTTTATGAAGATTTACAAAGCATAGCTGTATTATTAACTACAGAATATGGTATTCTTTCAGTTTTGTGTGTTTATTCCCCACCTACAAATGGACATGTGAGAATGAACAGATTACGAAATTTAATTAATTCATTGCCTACACCTGTTTTTATTAGTGGTGATTTCAATGCGCATCATATTGCCTTTGGCTGTGTCTCCACAAAGGGTCGCGGACAGCAGCTTTATGATATTATTGATGACTCTAATTTGTGTATACTAAATGATGGTAGTTGTACAACTATTCAATATCCAAATCGTAAACCATCAGCTATCGATGTTACTTTTGTCAGTCCCTGTATTGCTCCACTTTGTGACTGGTCAGTTTACGATAATAACATGGGTAGTTATCATTTTCCAACAATTACTTCTATATTATTGAGTGTAGATAAATATAGAGTAAATCCTCCCACAGAAAAATACTTATATAGTAGGTCTGATTGGAGGCGATATAGTGAGCTTTCTAAAGACTTTTTTAGTAATGTAAATGTGGTAGATAAAGATCCGTTACAAACATATAACCTTTTTTGCGATCAACTTAATGCTTTAAAAGATGAGTGTGTTCCTAAGTTTGTTCGAACATCGCATTATAAAAGTAAACCTCCAGCACCATGGTGGAATGATAGATGTAAACAGAGCGTTATCAATTCTTATGAAGCAATAAAGTACTATAGGAAAAATCCTACTATTGAAAATTTCATCAATTACAAGAGGTTGGATGCTATAAAGAAAAAGATAATTGCTGAAGAAAAAAGAAATGGTTGGAATAGTTTGTGTAACAGTTTTAATAGGACAACTCCCATTAGCAAAATTTGGAATAACATTAAAATGTTTAAAAATCGTGGAAAGATTAATAATAGGTCTTATTCTGATGTATTCATTAATTCGTTTTTAGATAAATTGACAGATAAGGCTGTAGAGGTCCCTAATTTAGAAACATAATTCAATGTTCATAATGATAGCGAAAATGCGAAATTTCTCTTAGAAAAGTTTACATTTCAGGAATTTTCAGCATCTTTAAATTCACGTAGAGATACAACACCTGGTTTAGATGGTTTTCCTTATATCTTAGTCAAAAAACTTCATCAATCAGTTCAAAAACTTTTTTTAGACATTCTTAATAATTTATGGACTAAACAGATTATTCCTGAATCTTGGAAGACTCAATGTGTGATACCTATTTTAAAAACTGATAAGTCTCCAGATAGCGCCGATTCATACCGACCTATTTCATTGTCATCTTGTATAAGTAAAATACTAGAAACTATGTTAAAAACTCGTCTTGACTGGTATGTTGAACATAATGGGATTTTACCAAACATTCAATATGGCTTCAGACGAGGGCGAAGTTGTGCAGACAGCTTTGTATCCTTTGTCTCCGATCTGAAACACGCGAGAAATAATAAACTTAACGCAATATGTGCTTTCTTAGATGTACAAGGAGCATTTGATAGTGTACAGCCAGGAATTTTAGTTAAAGTTTTATCGAAAATTGGTATACCTGGTCTCATATGCAAATGGATTTTTAGTTTTTTACATAACAGAACCATTTATGTCAAATATAATAATATTATACACGGACCTAAAACTGCATCAAAAGGGACAATGCAAGGGGCAGTGTTGTCCCCTTTGCTCTATAATCTCTACTGTAGTGCAATTTGTAAATATGTGAATAATCATAATGTAAATATCCTGCAATTTGCTGATGACCTTTTTTTATATTGTACAAACAGAAATATTAATCAAGCTGCAAGTATTTTGAATGATGCTCTAAAGGAATTACATACATACTATAATAAGTTGGAACTCAAAATCAATTCTAGTAAAAGTAGAGTAGTAGTGTTTGGTCAGGATTTACCTAGCACTGATATAAAGTTTAACAATGAAATCATTCCACATACAGATAGGCATAAATTTTTAGGTATAATCATAGATAAGAAACTTTCTTTTGAACATCATTTAAAATACATTGCCCAAAATTCTTTAAAAGGTCTTAACATTCTTCGATGTTTAGCTGGTGTTTCATGGGGTGCAGACCCTAAGACTCTTACAATTCTATATAAATCTATTGTCCGAAGTCATTTTGATTATAGTTGCCTTGCATATATTAATATTAATAGTAAGTTTGTAAATAGATTAGATATAATACAGAATAAGGGTCTCAGAATAATATCAGGTGCTATGTGTTCTACACCTATTAGAGCTATGGAAGTAGAAACAGCAATAATGCCATTAACATTTCGCAGATTACTCTTAGCTCAACGCTTTTGTTTAAAATTATTATCCTGTAAGAATCAATTAGTAATGAACAAAATTTTACCTTATCCTGTTCAATGTAGCACTCCTACGGTAACTGGTGAGGAACTTCTTTACCATCAACATCCAGAACTCTCTCAAGTACTTCTAAAAATAAAAAGTAAATTTGATAAAGTTTTCTCTGATTGTTTATGGCCATGCTATTCAACACAATTGCAAATTTTATTTAAAGTTCCAAAATCTATTGATGCCTCAGTTTGCACCAATCAAGATCTAGGTAATTTCATAGATCACAATAAGGAATATTATAAAATTTATACCGATGGGAGTAAAGGAGAGTCTCATGTTCGTAGTGCTGTTTATGACCCCCAAATTAAATATGTACAAAGTTTTGTTTTAGATAATAGTTGCAGTATATTTACTGCCGAGGCATATGCAGTTTTAGAAGCACTTAAGCACATAGATTCTGTGGACAAATGTACACACTTTTTAATCCTTACTGATTCTCTAAGTTTAATAAAGAGTTTAAAAGGTTTAAACATTAACTTTAAATCAAATTATTTGCTTTTTAAAATTAAAATTATTTTAAATAATCTTAGTTCTAAAGGAAAAGGAGTTTTTTTCATGTGGATTCCTTCACATAGAGGTATAAGTGGAAATGAAATTGCTGATAAAGCTGCATATAATGGAACTAATTCAATAGATGTAAGTGCTGTTGTTAGGACTCCTTTTACTGATTGTTATACTGACATTAATATGGAAATAGATGAAGTTTGGAGAAGATTTTGGAAAAAAGATCAAGAACAGAAAGGCAAATGGTATGGCAGCATACAAATGGACTTACCCAGAAAACCCTGGTATTACAAGTTGAAGACTGCTAGCTGAGACTTCATTACAACAATAAATAGACTCCGATTTGGGCATAACACCGCACCCGCTCATTTGAACAGACTCAACATAATTGAAGATGCAACATGCACAGCTTGTAGAAAGTTCCCAGGAACAGCAGAGCATATTATATTCAGTTGTGAAGAATATAACTTCCAACGTCTCATACTTGCGAGTGAACTTTGTGACATATCTGAAGAAATGTCAACAAATATTGAATCCCGCCGCCTTATCGATTTGCTACAAAATAAAGACTGCTTTTTGCCGTTATATAACTATACTAGCGGCCCGCTCCGGCTTCGCACGGGTATAAAATATATAGCCTATGTGATTAAAATCGATTCAGTAGTTTTGATTTATTCATTACTGCCCGTGGCCCGCACGCGTTAAATTTGGAGTAAAACAATCCCTCTTTCCCTATACCATGAAGAGGCACGCTCTTGCCGCATCGGGCGGCCGGCCGGTACCGCCACAAACGCTACGTCCCGCAATTTTTAAATCTGTAATATCATCGAAAATATTCACTTGAATCATACGGTGTAAAGGGCCATATAGATCTATATTAAATGAACAATGTATTCAAGGTATTTAATTGGTTAAGGATTAATGCTGTACCTATTGGTTAAAATCGCTTCGAAAATTAGCCATTATTTGTCGTAAAAAGTAAATGACAAAAAAAAGTTATTGTGGGATATCCATAAGAGATAGACATATACCATCACGGACTTTTCTGTAGACCTTTTCAATGTGTACAATACTTAGTAGGTACATTATTTTGATAAAACTCGTAGGGTTCAGCCTGCGTTTGCAATGTAAGCGGAAAAAATGTAATTATTTACGACATCACATTAGAAATCTCAAAAATAACAGTACTTCTCCACTATTTAATGGATGTTATTATACATATAAACCTTCCTCTTGAATCACTCTATCTATTAAAAAAAAACCGCATCAAAATCCGTTGCGTAGTTTCAAAGATTTAAGATACAAAGGGACATAGGGACAGAGAAAGCGACTTTGTTTTATACTATGTAGTGATTAAAAATACCATCGGAAAAATATAGAGAAAATTTACACGAGTGAAGAGAGTTATCAGGATATGATGGAAATTATAAAAATGAAGAAATGGCACAAAGGCCAAAAGGCCATGCCATAAAATTGGAAAAAAAATAAATAATGAACTCTGTGCACACACAAATCAAAGAGTATATAATCACTACGTTCTAACACAAATGAATGTCTGCTGATAACTCGCTTGCGCCAGTTATTTTAAGATATTGTTACGCCACTAAACGTGAACACGCCATATCTCCGAGAAAATAACGAGTGGCACGTAATAATTAAAACGCATTGCTGTTCGAAAGGTCTAGAGTAGTTGAGCTTAGACAGACTTGGAAAAATCTCGAAACATCCACAACATACCTACAAACAGTAGTAGGCATATATCTAACTGATAAGGGAAATTGTACTCTCCGACGTTAACAATAGAGTCGAAATTCGCATGAACGTGACTCTTATTATTACGAGAAATAAAAATGATTTATGACTTCGAGAAGCGATTCAATTGTTCTGGAATTCTGGATAGATCCGGGGACGTCGGTATCTAGAATTTTCTTGGCTCCGCATATAAATACGGGCCCCCGGCCGGGAGCGGGTCAGTTGTGATTTGACTGCGATCAAGAGCGAACTACCCTAGTACTCGAAGTGATTTTTATCAACGACTTAGGCGATAGTGTAACTGTACTCTAGTGTTAATTGCGATTCGGATTATTGTTGACTGGACTAATTTGTTATTGTTTGTGGTAAATAAAGTTCTCTCGTCAGTAAATCGGCATTTGATTACCCACGTACGTAACAACTGGTGTCAGAAGTGAAATGCCACTAACACCGAGAGACGACGAACAGCGACCACGAACAAGAAGGCAAATGGAGATGGATGCTGCGCGTCATCGTATGGAGGAGGAAGATCAGGCTGGTATGGTAGCAACAGAAGCTGCTGAGGCGCCAACAGGACCATCCTCGGAATTAAACTCGCTGCGGTGTTGGCCGCCATGCAAGCTAGTATGGAGGCTAACCAGCGTAAACTCCAGGACCTGATTGCGGCTAACCAGGAAGAAGCTCGCCGCGAACAGGAAGCCGCTCGCCGCGAACAGGAAGCCGCTCGCCGCGATCAGGAGGCCAACCAGCGCAAGCTCCAGGACCTCATCGCGGCTAATCAAGAAGCTGCTCGCCGCGAACAGGAGGCTAAGCAGAACCTAATCCTCGATAAGATCGATCACGGCCTCGTCACGTTGGGCGAGAAGGTTAAGAATCTCACCGTAGAGGTCAAGGAGGTTTCCGCCCGAACTGATAGCCTCGAAACAAGCCTGCTGGACATCAACAAAAAAATTATCAAGCTCGAAGCACGCGAACCCGTTGCTGTCGGCTCATCATCGCACACCCCCTGTGCATCTGCCGCAAAATTTGATGTGCCGCGTTTTGATGGCACGTCTTCCTGGACGGCATTTAAGTACCAATTCGAGACATTGGTCGAAACAAACCGCTGGGATGATAAGCAGTCTTTTGCGGCATTAACTTTGGCTCTACGAGGGGACGCCCTGCTGGTCCTAGAGAACCTCCCTGCGGACGGCAGGACATTGGAGCGTCTCATGGAGGGACTGGACACTCGTTATGGAGACAAGCACCTCGAGCACGTTTTCCGCGCGCAGTTACGCGAGAGAACGCAGAGGTCTAACGAGAGTCTCCAGCAATGGGGAGTTGAGGTTGAACGGCTGGTCCGGCGTGCGTACATGTCAATGACACCAGAGATGGTGGAAGTAAATCTGGTGCAAGCATTCATCGACGGCCTACGGGATACTGAAGTCAGAGCTACGGTGCGACTCGGACACCACCAAACTCTGAAGAGTGCGATGGCTCACGCTCTGGAAGTAGAAGCCGTACGACAAGACTCACGTACGCATAGAGTTAGGGAAGTGGTGGTCTCGCCTACAACGCAACCACGTCACCGAGAAGTGGTGGCTTCTTCTTCAGCAAAGTCCCGCTATATCCCGACGTGTTACGGGTGCGGAGAAAAAGGGCACATTCGTACCGATTGCCCCAAGAGGAAGAGGGGGAGTGTGGACTCCGGAACTCAAGTTAACGAGGAGTCGTTAAACTAAATGTCGCCAGGGCCGCGGGGCGGGTGCTGGCTGGTCAACTGAAGGCCCCAACCATCACCATCAATCAAGTTCACAACGGAAATAGTTTGATCATCGAAGGGACGCTGAATCATCGGGCTTGCAATTTTACCGTTGACACGGGGGCGTCACGGACTGTTATAAGACCTGAGTTGCTGAAACGCACCATCTTGTGGCAAAGGGAGTCTCCATCCTGCCGACTTCAGACAGCAACCGGCCAGCCAGTCTCCGTCCTCGGTGATACAGAAATTGAGATCAAAATCGGTGATCAAGTGTATATCCATCCTGCGTTAATTGCGAATATTACCGACGATTGCATACTGGGTCTCGACTTCTTGCGGAATAACCGATGTATTTTAGATATCGACAGGGGAGTATTGAAATTCCCAGATCAAGAAGTCTTCCTGCGAGGAATTAACTCATGCAACCTCTACTGTTTAAAGAATACTACACTGGCTCCGAGAACAGAAACCTTAGTCGAAGTAAAGTTTCCCAAGAAAATCAGGCAAACAAGATGTGTTTTGGTAGAGGATACTGGCCGGCACCCGGAGGTCATCACAGCGAGGACATTAGTTATGACAAAAGGGAAATCCAAAGTAAGGATGGTGAACCTTGGGAAAGAAGAGGTCCAACTGAAGAAAAACAGTGTTGTTGGAAGATGTGAAGAAGTTCAGTATCTCCGTCAAATCAATAAATCTCCAGCAAAGCAAGACACGACCAAAGTCGAAACTGATTACATCCAGCAACTTCTGAAAAATTCTAAGAGCAATTTATCGACTTCGGAACTACAGCAAGCCAGGGAATTTCTGCTACGGTTTCGAGATATCTTTGCAACGGGAAAAGACTGCGGGAGAACAGGTCTCGTCAAGCATGAGATAGATACGGGTGATGCTAGACCAATTAAACAGAGACCGCGTCGCATACCCTGGGCTAAGGAATCTGAGGTAGCAGAAATGGTAAAGGACATGGCTGATAATGGAATAATTGAGCCTTCTACGAGTCCATGGTCTTCTCCAGTCGTTCTGGTGAAGAAGAAGGACGGCAGCATCAGATTCTGTGTGGACTACAGAATGCTGAATAATGTGACGAAGAAGGACAGTTATCCCTTACCAAGGATAGACGATACGCTGGATATGCTCAGTGGCATGAAGTGGTTCTCGACCATTGATTTGAAAAGTGGCTACTGGCAAGTGGAAATCAGCGAGAAAAATAAAGAAAAGACAGCGTTCAGTACGGGTATTGGCAGCGGCCTGTGGCAATTTAACGTCATGCCTTTTGGGTTATGCAACGCCCCAGCGACGTTTGAACGCCTCATGGAGAGAGTCATGGTGGGCCTTCTTGGTGACGTCTGTCTGGTATATTTGGATGACGTCATTATAATGGGTCGCACATTTAAGGAAAACCTGAGGAATATGGAGAAAGTGTTCACCAGGATACGAGGGGCTAACTTAAAACTAAGCCCAAAGAAGTGTGCCCTGTTCAAGAAGGAGGTCAGCTACCTAGGACATGTTATTTCCGCCGACGGGGTGAGAACCGACCCTGAGAAGATAAAGGCAGTCCAACAGTGGCCGGTTCCAAAGAACAAAACGGAAGTACGTGCATTTCTAGGGTTGTGCACCTACTACAGGCGGTTTGTCAAGAATTTTTCGGACATTGCAAAACCTCTACATCAGCTGACTGAGGATAAACGAGATTTTATCTGGGACAAGAACTGTGAGTCAGCATTCGACGAGCTAAAGCAACGGCTATGTGAAGCGCCTATACTGGGGTATCCGAGCAGAGACGGAAGATTTGTCGTTGATACCGATGCCAGCAACACGGGAATTGGTGGAGTGTTGTCACAAGTGCAGGGCGACAGACAGGTCGTAATCGCTTACTTCAGTAAGGCACTTTCAAAGCCAGAAAGGAACTACTGCGTGACTCGACGAGAACTGCTGGCTGTGGTAAAAACCTTGCAGCATTTCCACAAGTACCTCATAGGAAGACAATTTACTTTGAAGACGGATCACGCTGCATTGAAATGGCTTCTACAATTTAAAAACCCTGAGGGCCAAGTTGCAAGATGGCTCGAGCAGCTGCAGGAGTTTAACTTTGTGACGGAACATCGTAGTGGAAAAGGGCATAACAATGCTGACGCCCTGTCGCGACGTCTATGTAATGATGACTGTAGACACTGCCAGCAGAATGAAGCCCGAGAACGCGTTAATTTAATTAGGGCTGAAGGCAACTTCAAGAAGTCCCAGGAAGAAGATGACGATATTCGACCTATACTGGACTGGAAGCGCAGCGGAACTAGGCCCCAGTGGAGTGAAGTATCGTCACACAGTCCCGTAACTAAGAGCTACTGGGCACAGTGGGACAGTTTAGTCCTAGAAAATGATGTGCTTTGTAGGAAATGGGAATCGAACGATGGCAAGGAGGTGACCACACAAGTGATAGTGCCACGGTGTGAAGTAGTTTCCCTGCTACAGGAAATACACGATGGTGCTTCTGGAGGACACCTGGGCATCAAGAAAACTCTACTGAAAGTGAGACAACGGTATTACTGGCTCAATTGTAGAGATGACGTAGAGCAATGGTGTCGGAAATGTACAGCGTGCGCATCTGTGAAAGGACCACAGACTAGGAGCAGGGGCAGGCTTCAGCTGTACAATGTGGGAGCCCCATGGGAACGCATCGCTATCGACGTCGCTGGACCTTTTCCAGTTACAAATGACGGAAACAAGTACATAGTGGTGATCCAGGACTATTTCACAAAGTGGCCCGAAGTCTTCGCCATACCCAATCAGGAAGCGACGACAGTGGCGAAGAAGGTGGTCGAAGAAGTAGTATGTCGGTATGGCGCACCTTTGGAAATCCATTCCGATCAAGGCCGTAACTTCGAATCTGCGCTGTTCCAGGAAATGTGTACTCTTCTGGGAATTTATAAGACACGCACAACACCTGCGCATCCTCAGTCGGACGGAATGGTGGAAAGATTTAACCAAACCCTGGAGAATCATCTGGCTAAGGTTGTCGATGACCATCAGAAGGACTGGGACCGGTATATTCCACTATTTCTAATGTCTTACCGATCGGCAGTGCATGATAGCACGGGACATACCCCAGCAAGAGTGAATTTCGGCAGGGAGATGAGACTCCCGGTCGATGCCATAACTGGCGTGCCACCTGACAAGACTAAGCCAGTTACAGATTACGTAAGTGACCTTCAAGATCAATTGGACGAAGTGCATAAACGAGTTCGTGAGAATAGCATGAACACCAGCGTAAAAATGAAAACTAGATACGACCGTAATGCCAATGCCAAGGGATTTGAGGAAGGTACACTGGTCTGGCTCCACAACCCGCTTCGACGGAAAGGGAAGTCGCCGAAACTCCAAGCTCGATGGGAGGGACCTTACACCGTGTTAAAAAGGATTAATGACGTGACCTACCGCATCAAGAAAGGGCTAAGAGGGAAACCCAAGGTTGTTCATGTGGATAGATTGGCGCCGTATCACGGATCTAATAATGCTCGGGACGAGCATGACTAAGAGGGGGGCACTGTTACGCCACTAAACGTGAACACGCCATATCTCCGAGAAAATAACGAGTGGCACGTAATAATTAAAACGCATTGCTGTTCGAAAGGTCTAGAGTAGTTGAGCTTAGACAGACTTGGAAAAATCTCGAAACATCCACAACATACCTACAAACAGTAGTAGGCATATATCTAACTGATAAGGGAAATTGTACTCTCCGACGTTAACAATAGAGTCGAAATTCGCATGAACGTGACTCTTATTATTACGAGAAATAAAAATGATTTATGACTTCGAGAAGCGATTCAATTGTTCTGGAATTCTGGATAGATCCGGGGACGTCGGTATCTAGAATTTTCTTGGCTCCGCATATAAATACGGGCCCCCGGCCGGGAGCGGGTCAGTTGTGATTTGACTGCGATCAAGAGCGAACTACCCTAGTACTCGAAGTGATTTTTATCAACGACTTAGGCGATAGTGTAACGGTACTCTAGTGTTAATTGCGATTCGGATTATTGTTGACTGGACTAATTTGTTATTGTTTGTGGTAAATAAAGTTCTCTCGTCAGTAAATCGGCATTTGATTACCCACGTACGTAACAATATTTTGTTTGTGATCTCCTTTTTGTGTTTTGTTGTGAATTTCTCGTCGAGTTGAGCTTCAGTTCCTCCGAGTAAACCATAATTGTGAACAGAGAAGGTTTTTTGTGTTTAATTGAGACAGGACTCTTGTGGGTGAAGTTAGTACCATGTCTTCGGGCAGGCACTGCTATATTCCAGGGTGTAAGGAGAGTGGAGGTATGTCAGACCTTTCGAATACTGTAATTAGAGACACAATAGAAAGACAATAGGTGTGCGGACACTGGTGTCCTCTTGGGGCTTGAGAGTTTGTGGCAGCGGCTTCGCCCGCGTGAAAATACATGACTACCTATGTCACTCAGTGATACTGTAGCATTCTACTGGTGAAAGAATTCGTAAAATCGGTCCAGTACCTAGTTTACTTGTTTATTAATTGCAAACAGAAACACAAATCTCTCCTCTTTCGCGCTATAAGTTAAGTAAAGAAAACCTGTCAGACTATCATATTTTCTCTCTCTTTTTTAAGTTTTACAGCTATAGGTTTTTGACTGCAAGTTCACCAACTTTGCAGCAAAGTCGTTATCTTAACAATACAGCAAAAGTTATGTTTGTGAGTTCAATCATTTTCCAATAATAAAACTTCATTATTTATTTAAGGTATGCATCAAGTACTTCATGGGTTCCCGAATCCTGTATTCGATAGAGAACGCTTCAACACTTGGCTGTCATGACATCTTGGGTTTGAAGAATGAACAAATATTGAGACACAGAGTGTGTCGTGCACACTTTCAAGATAAATATTTGTGCCGTAACAACAGACTCAGTAATATTGCTGTGCCAAAATGCCAAGTAAGTATAATCACTACATAATTATTATAAAACTTTTTCCTCACTGCTCCACTCCTATTGATCATAGTGTGATGTTATATAGCTATAACCTTCGTGATAAATAGGCTATCTAACGCTGAAATAATTTTTCAAATCGGACCAGTAGATCCTGAGATTAGTGCTATCAACCAAACTAACAAACTCTTCAGCTTTATATTAGTACAGATACTATTTGAATATTTTCCCCCGCAGCCCCGGTGCGAAACTGTCTCTTTTGCATAAATGAAACTTTTAAGACTCTGACATGATTTAGACAAGGGCTTATGCTACAATGTCAATGTTTCTTTTAAAAAAATAGTGACCACTTAATATTGTAAAAAGGATGCAACGTAAGATTATTTTAAACATCCTATTTTAGCATAAACAAGTGTCGCAACAGGGGTGCATTAAGTTGATAAACTTTGACTAAAAAAAAATTGTTTGCTGCTCATATTATGATAAAATTCACATTAATGCATAGTCCTTTATTGTTCTATTCAAATTTGTGTTTTTTTTTTCAGCATTATTATCTCGGACTTCATCTATGAGTACTAATAGACAGCCTTTGCAGCAAATTCACAACCTACCATCAACATTATCAGGTAAATAACACTACTTAATATTTATAAATTACTCCAATTAATTAGTTATTTATATGTGGTTAAGGCCTCCCCTTCTCATGCTTGAGGTTGTGGGTTCGAAACCGGGCAAGCACCAATGTGATTTTTTCAATTCATATATACTTTTTCAAGTTCATCCAGGACATTACTGATATCGGAAAGTATGTAAAGCTGTTGGTCCTGGTTGTCAATTGTAGATCTTTGACAGTCGATACTGGTAGTCAAAAGCCAGAAAGTGTGACCAGATTACTCAAAGAGTATTTATTGTGTTACTCAGTAAATGGGTTGTTAAGATCTGGTAGGCAGTTGCTCTAGGTAAAACAGGGGTATTCAGCTGCACTTGCTTAGACGGGAAGCTGACCCCAAGCTAGTTAGGAAAGCTAGAGAGTACATTCAGTGGTGAGGGTCATGGGATCCGATGGATGCGGATATCTTTTGCCTGTAACGATGAAGATGACAGAGAGAGTCATAGTTGATTAATTTCACTTCTTACCATCTAAAAAATAATAAGTTTTTTTTTAATTGTAACAAATATTTTGCACATTTGGTGGCTATTCATAAGACAAATTCAATTAAATGACTAGTCAACATATCATGTTCATTCATAGTTAATTTATAGCTTTGTTCATATTTGTTTTTTATGTTTCAGCACCATTGCTTTCTTCATTTACATCAACTACAGGCTGTCTACCTCAACAAATTCTGGGGCTACCACCAATGTCAGGTAATTCCGAATATATTAATTACATATTTTGCAGTTTCATTAAATCCTTAATGAGTCCACACCATTCCTCAAGCATTTACTACGGAAAAGTTTCATGATTTAGGCTTTTGCTTCATTTACATAAGAAAGAAACAGCAAAAAGTTGATTTACTCATGGTTGATGAGTAAGTACTTAACGTTCTTGCAATAAACTGGCGAGGCAACCTGGTAAAATGTTGCGAAGTTCATACTCACTTCTCAGTAAGTGCTGTATGTAGCCTAAATAACAGTAACTTATGAAGTGTTGTTCAATTCAACATAAATGTGGGAGCAATGTTTTATACATATTTATGCAATCTGCACATAAAATGTAATAGATTTAGTTAGTTTAAAAGATTACCACAACTTACATTATGCTAAATCCATACAATCATTACTTTCAGATGCCAGGGCTATAATGCATGAAGATGTTTCTCCAGAAATTGAAAACCAACAAAATCTGCGTAAGTTGAATTTTATTAACCATCCAACAAGAGATTAGATATATATAAGTAATTATCTATTTAATAAATTTAAATGTTTGAAGCTTTTATAATAGCTCTATTGATTTTGGCGAAATTTTGTAAACATTTAGTTAGGGGTTTGCTTTTTAAGTTTATTAATACATATAGTTGTATTTCTTGTAAAAACGCACAGAAAAAATAAAAGAACCGCAGTCGCCTGGGTACTTCATCTATACATATAAGTGGTAATTAGTATTATCCATTTACTGAGTAACACAATAAATACTCTTTGAGTTATCTGGTCACACTTTCTGGCTTTTGACTACCAGTAATGACTGTCAAAGATCTGCAATTGACAACCAGGACCAAAGAGTATATAATCACTACGTTCTAAGAGACGGCACTATAGAACATTGGGTTGAGCTCACGCACACATCAAAAAGAAATGTATCGTTTTTATGAGCAACCTAAGAACAATATCGCTCAGTCAATGCTGCCAACTTAACAGTATTCTTTTGACAGCTCTAGTGTTGTGTATGTTTATCGACTGTATCCAAACTGTATCGATGACATAGTGATGTACTCACTATCGATGAACTCAGCTGAACTATGATTTTATTTTTATTTATTTTTTCAGAAATATGCTACATAAAATTACCAATCATGGCTATTGTATACCACATTTAATAAAATAGGAAAAAATAATATTAACTAGGCCATGAATGATATTTCTACATAACATTTTAAATGATAAATGCCAAGTATTTTACAAATCTTTATTTTGTTGTTGGGCTTTTTTGATTTTGTCTGCTTCATTAATTTCAGACTTTGCAAAGTCGTTATTTTTAATTTTACATGACTTCCTAATAAACAATTTACTTAAAAAGCTAAGCAAATAATCAGTAACTGCTTTACTATGTGTATTACATTTAAACCATTGCATACTGCAGTGTGTACTCAGCTGCAAAGTACAAAATTGAGCTACGTGTCTCTGATGCAGTTCAGGCAAGACTTGAGTCATAAACACGTTCTTAGCTTCAGAGACTAGAAAACATAGCTCGATTTTAGGATAAGTTAGAGAAACTTTATCTTGCCACCATTCTTTTAAAGATATCCATTTGTACAATGGATTATTCAGATCTGGATTGTCCTCTTTTAAATAAAATTTGCAACTATCACAATTAAAGAAGAATGACCACTTTCCATACATTTCAAAACCTGATAATAAAAGTTAATGTATAGTTATAATGTATAGTAGACAGACTACCTGTAAGTCTAGAAAATAATGTCTCATAGTCATTTTTACGATTTAAACGCCACGAAGTCCAAAAAATATTAATGTTTCTTTTTAGGTTAGAGTTTGCCGTAAGATGTTAGAAAAATAATGATGAACTCTTGAATTGTAATCTATAAAACAGGAATATTTAGCTGTGGTCGTAAAGTCCTTTTTATTTTATGTATTCCTTAACTTATGTAGCTGCTTAGACTCTTGATGATTGGAAAAAATCGAGTGTCGAGCATAATAATTTCTGTTTTTGCAGCACAAATAACTTGTACTTACTATCTAGTAAATACATTTTTAGTAAAGAAAAATGCTAAATAGTTTGTATAGGTATCCACTTCTAAAAAGTATCTCTTACCTGTTTATCACTTGATCACTTATCTACCCGACACATTTTATTGGGTTACGGTATGTATACAGTACATATAATAAACAAAAAGGGAAAATTAAATTATACAATATGTTTTAGTGAAATGGTTTATTAATTATCATTATTAGAGTGCGTCTACTGAAAGCGTAACCTGGAGTTTTTTTTTTAAATTAAATTGGCAACATTATTTTGCCGAAAAAATTCACGTCAAAGTCTATGGTTGCAATTGTCAATTTGGAAACTGATATTTATTTTTCAAGAATAATTGCTTAATTGTGGGAAAAACAATAAACAGTAACCTGCAAAAACGGCTACACACTATGGTTAATAAGTTCAAACAAAAACAAGAAGAGAAAGAAGGTGTTTTCAATGAAAACCAACATTGTTTACATACGATTTTTGATTTTTAAGTTAGTATGACGTTATAATCTTGATCCTTGTCGACTAATAGTATTAGATAGTTATATTATGTAATGATTTTTTTTTCTTATATTTTTAGATAATCAGATATATTGCGAATTTCATAATGGACAAAAGCATCGAACAACGAAGGCTTTTGGTAAATCGACTTAATCCAAAACACATGCTAGTGAGTGGTAGAATACGTTCAAAAGCAGTTGAGATGTAATGAAAGATTTGCCTCACTCTGGTAGTGCATGAAAGTCTGCAACTGAAGTTAAAATCACGAAAATCCTAGTTCAAGTTTGAAAGAGATGCTGCTGCAGCAGCTGCTGAACTTTTTGTGTCCGTGTGTGATCCGTATCATTTGAAACAATCACTGGAGTATATAACATGTTCCCACTTGACTACTCCCAAAAGATCTGAATTTTCTCTATGCTAAAACGAATCGATTCCAACCCAACAATCTTGAAACACATTAATAGTGTTGGCGAGACGTGATGAAGTTGAAATCATGTTGACTATTTTATTTGACTATCACGGTGTTGTGCACTTGGTATTCTTGCCAGAACGCCAAATGGAAAATAAGGAATATTATTTAAATATTATATAGCGACTTTTGAGAGATCAGATAAAATAAAATAATTTGGAATACTATCTAACATTTTGTGTGTTATTGACATTTACCATACACCCACCAAATAATTAAGTCTACACACATGTTTTTGACTAGGATTTAAGTTCTTGTACAACAATTCTAAAATTGTCTTAAATACAAAAAATACTCTAGTATCAAAACTTTTTTCTCCTACTATTTCAATAATACCACATTCAAAATTTTTGGTTGTATCCTCCTTTTCTCAGGTCACGCTTTCATTAGACGGACTCTATCATCTAATTCTCTTATCCAGAAATTCTGCCGGGGCAGAGATATTTTCTTGATACCTAGCCCACCCAAGATACCACACTAATATCATAATTGTTAACAAATGAAAAAAGTGTTCTACATGTTGAATGAATCATACAAATTACCCCACTCATTATCCAGTCTATGTTCTATGCAGACACGGCTATGTACAGGTACACACAAATATTATATATATTTATAGATACTGAGTATCGTGGCTCTAAATGAATCTGCCACATTGTGCAGATTCATATTGGTACATTGAGGAAAAAGGAGTGTGAAGAAGTATTTGCTGCTCGCCTATAATTTACTAATGTTATGTTGCTAGATACAACTTCAGAATGTACTTCTAGACTTTCATTAACTGGTTCAGCAGTGATTGGCTCAGAGTCACCTATTTTAAAAGTGATTGACCCAGAGTCACCTGTTTCAGCAGTGATTGGCCTAGAGTCATCTGGTTCAGCAGTGATTGACCCAGAGTCAACTGTTTCAACTTTTTCAGTAGTAGATGCACCACAAGCTTCATCAGCTTACCCAGTACGTATGGCAGCACGCTTACAACTCATCTAGCATGAACGGCATTTCCAATCACATGATGACATCTATGGAAGAAAATATTGAGTTAATATCAGGTATTGTAAATGTATTAATAAAAGACAACATTGAGGTCAAAAAGAGAAATCACCAAGACCGTAACGGTATGAAGTAATATACTGGGAAATAATTAACAATATAGAAATATAAATACCTGACGTGGTGCAATCCTTGTTTGTTTAGCTGTTTGGAATTTATCTTAGTTCTTCTGAAGGATTGTCAAAAACAATAGAATGGCTCTGACGATTAAGTGTTGACCGTCCACAAAGACTGCACACTTGTCTTTGACCTGGTCGAGATAACCCTGAAGCTTGAGGACCATCACTGCTTGTCGTTTATTGCTGGTTTATGCTTCTCATGAGGAGTTTATTACAAGGTTCACAAATGTAACTTCCTCTGTAAGTAATCTGAAATAGGAAAGACAATATAAACATCTTTTATTTACAATTGATATAGGTTATAGTTTAATGCCAAGATTAACAGTTCAAAACGAAACACGAAATAACAAGACAAAACTATTAGTTTTAATCCATCTTTCGGCCATTTGCGTGTATGTTGTCATACATATGGACATCATATATAGTTTTAAGTTAAACATTATAAAAATAAATACTTACGATTACTGGTGATATCCACTCACTAAGAAGCGAAATAACTCTTGTGTTTAGCTCTTAACAAGATAAAGTCGAAACGTTTTGCAGTTTATGCAAAGTACACGTCGGCTTTTTGTTGACGGCGGCATTATCAAGAGGGCGGATTTACAACAATATGGAAAGCAAAGGTCGTCAGATGAGGAAGATATCGAGGTCCAGGGGGCAGCAATAAGGTTGTAAATAGAGGTATCAGTTCACACACAAAATAGCACAGTACACAACGAGACGCATACGCACCAACGAAGGGCTGCGCCAATTTCAATCGTAGAACTGTCAATGTCAAATGTTAAAAAAGTCCATTTCAGTCATCCGAACTCAATTGCACACTGAATGATTAATTTATTTAATAAATATTTTATTTTCAATGAATTTATATTATACAAAAACTAATAAAGAATAACATATCGATTGAATAAAATGTAAAATTATGTATAAAACTCAGAAACAGATTAATAAAGTCAAGTAGTAGTGCGTAAAATGGAACGTTGTAGCAAAAGGTCTCAGTATTTATATATAATCTATGGCAAAAGGTAATGGAGATGCGTTCAAAACATGGTAATATGTAACGCTAAACGTAAAATAAGTTTATAGAAAAACTTAAAAATCTTTTTTTCCTGCGTTTCTTTTAAAATTGTTTTTAGCGTATTAGACACATAATATAATTGGCTAAATTTTAACATTTTTTTCATTACTATACAAAGCCAGGTGAAAAATGGTCATTCTTCTTTGCTAAGAACTTTGCCAGCTAAGTATCCACTAACATAGACAGTTGGTTGTTCTTCAAAGTTACAAAAATAATCTTCAACTAATTCAATTTCATGTTCTTCAGGCAAAGACAGCACAGGGTAATCATTTGTCTGATTATCAGAATTTTGTGAATCCAGTGCTTGCAAAGGAGGTGCTAATACAGATTCCGATGATTTTGTTATTTCACGATGAGATATGAATAATTTGTTGCAATCAATTTCACAATTGGAGCCACGGCTATGTGGTCCTGATAAACCAGAAATTATGCTAGATTTTAGAGCGGCATTAAAGTGACTGCAAGTTGGATTCCTGTTAGTTGCACTGTGCTGTCTAATGGTCCCAAATAAATTTTCCAAGGAATCTTGGTTAAGTTGGCGTAAATTTAAATACTTGAAGTTAGCTTCCTTATTTAAATAATACCAAATATCTTTTAGTGATTTTAAAGATATTTTAAAACCGTTTATACATCGTACATTTCGTAAGCGTATTAACGAGTCCGACTTCAAAAATTGTATTGAATCAATGTGTTTTAAATAATAGTTCCAAGATTCCTGGTGATTCGTTTTTTCTGATACATTTTCCCGTTTTCGAGGTATCACATCTTTTGGTGATGCTGGTCCATTGGTCCAATTAAAAAGTTTGTCCATTTCTTCGACAACGAAAGCTGTATTGTTGTAGTCTTCTGCGTTGCTGTTGCTCGACTCCGCCATCATCTTCAGAACTGCAGCCATCGTGTTGCTTAACGCGTGAGCTGCAAATTTAACGCGCATTTTAGTTTTGTAGGTGGGATTAACAACTGTTTGGGTGATTTTCGGAAAATTCAAAAAATTCCTATTCTTTTCTTCTGCTTCTTTTAAATGACTCCATTTTGCTTGTTTTCCTTTGTACTTCATAACTCCAGCTTGGAAAAAGTTATTTCTTATTGATTTAAAAAGATGTGGTATATCAAAAATAATATGTACTTTCCTTTTGTCAACAAAGAAATAATTATCTTCTGAAGTAAGGCCATCAAATTTTTTCAACAAATTCAGGGCGCCGATGTTAGTAGGACCTTGATCACATACTGTAGACACAACGTTGAATCCAGCTTCATGAATAGTTCTTACAAGATTTTTTATCAAAATTGCTAATTTCTCAGTTTCGATTGTCCCTTCAACAAAGTAATGCGCAATAGGTTGTTTAAATTTCTTTTTTAGAAATTGAATCATGAATACTAAAGCATGCCCTGAAACTTTATTACATCTGCCCATACTATCTTCAGTGCCAAGGTCTACATAACCATCTACTTGATCCATTGCTTCATTATATATCAAACGTTTTTTCAAAGCCATCTCATCAAATAATATAACACATTGCTTATCTTCTTCCTTCATCTTTTGAGTTTGGGCTTTTTCACTTAATATCTGTATTATCTTTGTGTGAATTCCAGGTTCCATAGGAATTTCTTTTAGAATTCTTTGTAGTGTACGGGTACTAGGCAGGGGCAACATTTTCTGCAGGTAACGGTAAGCCTTAGGTGAACGTTTGAACATTGACAGAGCATAGACTTTATTTTTTCCGTCCCAGCGCTTTCCATGAGGTGCTTTCTTCTGATTTTTTACTGCATTCTCAACAATTGATTTAAGGAGGTCAGAGTCTAATTTATCAAAATCTATTAATGATTTTGCCATGCTTTTGATTGTGATTTTTGCGTCTTGCAAACGTTTCAATGTTCTTAGTTCCCTTTTTGTAAGAAGAGTCTTTCCATCTGAAATACAAAAATTATATTAGACCACTACTTTTTTACCACTTTAGGCACTAGGAAACAGGAAGGAAACAACCTTCAAAAATTTTAAATGAAATCGTACTACATTAAAGGGGTTTGGGCAGTTCAGTGCTTATTACCAACGGACTTCAATCATACATTGGTTTATTTTGTCTTGTTTCATAAGTCAATATATCAATCAATATATAAAATATAAATCTTCTTCTTCTTCCTGCCCTTATCCCATATTACTTGGGGTCGGCGCAACACGCAAATAATAAATAATAATATATTAGTCAATATATAATATATTAGTCAATATTGTTATAGCATTATCATCTTGTCTTCCCTAAGTTAAAAATGTTACCATATACACTCAGATCCAAGAAAACCGAACCGAACCCGAGACCTCTAGATATAGCGGTACCTTGAAAACTGGTGCGTACACCACTTGCACATGGAGGTTCTCAAACCCTACTTCATTATTATTATTATATTATTTGTGCCTGAACCCCTTAGTAGAGTGGAAGCAAAAACTGCATGTCAGTTGCAGAGGGTTAATTGTCTAAAGATCTACCAGAACACAACAATGCTGAAAACACCATTGTTATGGTGACAGACATAGATAAAATAGTGGTAGCTATCTAGCCAGACAGACGTTAAACAATGGTACATTTTACCTATATGGATGTTAAAAGTTTTAATTCTTAATTATTACATAATTCTTTGAAATCTGTATCTAGCTATTGATGCACATTTTCTATTCTATGAATAATATTTTGATATGACAAACTTACCAACTGCATGTCTTTTTCTAGAAGTTTTGTAGCTCTGAACCAAAATTTCCTTACCCTCGGCATCAGATACATTGTCTGAAACTTAAAGACAACATTTTAATAAAAAGTTTTTTTTTGTTTGTTTTTAAATATGTATTATAAATGTTAGGCAAAATAAACTCTTCTAACAATTAAGATAGAAGATTTTAATTATTGCTGCCGTGTTTGATATTAATTGTTAAATTCATAAGTGCTTAATGATAAGGCATTATGAAATATGTAGTAGATGGTAGTCAGATTATTTGTACTGTGTTATTTTCATTTATTCGCCACCTTTTTTAAAGTCTCAGGTTCAGAATCATGACTATTGCAGGCGTCGCCAGCTTTATATTATTTCATAAATGCATATCTTTTACATATATGCATATACATAGCAAACAGTTGTTTTTAAATTTTCATTGCTGTACCCAGCGAACAGTCAGATCGTTCCACAGAGATTATTTTTCAGTCCTTTTATTCACAGAACTTTAATAAACAGTAAGTATTACACATAATAATCTTACCATCAAAGGGATTTAGTATGTGACAGATACAAATATTTCTTACCTTCTTTTCTTTTGAATGTCAGATGCATGGGAGCCTTTGATGTTGATGGAATTGGTATAAAATCATCACTACCAGATGGCTGATTTATTGTTGCAATCACCTTTTTATCTGAAATTTCAAAGTTATATTAGGAGTTAGCACTATGCTATAATCTGTACACAGAACTGTGCCATCCCTATTTGCAGGCCCCTCTTTCCCACTGGGCACACTGGGCACGTGCCCAGGGCCCCGTGATGGATTGGGGCCCCCTAGTCTAGTCCCTACCACAGATCACTATAAGATGTAAGTACTTACTACGTACAAATGCGACAGCTATCATTTTCAATCCAAGTTCCTGAAATGGCCGCATGTCGCTGCCATCGCATTTCTTTTTTTTTTAATTCTTTTTAATCGACTTCTAATTTTGAAAAAAAAAATTGAAGACACCTTTCCTAATGTAGTAATCGCACTGAGATTTTTTTTAAGCATGATGGTAACTAACTGAAGTGGGGAACGCTCTTTCTCCAAATTAAAACGAATAAAAAATGAATTAAGAAGTACATTGCTTCAACAGTTTGTCGCTAATTTAAGTGTTTGTCCCTAACCATACTCAAGGTGAAAAGTAAGGAGAAATTTTCTAAGTCCCAAAAATTTTTTTTACTTACCTAATTTTTTTTTTTTTGTTTTCTGCACGGCTCATGGTGCCTATAGCGTATGGTACCAATTTGAAAAAAAAAAAAAAATTCGAAAAAATTTCGAAAAATTTTCTAAGTCCCAAAAATTTTTTTGAACAAAAAAATTTTTTTTTCGTTTTCTTTGCTTCTCATAGCGCCCCTAAGGATATACTCCAACTCCTAAAAATAAGCCCCTAAGGCTACCCACTGACCGGGCTACCCTAATAAAACATTTTTTCCAATTTATTATTTTACCACTTTGTTGGCGATTGATATACATTTTGGTACCAAATTTCAGCTTTCTAGTGCTAACAGTCACAGAGATTAAGCGAGGACGGACAGACAGACATGGCGAAACTATAAGGGTTCCTAGTTGACTACGGAACCCTAAAAATAAAGCTAAAACTTTGCACACCTACGTTCTTTGTTTATTCTAACAAAAGAGTACTTTATTACTATGGTCATAGGGGCCCCATTATCCTAATGTGCCCAGAGCCTCTAATAGGCGAAAGACGGCCCTGCCTATAGTCTGTCTAATAAGTCAACCGACTTGGAAATTTTGTATAATATTTAATCATTTAAAAAATACTTATATTCGATACTTTGTATAAGGTTCTTCTGTTAGTAAACAATGATCTCTATCTCTTAATCAACCTTGATTATTGAACTCGTGTTGACTACATCAGATTTCATTAAATCCTAATATTTACCCAAGTCGTTTAACTTATTAGACAGACTCTATTTGGTGTTAGGTTGGAATAGACGGAACCAATCAATAAATTGAATATGAAGTTAAATACCTGATAAATTCAGTGCCTGATCATCACTGTCTTTAGTGATTGTTTGAACTGGCAAAATCTCTGTCTGTCTATGTTTAGAAGATTCACCTGAAAAAATTAATTAAAATGTCATTATAGTGAAAGTTGACAGAAGATACAACACATACTATATATTTGACAGGCCTGTTGGTCTAGTGGTTAGTGACCCTGACTGCTATGCCGGAGGTTGTGGGTTCGATTCCCACCCAGGACAAATGTTTGTGTCATGAGCACGATCATTTGTTCTGTGTCTGGGTGTAATTTATCTATAATATGTATGTATTTATAAATATATAAGTATGATCATAACACAAGCTCTGCTTAGCTTGGGACTAGACGGCACTGTGTGATAGTTGTGGAATATTATTATTATATTTTTCAAATATTTAAGTAGATTTGATTTGATAATTATGTACTTTATTATATAAAGTTTTACAGTATCTTACCTTTTTCAAATTTTGCATAGTAAGATTTGACATGCAAAGGAAACTCAGCGAAAAGGTCATCAGACAGAACTGGCCTATTGAGTCTCAAAGTTGGCACTGCAGAACTCAGTAAACGGTTTCCTTTTGCATTAAAGCATTCAGGGGCAAAATGAGATCCGCAAACGTATTTCAATTGATGCAACTTCTCAATTGGTACATGTACGAGATCTTCAATTCCTGATGCTTTGACCCATAATCGGCACCTGAAAAACATTCCGTTGTTAAAAAGTTATTTCCTAAGATAAAATTATCTATCACAGAAAACGTAGTGGCTGCTGGTTGTCACACTTACCGGTCAGGGTTTAAAGGAAAACTTGCAAGAAGTATGCTAGATTTGGGCAACTTACGTATGCCACAAATAACACACTTCCTATAGCGACAATTTTCCATGTTCCTAGTGATTTGAAATTTGTTTTAACAAAGAGAAATTGAAGAACTTTTCAATTCACAAGAAAGTAAATCACTACTTAGAGGTAACACGGGCGCTAAAACAGTTCAATAAGCGACAATATCACTTTTGCACTTGAATGCGGAGTAAATTTATGTGTTTTTAACTTTATTTCGCTCGAAGAAACGATATATAACTCAAATTCAAACGAACGAAAAAGTCAGAATGTCAGCCATTTTTACTCCGTTGTACCAAATGAATAGTAAAAATTTTAGTATCTGTCGGTTGGCAATGATTTGGATACATTTCTTGAAATATCTACTCATTTAAATTTAAACCGTATTCCTCAAGCAATAAAGTATCTTTTTGTACACATTGTCACTATTCAAATTCTGTTCTAAGGCAGTGTCGACCCACTGACCAGGACCAACAGCTTTACATACTTTCCGATATCAGTAAAGTGTTTGTTTGTAATATCAAATTAACACACAATAAATGCATATGAAAAAGGAACTACTTAATTCCCGGGGACAACGATTCCGAAATGGATAAACAACGTGACTTTAACCAACAGGTGTGTTATGTTATGAAGGTATTTGGCATTTTGGTCTTTAGCGTTTTATGTGAACGTAAAATATATGAATTAGAATTTTACGAACACGACGAGGATGAAGTCGCCGGCAACAGCTAGTTATATTACCGACTATAGTCTGTCTAAAAAGTCAAACGGCTTGGGAATTTTGTATAATATTTAGTCATTTAAAAATACTTATATTCAAACAATGATCAAGATCTCTTAATCAACCTTGATTATTGAACCAGCGTTGACTACATCAGATTTCATTTTGCCCTAATAATTACCCAAGTCGTTTGACTTTTTAGACAGGCTCTAGCTTCTGCCAGTGGCTTTATCTCTGTGAAAATAGAAAATTGTCCCAAGGGAACTTATTCCTGGGATAAAAAGTATCTTATGGACTATTCTAAGATATTGTCTACCCGTGTAACAAATTTCATCAAAATCTCTTCAGCACTTTTACCGTGAAAGAGTAAGCAAACATACAAGAATATAAAAATCTTTCCACTTTATATTTGCATTAGATTGGCGCAATATACATAAGTTATAATTCGTACAACTATTGATTTCAGATCTCACGGCTACGATGCAAGAAGAAGTTGCTTTACCAAGTACTTCAGAAACTAATATGCAACTCAATCTAGGTAAGTTAGCTCTGGCTCCATAGAAAAGAAAACAGCTCCGGCAGAAACAAAATGTATCTCAAATTATGAGTAATGAATGTGATAAGTAACGAATAAAATAGCTTACGGAACATCACATTACATACTTCATTTCACTAGAAAACATATAAAAAAATATATATATGTACAACCGAATCGAGGACTTATGTTAATTAGAATTATAATAAAGCAATTTTTTAAATCGACACCTGATTAATAAGGCTGGCAATTTTTATGCTTGCAAGTAAGTATCACGATAATAGCTGGTTATTGTTTTATTACTTACTAGCTTTTGCCCGCAGCTTCGTCCGCGTACATAAAATATAGCCTATTTTTAGTCACCAATATAATACTTACGAGCACTTACTTCTCACGCACGCTTTTAATAATAAAATAGTTCGACAGAATTATTTCGCGGTTATTTATTTGCACGTTAACTTAGTAATGTAAATTCTGGAATACCTTAATTGTAATGGGTAACTGTTTTATGTTCCAATAAAGTAAAATAAAATAAAAATGTCACTCAGAAATAAAGCAGACCAGTACTTCCAGAGACAAACAAAAAAAAAACAAACTTCCTCTTTATTATGTATTTTAATAGAGCAGATTATTACTAATATTTGAGATCCATCTCGTTTCTGCCGGACCTGTTTTTGTTTTTTTTTTGAGCATTTACTTTGTATAAACCAAAAAGTTTTTTTTCGAATAAATTAATAACATGTTTTAATTTATCTTTTTACAGCAGGAATAAGAACAGTTAGAAAAATTAAAAATCGTGTATTCCTTTCAAATACAGAAAAGGAATTGCACGAAAAACTTGTTGCTGCAAGGATCAAGATAAGCAAGATGAAAAATAAAGTTAAAAAACTGTCAGCCAATGTAAAAGCAGCAAAACGAATTGCGTCCAATCCTGCAGTATTTGATATACTAGAAAATTGTACGAGTACAGGAAAATTATTAAATAATATGCAATGTCGAGAGGACCACAAAAAGGAGAAGGGGCGACGTTTTACTTTAAAAGAAGAAATTGCTTCCTTATCGATTTTTAAACAAAGTCCCAAAGGATACAGATTTTTGAGAAAAAAAATTATTTTGCCTGCTCAACAAACACTTATTAAATTAGTGCAAATTTGCAACATAAAGCCTGGGATTAACAAAAATGTTTTCTCTCAATTGAAAAATAAAGCTGACAACATGAAAACAGAAGAAAAGCTATGTGTTGTTATGTTTGACGAAGTTTCTTTGAAGCATAATTTAACTTATAATGAGAGAAAAGATAAAATCAGTGGTCTTGTTGACAATGGGCAAGGCAGGAAAAGTGAATTTGCAGATCACGCCCAAGTTTTTATGGTATGTGGTCTAATTTACAATTATAAGCAGGCAGTATCCTACACATTTGCGTCAAGTGCTACTAAGGGACCTGGACTAGCTAGACAAATTAAGGAAGTGATAGGAGCCTTGCAAGAATCAGGGTTCATAGTGGTTGCGTCTGTATGTGACCAGGGGGCCTACTCGCTTTCTCCGAAAAACGAAGTTTCGATTGAAATTCGTCGTGTCTCCTACCATGGTTCATTTCGTTCCCAAAATTTCGTACGAACGAAAATTATTTGACGTACCGAATCTCTAAACCTACTCTAATTAGTTATGTTTCGAAAAAAAAATATGATTATGACATACGAATGTTTTGCAATTTTAACGTCAAATTGACGAAACCAAAAACCTTACCTTTTCATTTTCGTTTGTGTTGATTTTGTAAGAAAAGTGCTAAAAATGGCCTCAAAAATGCTTTTAATTGAAGCAGCTCTACATTACGAATGTTTAGAGCGTACAAAGACCCGGCAACCAGCTCAAATTCCTGACTTACACGTTGTGGATAATGTTAGACTCAGTCTGCAATTATTTGAGAAGTTGTACCAGGAAATAGTGTCTTTATTACCTTCAAGAAGCCTCCAAAGGCTTCTCCTTAGCAAAGCACTAGGAAGTGGACTACTACTGTGATGTTTTCAGCTCAACATTATGCAAATTCCTGACACACAGTTTGTGGGAAATGAGGGACTCAATCGACAATTATTTAAAGAGTTATACCAGAAAATAGTGCGTTTATTACCTCCAAAAAGCCTCAGTAGGCTTCTCCTCAGCAAAGCATTAGGAAGTGGAGTACTACTGTGATGTTTTCTGCTCAACATTACGCAAATTCCTGACTTACATGTTGTGAATAACGTGAGATACAGTCGGTAATTATTTGGGGAGTTGTAACAGGAAATAATGCCTTTATTACCTCCAAAAAGCATCTGTAGGCTTCTCCTCAGCAAAGCACTGGAAGTGGAGTACTATGGTGTTTTCAGGGTACTGTGACTGTCTTAAATTTTTGTTGTTTAAAAAGACTTTAATAAAAGACTAAAAAGTACGTATATATATTTTTTATTAACTTGAATCCTGTAAGATTCAGAGATTTTCATGTCACTGGTGGTCGATTTCCTGGCAGGGTCGTATGTCCACAGCTATCTCGTGCTGTGAAAAGTTTGGAGGTTAGCTTGATTGCCTGGAGGTGGATGGTATTGGTTCATTGATCTGAAAATAAAACAGATTAAATACCTAATATAATCATAAAATATTGAAATTAAATAGGTAAGAATTGATGGAATTTACTTTTAATACTATGTGGTAATAAAATCAATTGTTATTGTTTAAAACAAAATTTTGACACAACTAAGATGGTAAATAAAAGAATTCTACGAATGACCCACGACAAAAACAAATAGGTACAAACTATATTGTATAATTATGATAATATTACTTACAAAGATCAAAGATCCACAACAAAACTTGTGGAAGACTGCGACATCCACAGTTCTACTTGAAACTTTCTTACAGAACGCGTACCGTGATGAAAAAATATGTATGTAAAATATACCTATTTGTAACTTGAGTTAAGTATAGGTAAAGTCCAAATAAAAATCTTTTGATTTCAAACTAACAATGCAAGTTGACCAGTGCTGCCAACTCCTTAAATTATTTTCTGCTAAATCTGCATTCAAAAAATGCCAAATATATGCCAAAATTTTCGGAAAATGCTAAATACTATGTTAATACTAATAACTATACTCTCGTGTGTATCCTCTTCGTATGATGTCTGAGCAGAGCGAAAGAAGCCATTCTTTCAAATCAGACATCAATTCCCACTCTGCACGATAAAGTTGGTTATAGATTATTTATTGACATTGTGAATTTAACTTTAACTAATTTTAATTTAAATTTAACTCTTATTCAACGCACGTAGCCACATAAGAATCAAACAAAACCAAATTACCTTTGATGACAACGTCGAGTGATGCAATAAACCATATGTAGTTCAATCCAAGCGGGATTCCCCTAACCACTAGGGTCGCGTTCAAAAGCATCACCTCGTTTATCAAGATTTTATTTTGCATTTAGAAATAATATTCAAACTTTCCGAGTAAAATGCTAAAAATATGCTAAACTGAATTTATGCATGCCAAATTACTTAGAAAAATGCTAAATTTAGCCATAATAATACAAAATTGGCAGCACTGAAGTTGACAATGTTGACAAGTTACACATTGTTTTTTTTTGCCCCATTTGGGCCGGCTAAGGTCTTAGACCATACCGCCTCATCATCAATAATAAATACGTTTTTTATTAGTTTCATTTGTATTCTATGCATAAATATTACAAGAAATATTTAATCACATCAAAGAGGTATTAAATGTAAAGAAAAGTTGTCGTGGCCCAAAAAGGTAGACTGCGACAGTCCGACTTTCTTACGGAATGTGTCATGTAAAAAAGCACTGGCAACATGAAATATTTTTAAAAATTCAAACTAAAAGTCAAATTCAAGTTGACATTCAAAGATTGACATGTTACGTGTGATTATACAGATATTTTTAGTTGTCATACGTTAGTACCGATGATTGAAGTGAAGTATCGCTCTTTATATAAGTCGGTTGACAATGACCGTAGAAAAGGTTGTTTTATGGTGTCTTTTTGTATTTTATCTAAAATTATTTTTTACGACATATTTATGTTTCATCTATAAATATTACAAGAAATATTTAATAAACCACCTCATAAATGCAAAATTTTAAAATAAAGCAATATTTAAAATTAATTTAAAAACCGTAATTTACTTTAAATGACATATAAAAAGACCCAAATCATATAGTTCATTCTATTCGGTCACGAAGATTGTCTGTGGGTCCGAACTTCTTGTGTGTGTCCGAAAATGAAACAGAGTAGGTGCACTAACGAAACTTCGTTTGAATATCGTTCGTTTACGAAAATTACGTTTCGGAGAAAGCAAGTAGACCTCCAGGGTACTAATAATAGACAGGCTCTCAACCTGTTACTGGATGAGACCAGGGGAATTTATTTAAGAAAAGGAGACAATCCGAAAGAAATATGGTCAAGAAATTGTACCACTGTATGATCCCCCAAATCTTCTCAAAGGAATAAGAAACAACCTCATGACTAAAAATTTAGAATATAGGTACCATAAATGGCGTAAAAAAAACCGCAAAATGGTCGCATTTAAAATTACTCCATAATGAAAACCCTGGTTATAAAGGCGTTAGATTGATCCCAAAGTTAACAGAGTATCACGTCAACCCTCTCAAAATGAACAAACAAAAAGTGAAATTGGCCTCACAAATATTCAGTCGTACTGTGGCGTCTAATATGGGATATTTAGCAGGTAATGTTTGTTTTATTTTATAATTAGAATACATCTGAAATAGTGATGGGTAAATGCCCTGGCATTTTGGGCAGATTGGGAAAATTCCCAATAAACACCCATAAATTCCTGCCCGAGGGCATTTATCTGGGAATTTATTTTTTGTTCCAAAATTAATTCACGACATTAATGTTAGCTTTGGAAACTGGCTTAAATCGATGAGTTTAGTAATGGTTAAGTCTCTATAGGTGTTTTTATATGAATTTGCACATTCTATTAAAATTTAAGTTTTACAAAACCATGTATAAGAACACAAATGTTACGAGTTACCCGGCAGCGGCGTAAAAACACTTGCATCGTGAGAGGAGTATGGCAAGAGATGCGTACACTGTTATGGTTAGTTGTTTTAAGTAGGTACGTATATGATTTTATGAATTAAATTGTAATTTTTTTTTTTTTATTCTAAGATATGAGAGGTTTATTTATTATAATATACATATGTACATAAAAAACTTAAATACTAAATAAACTATTTATACTAAAACCTAACTATGTACATAAATATAATACAAATTGACAAAGTACGCTCAGGCGTCAAAGTACTCCTCCACATCGCTGTCATCCGGAAATGTGCCCAGAAGACTGGCAGCATTGCCACGTTGAATGGCAATGCTAATTCTTTGGGCGAAGAACGAGCCAGCCCTCTGGTCACGTGAAGTGTCGATCAGTCAATTGTAATATATTTAAAATGTCTTGACATTAAATGGTTCTTCCATTTAATGTCATCAACCATTTCAAATCACTTCTACCTACCATGCGAAGGCGCAAAGCGGGGACAGCTCACACACTCACACACCGTGTGAGGGACGCGCACACAAGCCGCGTTTTGCCGCCATTTTGTTATTAGTTATCCTGTGTCATTTGTAGATACCGCACGCACGCACGCATATCACTAATCTATTCGAGCATTGTGCGCGCATTGTGAGCACGAGGTATGCGCCAGGATAATTGGGTTCTGTGGTTTCCTGTTTCCCAATTTGAAGTAAATACTTATTGGTTTTAAAAACAGTGCTAATTAATTTACAGTTATTTTTGTGTAGGTATGTGTTATTGCCGATCAGTAATTTTAAGTAAAAATAGGTAGAATCATAATTATAATAACTATAAATAAAATGAAAGTAGGTATTCGTAATAAGTAAATTTAAAATAGAATTAGAATGGAATAAGAATAGAATTACAATAGTCACGATTAGTTTTATTAGCGAATTTCGCCCTAAAACTTTTGTGAAAGCTGTAGTTTGAACTAGGTTCGAGGACCTGTATGACCAATTTCCAGGCTGACCCTTTTAAACATAATCGCATTTTGCGGCATATTTTGATATATATCTTATATTTATAAGAATAACAGCGGTAGAAGTTTGTGAAGTGTAAAGGAAAAGTGATATTTTTATTGAATCCTATTTTTTTGTTAGTGGGTAAAAATCATCCAAATGACATCCCCCGGCCTTGGGCGAAGTGGGAGATAGTGACATAGTGTCAGACTCTAACTAAAAACCCACCCCGTTCCTTCTTGCCTTTCGTATCGAAGCCGAGTTTCCCCTTCGGATAACCCTGGCCCCAGTAGGCTTCCACCCGGCTGGGCCTCTGCTGTTGCTGACAACGCCTTGAGGTGCACGGGAACAGCGCGCGCCGTCGACGACTTGGATTCGGTCCGGACAGTTACCGGACGATCAGACAGCGAACTACCCATTGCTCGCAATCCGCAAGCCCGCGCCTGCTGTGGCTAGAAATCGGGATCGGAATCTCGGCGGCGGCTCTGTGAGCGCCGTTGCCTGATGCGGTTGGCCTACTCCTTTGTTAGCATTACTGCTTCGCAGGAGGCGACCGCCTGCCACTCCTCCTCGCTCCGGACCATGGTCGATTGCTCCCGTGCACGGCAATGTTCTGCCCAAGTGGGGCACACCTCCACTGTGTGCTCCACCGTGTCCTCCGGGCCTTCCGAAGAGACGAGGTGTAGTATATGTTTATAATAAGTAAAACATACCCTTCCAGTGTTATCAATAGTTCTCTAGATAATATAATTATATTGAGGTTGATTATTAAAAAATTTATAATGTTGTCTCTAATAATGCCGAGACTAGTTTTTTATTGTTTGTTTAGTACATATTATTTTATTTCTTGTAACTTAGAACATAATTTATTATATTTGATATTAAAGTATAGTCTTTTATCTATTTTTACTTGAAAAAGTATATTAAAATGTAGTATTTTAAAATGAAAATATGTTTAATTCATTAAACCCCAAGCAAACGCTGTCGTTGTCTTTCTATAGTGTATCTAATCGACATGATTGAATCATTCACATTTCTTCAAAGTAAAGTCTTTTATTTCTGTTTTACATGAAAAAGTATATTAATATTATTTTAAAATGAAAATGTGTTTAATCATTCGCATTCCTTCGAAGTAAAGTCTTTTATCTCTGTTTCACATGAAAAAGTATATTCATGTTATTATTTTAAAATAAAAATGTGTTCAATCATTCATATTTCTGCTTTCATTTCTTTAATACATACTATTTTACATGAAAAACCACATAAAATCACGTTTAACGAGTCCCATATTTTTATGCCCTACGATCGGGCATTTATCGGGCTAATAAAAATAAATGCCCAAAATGCCGGGAAGTTACTATATTTTCCCGCCGGGCAGAAACACTTTGCCCATCTCTAATCTGAAACACATAGCGACTTTTAGGGCCGGCACACATATGGCAGAGCGCAGTGCAGAGCATTTTTCACTGTTAAACTATTATGGACATTGTCGTCATTGAAATAGTATCTAAAATCAATCAACATAACAATTGAGCATCGAAGCGACTACATGCGAAAGTAGGATAATTGATTTTAGATATTATTTTAGTGGCGACAATATCGATAATAGTTTGACAGTGAAAAATGCTCTGTGCTGCTCTACGCCATATGTGCGTCGGCCCTTAGCAGTATTTTCCCTTCTTTTTATACATGCAAAAAAATAAAAAAGTTTGTTGGTTTAGGTTACAAGTCTAGGAATAGGGAAGAATAATTATGACTGATTTTGAATTTGATTTGATCTATGTATTTAGAAACATTGAAAATATTTTAAAATTAATAAGAACATACTCTAATACTCTTATTGTTTTTGTTAGTAAGTAGGTATAATTAATGAAATTTGGATCTGTAAATTGACTTATGATCTGTATTATTTTAAAAGATTAAGGCTTGCTATTAATGTTAGTTATTATGTTTTTTATTACTTACATAAAGAAGATATTTCTCATATAATAAAATTTATTTGAGATTATTATACTTTCGGTTATAATTATGTACATAAATCTCAATTGTTATTATCATTTATATTAGTATTGTAACACATTTTTCTGTATGTACCATTTAAGAGGCCTTTTACAAAAAAACGCGAAATTGCAAGTGTTCGACGTTGAAATTTTATGTTTTACGTTCGTTAAATGAAATAACAATTATTGTCAAAAAAAGTTTGTTTTCTCTACTATATTAACTATTTAACCGATTTTAGATAACTTGTTTAATTATTTATTAATAAGCTTTCTTCCGATGCATGTTTAGGCAAAAACTCACGGAGACGTGATTTGGCAGCTCTAATTTGGAGATTCTACTGAATATCTACCACCAAAACTAATATTAATTAGCTGTCAAATATCCTTAACTTCAAAAATTATTGAGTACATTTTCGTTATATGCCTTTTGTGTAAAAAAATAAAAAATCTACACAATTCAATTATCGACCGAAAAGGCTTCGAAACAAGCCCCAATATCTCCAAAGTTCTACATTATTTAGGCGTAAAATTTATACCAAAATAATCATCAACATTTGCTTAAACTGTAGTATTATTTTTATTTTTTTAATCGCTACTATTATTTTGTAATTAAATAAATAAAAATACTATATATTTCACTGCGCGAGCCATCCGCGACTAGTACCGCGCGAGCGCTTGTCGAGGTCGGACCTATGTCAGTTTATTTCCCGCGCGCCTTCGTTCCTATACTATCATTGTGTGCGCTGATTGTCGCGTAGACGCTACCGCATTGCTGTTGTGTGCGTGTGAACTACGAACGCCGTTTTTGATCTTTGTATTTATTTTCTAACGGTATTCAATATGTGTAAAGTTCACACACAGATAGTCGCTTATTGGAACGAAGTTCCTTATCGCGCATTGTGAAAGGGGGCTAGAAAAGTGGATTTATATATATATATATCAACTTTTTCGATATGGATGTCTTTTTCATGGTTTTCGAGGGTGTTGAAGCCGATAGTTCTGTCAAAATGTGAATCCAAGATGGCGGCTGTAATAAATTATCAACTTTATCGATATGGGTGTCTTTTTCATAGTTTTCGAGGGTGTTGAAGCCGATAGTTCTGTCAAAATGTGAATCCAAGATGGCAGCTGCAATAAATTATTAAATTTTTCGTCATGGGTGTCGTTTTTATGGTTTTCGAGGGTGTTGAAACCGATAGTACTGTCAAAATATAAAACCAAGATGGCGGTTGCAAGAAATTATCTACTTTTTCGATATGGGTGTCGTTTTCATGTTTTTCGAGGATGTTGAAACCGATAATACTGTCAAAATATAAATCCAAGATGGCGGCTGCAAGAAATTATTAAATTTTTCGTCATGGGTGTCGTTTTCATGGTTTTCGAGGGTGTTGAAGCCGATAGTACTGTCAAAATATAAATCTAAGATGGCGGCTGCAAAAAATTACTAAATTTTTCGCCATGGGTGTCGTTTTCCTGGTTTTCGAGGGTGTTGAAACTGATAGTACTGTCAAAATATAAATCCAAGATGGCGGCTGCAAAAAATATTAAATTTTTCGTTATGGGTGTCGTTTTCATGGTTTTCGAGGATGTTGAAAACGATAGTACTGTCAAAATATAAATCCAAGATGGCAGCTGCAAGAAATTATCAAATTTTTCATCATGGGTGTCGTTTTCATGGTTTTCGAGGGTGTTGAAACCGATAGTACTGTCAAAATATAAATCCAAGATGGTGGCTGCAAAAAATTATCAACTTTTTCGTCATGGGTGTCGTTTTCGTGGTTTTCGAGGGTGTTGAAACCGATTGTACTGTCAAAATGTAAATTCAAGATGGTGGCTGCAATAAATTATCAACTTTTTCGATATGGGTGTCTTTTTCATAGTTTTTGAGGTTGTTGAAGCCGATAGTGCTTTCAAAATGTAAATCTAAGATGGCGGCTGTCAGAAATTATCAACTTTTTCGTCATGTGTGTCGTTTTCATGGTTTCGAAGATGTTGAAATAGTGCTGTCAAAATGTACATAAAATAGGATAGTATTTTTTTGGAACGAAGTTATGCGACTACGATAAAATAAATAAATGAATGGTTTGAATAGGTATGTTGAAAATAGTATCATTAAAGTGACCTGATGATGATGATGGAGCCGGAAGATAGGCACCGGAACTCTGTAATTAAATCAATACATTGATTAATTACGGAGTTCCTACCTACTTGTGTTTGGGCTTATTAGAATTTTCATGAGATGCACTTTGGCTATAAGGTACTATCGAACTAATCTGATGATGATGATGGAGCCGGAAGGTAGACACGGGAACTTCATAATAAAACAATGTCTCCAAGCAGGTTTTGAGTTAATTGGAATCGCCATGAGAAAAAGGTACTCTGGCTGTAAATGTATTGCCACTAAAAGTGTGAAATAAAAAAACTTTTTACAAAAATAAATAACCGACTTCACTAAAAAGAAACACTAAAATCATCAAAATCATTTTAATTTCGGAAGTCGGTGTTAGATAAGAAACAGACAATATCGAGAAACACCGAATTCCGAAATTAAAATGATTTTGATGGTTTTTGTTTTTTTTTTTTTTTTATTGTAAAAAGTTTTTTAATTTAAAAACTTCCAAAAATAATGTTGACATGAATATCAATTTAGGTGCGGTTTCGGTGGCGATATTATCTGGCATTGGACTTTCAAATCTAAATGAACTGTCTGCTTCGATGGATTTGCCTACCTTACCTTTCCGGTCATTTAGCAAATGCCATGACACAGTAGCAAAAATGTGGAAGAAAACTGCAGAAATAACAATGACACAAGCGGTTAAAAAAGAAGCTGAAGCTGCAAAACTGCGTGGCGATGTTAACAGTGCGGGTATACCTACTTTATGATATGATAAATATCTGATTTTGGAGCTAAATCATATTTACGTGAAGACCTTTGAAATGATACCAAACACGACGTATATATCTTTTTTTTTATAATGGATAGGCTTGCGTTAGACCACAATCTCACCTGATGGTAAGAGATGATGAGGCCGACGATGGAGCACGATTGCCTAGAAGCAATCTATTCACTCTTGACTTAAGACCCCTAGGTTATAGTTAACAGGAAACACAGACTCCGGCAAGGAATTCCATTCCTTAGCTGTACGCATAATGAATGTACTCCTAAAACGCTTTGTACGTATAGGTGGGATGTCCACCGTGTATCGGTGGCGCAAAGCCGCACGTCTTGTGGTCCGATGATGGAACGGACTTGACGGAATTAAATTGTGTAACTCTAGTGCACACTCCCCGAAGTGTAAACGATAGAAAACAGACCGGCTAGCAACTCGGCGTCGATGCTCAGACTTTAGAGTTTTGACTTCACAAGAACATAATTGCCATCTTCTTGGCACGCTTTTCAATAGACTAGTGCCTCCAGCTGGTATTAGGCTGACCCATCCCAACGATGAGAGCAGTACACGATCGAACTTGCGCTTGATAGAGGTTGAGCAGCTGTTCCGGGGTTCACAACATACACATGTTTCATTTGTTTTCGTGGAGGTTCACCCAATGTGACATTATAACAAAATTAATTAAATTACCATAGGATTTTGAAGAAATCTACAAAATATAGGTGGCCGGTTAAATGTGCCCTTGAGTGTATATATTTTCAAACCTATTAACTTGGCGGTTACTGGGGAGTAAGCTTCAGAAAGTCAGTGTTATGGTATTTTTTGGGCGCTTGAGCCTTAACAGGTTCGATTCCTGCTTATGCTTATGGTCTATATTTTACCAAAAAAAAAAAAAAATAACCTCACAATTTGCATTTTCTATTTCAATATAAACGTGGTAATTAGATGGTATTAAGTAGAATTAGTATTATTAAACGCATAGAAATGGCTAGAAGCCGGGAACAATAAAAGGAAAGGAAGGAGGCCTTTGCCCAGTAGTGGGACTGTATAGGCTAGATATAAATAATAAAAATAAAATTAAACATACAGTGAAGGAAACAAAGTACTTATATAGAAATAAATTATTCATTTCAGCTCACTATGCTGATGGGAGACCCGTCAGTAGCACACTTCCAAATACAGCGGAGAACCAAATACGTTCTATTTTTTGACCAATTGTTCGACAGCGTCAATGGAGCTGCAAGATTCTCTAAAAGCAAGGGAAAAATTTTAAGAACAGCAGTGGTAAAAAAGTCACCGCATCACTAATTTTGGAAAGAAGCAATTAATAAGTTACGGAAAATTAAACATGTAGATACGAATGGAAGGGAAAAATCGGTGCCCTCTTTGCAAAATTTTATTGTTACACTAAAAAGCTACATGAGGCTGTGGCAGTTTTTCAAAAAACATAATTTAAAAATTATGAGACCCAGGTATTTTAATTCAGATCCAATTGAAAACTTTTTTGGCCAGGTAAGGGCATATAATTATCGAAATAATGACCCAACCTGCCACAGCTTCAACTATACCCTTAAGTCATTGTTGATAACTAGTCATAAAGTTTCACAGTCTTACTTTCAACTGCGAGGATGATCCGGCAGACCAAATCATTCCTTTACAGCCATTGTTTATTGAACAAATAAAAGAAATGGTCAAGCCAGGTCATTCTACTAAAAATCAAAATATTAAAATGATTTTAGAGCAGGGTCGTAGGGAACGATTGAATGTTCATTCGCGTGCTTACTGCGGGATGGGTAGTACGAAATTTTTTTGATAAATTACAACTAAAATGTAGATTGTGTAAAAGTAGTCTTACAAGTGACCAAAGCAATATTCACGATTGGATAAACCACTGCGAATACACAGTGGCAAAAAAAAAGGTTAAATTACCAATCTGAAGGTGTAGTAAGGTGTTTTGGTACAGTGGTTACAGAAACAAATGAATATTTGGAGAACAATGCCCATCTAAATAATGTAGCGTTAAATGTAAAAAACACAATTTTGTCAAACTATTCATTTGATTTTATCGATTGTACCGAACACAAGGCAGTTATTCTGGATCATTTAATTTGATTAACTGTAAGGTTTACTATTTTTAATTGGTGCAATGTTATAAATAAAATTTTAAAGGGCACAGATATTAATAGGTTACATACTCGTAATTTACCTGCTATGCAACTAAAAGCGTTTGAAAATTTAAAAAGAAATTGAAAAATAAATCATTAAATAAGTAATGAGTACTCTGTAGTCATTACTACTTTTTGCGTTCTATACTAGTGATATAACGAAAATTGACATTCGCGAATATTCGCAGAATTCACAACAAAAAGGTATTTAGATATCGATTGAATGGATATAGAATGATAATACAACTGAAATAAAGAATGTTAAATTTGGGTTATTTCCAGTTGTCCCCACTGTTAACGCCACCACTGGTGACAAATGGGATTTCTTTCCATAAAATGTCCCATTTGCCATCAGTGGTGGCAATTGGGAATGGCCACTTTTTTTGTTCCCAGTTGCTACCAGTGGTGACAAATGGGAAAAATAAAATGATACGCCTCCATATTAGTACGGTACACAAAACGAGAGAAATAAAACATTGCACAGACTAATCAAGGTTTTATTCACAATAATTTACATATTCTCTACTAAGGATGTCACAGATTTACACTTATGTATACAATTATACAATCATTTACTTCGAATTTTCTAATTTACATGAAATAAATCAGACTAGTCCAATTTTTTTTAATACGTAATCCTGTATCTTTCTTATTGTTATTTATCACAGATCAGTATATTATTCACAATAATTGACGTTTTATAATATTCTAACTTACCTAAAACTTTTTAGAATCGTGGCATCATAAATTAAACCAAGCAGTAGGAAAAAAAAAACCCAACATCATACATTTTCTGAACACCTTGGTCAAGGATTCGGCATATTACAGTGCAGTGTCTGTAAGAATATGATTTCAAATAAAATTAAAACAAGGAAGAAAAAATATGTACTCAATGATGAGTTCATTCAAGATATTCAAATACAGTTCTTGCATGGAAATATGATAGTGGGCCATTGTTTAGAAACTTTAACCTTTCAATTGTGATAATTACAGACACAATTGAAAGACAATAGGTGCGCGAACGCCGGCGTTCGCTTGGGGTTTAATGAAATTTTTGATAAAAATAATACCCAAATCGAAAAAAAATATGTAAAGTAATAATTATTATGTATAATAAGTTGATCTGTGATATGAAAAAAAGAAATATAATTTATTGTAAATACTGCATTGATTAACCTGTGATAGACCATCTTGGAAAACAACTGAGTAAAATAATAGCTGGTAAGTTAGAATATTATAAAACGTCAATTATTGTGAATAATATACTGATCTGTAATAAATAATAATAAGAAAGTGGATAATTGAAGCTTGTAACTCTGTGATAAAACCCTAGGAATTACAGGATTGCGTATTAAAAAAATTGGACTTGTCTGATTTATTTGATGTAAATTAGAAAATTCGAAGAAAATGATTGTGTAATTGTATACATAAGTGTAAATCTGTGACATCCTTAGTAGAGAATATGTAAATTAATGTGAATAAAACCTTGATTAATCTGTGCAATGTTTTATTTCTCTCGTTTTGTGTACCGTACTAATATGGAGGCGTATCATTTTATTTTTCCTATTTGTCACTACTGGTGGCAACTGGGAACAAAAAAAGTGGCCATTCCAAATTGCCACCACTGGTGACGCCACCACTGGTGGCAAATGGGACATTTTATGGAAAGAAATCCCATTTGTCACCAGTGGTGGCGTTGACAGTGGGGACAACTGGGAATAACCCTTAAATTTTGACTAATATTCGCGAATATAATCGCGTTGGCGAATATATTCTATAGCCGTTCAATCAATAAATACTTTTTCGTTTGTCAAGAAAAATTGCCAAACATTCGCTTGTTTCTTGTGAATTCTGCGCATATTCGCGAACGCGAATATTCGTTATACCACTAATCCATACATGTTGCATAATTCGTACCTATATTTAAAAGATTTTAATGACATATTGCCCATAAGGCAATATTTTGATTATAGCATTTGTTACTCAGTTAAAGATGTAGCTTTCTAATAGTGAACAAACAAAAATTTAATCTTTCCTCTTATTTAAAGTAATTGTTAGTTCTTAGCTAGCTTTTGCCAACAGCTTCGCCCGCGTGAAAATAGAAAAATATAGGTCTGTTACTCAGTGATAAAGTAGCTTTCAATGTTGAAAGAATTTTGAAAATTGGTCCAGTAGTTTTTGAGTTAAATCGTAACATACAAACAAAAAATTAAATTCTTCCTCTTTATAATATTACTCTAGCGGTCCGGCCTGGCTTCGCACAGGTGGTAACTTTTAGTAAGGAAGGAGCAATAAATATATTACCCAGGGTGAATGTACCTTTCCAATGGTAAAAGAATTTTTAAAGTCGGCATCGTAGTTATTGAGTTTATTCATTACAAACACACACACAAAATTACAAATTCTCCCTCTTTATAATATTAGTGTAGACAGTTTAAACTCCATCTGTTTAGGTAGTTGACTAAAGGTAAACTATCTTGATCTGTCTTTTTATTAAAAACAAAGATTAGTTTTACCTACTACATTTAGGTAAATACATAAAAATGTAACTTGTAATATCGACGGTCCGTACGTAATATAAAGACATGCCCAAAATAGCATATTTTTTATTTCAGTATTTACTTTTTTTAAACAAAGTAAATAATGAAATAAAAAACATGATATTTTATTATTTATAAAACATGTCCAAAATAGCATATTTTATATTTCATTATTTTTTTTAATTAAATATTTTTTTTAATTCTTCTAAATCAATTTAACTTAGAACATACACAACTAAACTTGTTTAAACAAAGTAAATAATGAAATGAAAACATGATATTTTAGACATGTCGTAGGGACCGTCGATATGTATGCAAAAAATAAATCTTGATGTCTTTTTATTAATAACACAAAGATTATTTAAATTTAGTTAATTACTTATCATCGGTTTAGGTAGGTAAAGACAAAATATTGTAAACTAAAAATGTAACTTGTGAAATGTGTACAATAAACAAATTTTTAAATAAATAAAAACTGTATTTTAATTATTTTCCTGCAATCGGATCAGAAAATAAATAATAATAATAATACAGCAATATATGCTGTATACGTTGCATTCCTTTGCCATTATAAGCAGCCATTTATAAAAAATATGGCATTACTTTCTGTATATCTGTTGCCTTCCTTTGTCATTTTAAGCAGCCATTTAAAAAAAAAAATAAACGTCATGCAAGGTTCTAGGTACTTATGTGGTACTTTTTTGGCCCAGAAAATTTGTTCGGGAGTTTGTTATCTGTACTACTCTCTTTAATTTGTGGGGCCGACTGGCGTTAGCGCACGAAACGCGGGATAGACCGCGGAAGATATTCTCGCTACAGTTATCTTTTTAAAAATCGATGTTAAGATATTCCGTGCTTTCATGACCTACCGTGGTAAAAAATCGTTGGTTCTTAAATATATTCGTAATTTTACGAGTGCACAATCGCAGAAATTTCTACTACTTGCATACTGTACGAGCATCGCCACATGATTTTAATTGTGTTACTTTTTAACTTATTATGCTGTATTAACATTGCGCTGAATTGGCGATATGGCGGGCGCCTTCGTTGCGCAACCTACTATTATAATAACATTTTATTTATAGTTTCGATTTACTAATTTAGTACAATAAATACTCTCATCGAAAACGGATACAAAAACAGTGATTTTATTTCTGTGAACTTCCCGTCTTCGTTGACAACACACTACACAACAAACACATCTCAAGTGTACGGGCAAACATCTCGTACATTTTTTGGTCCTTCGAGCCCGATCCTGCGCAACTGGAACAACAGTCCTGCAAACCTCATCAGGTACGTAGAGTCTCTATTTGCGATAGCGAATCGGTTTGGCCGGTCTTCCACAAGCGGATCGCCCCGGGCAGATTGAGAAGGCGCATATATCGTTCACAGTGAGTCCTGACAACAGTCAGGGATCCGGAAACTATTTGAAGTTAAAAGATTAGCGGTCCATAACATTTCTACAGCAACAATGGACACTAAACAACAAGAACTTCTCAAGCGGCAACAGATCATCGCCGAAGGTATCAAATAATAATAATTAACTTCACTTAAAATATTTTCAAACGCCATGTTTGGCGCTACCGCTAATCACGACCTCGGGGTGCGTGCTAGATAACCTCCACGTGTGCTCTCTTGCTGTTCGTCCCAGTTCATGCATGTATGCATCTGCATTTTATATGCGGCTGTATGTAGGCATTCGCTGGGAAGAACAGTGGGGGGGACGGTGCAACCTGGGCGCCACTGTAGGTGGCTCTCTTACGTGTGTCATTACTTATGGCATAGGTAGGGGAATCACTTACAGTGGTGGCAATTAATCAGTAAAACCCAATCCAAGGTGTCATACGTAACGAGCCGAGGGATGCGTGGCCAAGGGGGAGCTTGGTTCCTATCGGTGTCTCTCCAGGGAGATGGCAATCCTGGAGTAGTAATTTCGCCTTACCTGGGCAAGCGGGGCTCTGCCCAGGTGGACTGTTTATTTCCCTAGCTTCTCGTGGGAACTGTATGGATCTACACCTTTTTAAAAAAAATACTCCATCTCTGGACGATGACGAACGTCCGGAACTCTCGTGTAGTCTGACTGGGTCAATTCCCGATCTGACTGCTCTCTTGCTCGGTTCTGAGGGAGACTCCCTAGTCACCTTGGACACCGAACTCAACCCTCCTGAGCTGGAGTCGGCAAACGATGGCACGAGGCCTACTGAGATGGACTCGAAAGTGCCGTCGGGAACTGACCTCAGTCCCAGGAAACGACGGTTGACAGGAGCAGCGCGTAAGCGCCTGCGGCGCCTCAAGGCTGGCGGTATGGATCCCATTGAGGCCTACAAGCTGGTCACGGAGCGGTTGGCAAGTGCGCATACTCCTTCGACTGGTCTAATGGCCGATATGTCCTCAGAGAAGAGGCCGGTAAAACGATCCCGATCCGAGGACGAGTCGCCAAAAGATCATGCCAAAAAGACTACGCGTGTGGACGAAAAGTCAGGGTCAATTCCAATGATCCCTGATGAGCCGTCCGCAACTCAGGTCGGACCACCGCCTGAGACAAGCGCTATGTCTTTTAAGGATGCCCTAACTAACATCCGGGTGGGAATCCGTAACAAGGAGCCCATGTCGGACGCGCAATTGGGGCTCCTTTAGAAAGAAAGAAAGAAAGAAAGAAAAAGTGTTTATTCGCGTCAAACATGACACATACCATAACAAAATAAAAACAATATGGACTAAAAGTAGCACGTAAGATTTACAAGGACATATTGAGGGCGATTCTTAACGCCCCTATGCCCAAAGCCCCCGAATTCAAAATTCGAATTGAGGGCTGCACTTTCAAACCGGGATGGCTGCAAGTCGTAATTAAAAACGACTACAGCCTGAAATAGCTTGAAGAAATAGTGGGGACACTAAAGCCGTGGCCAGAGGCGGAACTCTCGTTCATTAACGAGAAGGACTTGCCAAAAGCTAAGGTTGGGATCCTCCACTTCAAGACAGAAGATGTCCTGAAAACTCCAAGAGATGCCCTCAATCTCCTGGAAAAACAAAACGACCTGCAGACTGGCTTGTGGAAGGTGCTGAGCGTCAAGAAAGAAAGGGACGGAATCACGACCGCCCTCTCTATCGATGATGCCTCTGTAGAAGCCTTGCGCAAGCTAGACTGCAGGCCGCAACTAGGCTTTCGCAAAGTCTGGATTCGCATTCGCGGCGATAATACGCCGGCGAGGGCTGAGCAGGTGGCAGGAACTAGCCAATCTAGCGCAGAGATTCTGCCACCTGCTCAACACGCTCCTAGGGCGGCGCCGAGCGTCCAGGTCTCTGGTAAAACGGCAAAGCGGCAAAACGCCAAGCCGAAACCTGGAGGCCAGGGCGTCAGGAACCACCCCCTCGGAGCACCAATGACGAAAAGGGCTACACGTCCCAATCGATCGGGAGTGGAGAGCCGACCGGCCAAACCTCAGGGCTGCCCTACAGCCCAGAAGCAAAGCGGGTCGAATAACGCCACTTAACCCACCCACCGACACAAACACACAACACTAACACAGCACAAACACACCATAACACAGACACACACAAACACACAAGTGGTGCAGATCAACCTGCACCATGCCAAAGCAGCCACGGCTGTTCTGGAAAAACACTTCACACAGAAGAAACCTTCACATTGCTCTTATTCAGGAACCGTGGCTGGCTAATATTAACACGGTGTCTGGACTGGGCTCTGCAGGTAAGGTCGTACACCATATCGGAGGAGTCAAACCAAGAGCGTGTATACTTTTCAATAATAATGTTGATTTCTTATGCATACCAGGCCTGTGCAGCGATGACCTGATTGCAGCTTATGTTAATGTCAAGAGCGGAAATGGACGCCTCATCGTGTGCTCGTCATACCTGGACGGGACGAAAACCGACCCAACCGAGGAGCTTGCAAAGGTAGTCGAGTACGCCTATGCCAACAATGCCGAGCTTCTCATTGGGTGTGACGCCAACGCCCACCATACCAACTGGGGCAGCACTGACATCAACGACAGAGGTGAGTTGCTTCATGATTTTGTACTAACTAACCGCCTCCAAATAGTTAATGAGGGATGTAAGCCGACCTTTGTAACTAGGTCGAGGAAGGAAGTTCTTGATGTAACTCTCGCTACTATTCACACTGCCAGGCTGATAACCAATTGGCATGTCAGTGGTGAACCATCTATGTCTGATCATCGACTAATAAAATTCGCACTGAATACATCCAACATTTGCGAAACCATCACTTTTAGGGATGCAAAAGCCACGGACTGGGACTTGTACAGAATAAAGCTCCAGGATAGACTCCAAGACTTCCCTAAAACCATACGCTCCCCTGAAACATTGGATTATGCTGTTGCTCAAGTTACGGAAGCCATTACAGCCTCTTACGAAGAGAGCTGCCCTCTAAGAACTGTGACGGATAGAAAAGTGACGTGGTGGAACAAAAAGCTCGATGTTTTAAGGGAAGAATCACGTAGGTTGTTTAATAAGGCTAAATCGACTGACGACTGGGATCGGTATCGGAAAGCTTTAACTACCTATAATAAAGAAATCTGAAAGGCGAAAAGACTGTCATGGAGGAAGTTCTGCGAGGAGATTACTAAAGTCCCTCAAGGAGCCAGAATCCACAAAGTCTTATCCACATCGTCTACAAATCAACTGGGATTCTTAAAGAAGCCAGACGGTGCCTTCACTGCATCAGCGGAAGAAACCCTGAAACTTCTGGCGTCTACACACTTCCCTGGCTCGGTGATGGCACCAGATAACATCGTACAAAATACTCCTCATATCCGCCTCACCAGGCCTTCAAATGAAGACTGGAGAAGAGCGGCGAGGTATTATAGACCGAACAAGGTAGAATGGGCTATAGACTCATTCAAGCCAATTAAATCTGCAGGGGATGGCGATGTCTTCCCAGCTCTACTGCAGCAAGGGAAGACTATACTCATCCCTATTTTAATCAAAATCTTCAGAGCAAGCTTTGCCTGGGGATATATACCAGAGAAATGGACTATGGTTAAAGTCTGTTTTATCCCAAAGGCCGGTAAGAAGGACTCAACCAAAGTCCTTCAGACCAATAAGCCTTACCTCCTTCCTACTCAAGAGTATGGAAAAGGTTATTGACGAATGCATCAGGGATGGACCATTAAGGGATAACCCTCTGCATCCGAAGCAACACGCTTACCAAAAAGGAAAATCTACAGAAACTGCTCTAACAACTCTAACTAACAGACAGGATCGAAAGGGCTTTGGAAGATAAACAGATAGCCCTATGTGCTTTCCTTGATATTGAAGGAGCTTTCGACAACGTCACCATAGACGCCCTTTCCAAGGGAATGAAGGCGAAAGGGATTGACGAAACAACTACTCGTTGGATCGAATTCATGCTCCTCAACAGAACTATCAGTGTTACCTTACACGGAACTACAAAGAGCTTCAAAACAACTAAAGGGTGCCCACAAGGAGGCGTTTTATCGCCACTTCTATGGCTACTCGTTGTTGACCAATTGCTGGTTGAAGCCTCTACAAGAGACTTAGATGTACATAGCTATGCTGACGACGTGGTGGCTTGTGTTGTCGGCCCCTGTCACAGCACGGTATCATCTATACTACAAAGATCTCTGAACATTATTAAATTGTTGTCTGTGCACCATGTGTGCACAGACAACAATTTATCGGTTAACCCGAGTAAAACAACAATAGTCCCCTTTACTAGGAAGCGTAAGTTGGACAAACTTGTAACGCCCACTGTAAAGGGGACTCTCATACCATTCTCCAGCGAAGTCAAGTACCTGGGCGTAACTATCGACCAGAGACTGACCTGGAACACTCACATTAACAATGTGATCCAAAAGGCTAAAATAGCTTTAGGAATATGCTGTCGCTTAGCAGGGACGAAATGGGGCTTAAACCCTAAAATCGCCCTGTGGTTGTACACCGCCATAGTCAGGCCGATAATAACGTATGCCTGCGTAGTATGGTGGAGGAAAACAACTCAAGTGACAGTCATTAACAAACTTAATGGTTTGCAGAGACTTGCATGCCTCATATCAACAGGGGCCATGTCCACAACCCCAGGAGCTGCTCTAAATGCCCTGCTTAACCTACCGCCACTTCATCTATTCATTGCGAAGGATGCGAAGGCAAGCATGTACAGAACAAACAGCACTGGCAAAGCAAACTGGCGCTCTCAAGCACTGAGATCGCTACACGAATCAGTACTTGAACACGATCAACTAGCTATGACAACAGACGTCATGCTTCCACAGTGTAATTTCACAAGGAATTACACAGTGGAACTGCCGAGCAGAGAGGATTGGTCAAACAACCTCATTACTTGCAAGGCTGGAAGCCTGATCTGGTTTACAGACGGGTCCAAAATGGGTGAGAATGTAGGATGTGGAATATTTGGCATTAGCCCGAAATTCAGCAAAAGCTTGAATCTCGGTAAACATGCTACCATATTCCAAGCGGAGGTATACGCTATTATAGAATGTGTGGAGGCCAACCGTCAACGAAACTACATAAATCAATTAATTCTGATTTACTCAGATAGCCAGGCAGCTCTTAACGCCTTGAACTCGAATACTTTAAATTCGAAACTGGTAAAAGACTGCGTTAACAAACTGAATGACCTGGGGCAAAGGAACAAAGTTGTTCTGAGATGGGTACCAGGTCATTCTGGAATCAACGGCAACGAAAAAGCCGATGAACTTGCACGGGCTGGGGCTCAAGGTCATCAGATAGGTCCAGAACCCTTCTGTGGTATCTCAAAGAACCAGGCCATGCAGACCCTTAAGGGCAACTTATTTGGCGATTCTAAAAAGGTCTGCTACACGCCAAATCTCTCATAGAAGGCTACTCACAAAAACGAACTGCCGAGCTTCTTGAGCTTAGCAGGACGAACATCTGTGCGATAGCCCGCGCCTTAACCGGCCACTGCAAACTAAACAGGCACCAATTTCGATGTTTGCCGGTACTGCAATCAGGATAGGGAGACGCCTAAGCACCTCTTGTGTGAATGCGGGCCCCTTGTCCACAAACGCAGTGTCCATCTGGGCCGACACATTATTCGCCCGGAGGAGATTAAAACTCTAAAAGCTAGGAGTATTCTAAATTTCTTGGAAGCCTCCGGGCTAAAAGAGTTACTCTAACAAGGTGGCGAGTCGCAATAGATCTTTTAGGTCGCAGTGACTACATCCCCTACACTATCCCCTTATCTTCTAAATAATAATAATAATAAGAATCACGACCTCAAGTCCCGGTCGGTCTGCACTCATGATCTGGCAGCTCAAGTACAGATCTTTGTAAACTTAAGTTTCGAGTTTCGTTTATTAATCAGACAACACTCGGCTGATGTCGTATACCTAAGCTAAGCTTGAGCTTGTGAATCTCGTTTATTAATACGATCCAAGACCTCAAGCTTGGTATCAGGTACGAGATTTGGGCTGAGGAACGTTTATTAATACGGGCCTTAAATATTGTTACGCCATTAAACGTGAACACGCCATATCTCCGAGAAAATAAAGAGTAGCACGTAATAATTAAAACGCATTGCTGTTCGAAAGGTCTAGAATGGTTGGACATAGACAGGCTTAGAAAAATCTCGAAACATCCACACAGCCAGTACCACTAGTAGTTAGGTATTCATCTAACCGTAAGGGAAATTGTACTCTCCGAGGTTAACAATAGAGTCGAAATTCGCATGAAAGTGACTCTTATTACCACGAGCAATAAAAATGATTTATGACTTCGAGAAGCGATTCAATTGTTCTGGAATTCTGGATAGATCCGGGGACGTCGGTATCTAGAATTTTCTTGGCTCCGCATATAAATACGAGCCCCCGGCCGGAAGCGAGTCGAGTTGTGATTTCGACTGCGATCAAGAGCGAACTACCCTAGTACTTGAAGTGATTTTACTTAACGACCTGAGCGATAGTGTAACGGTACTCTAGTGTTAATTGCGATTCGGATTATTGTTGACTGGACTAATTTGTTATTGTTTGTGGTGAATAAAGTTCTCTCGTTAGTAAATCGGCATTTGATTACCCACGTACGTAACAATATTGTTACAGTACTGATGTGGTTGGTTGCTACTGCTACTGATGTGGTGGTGGATGGATGTAGTCTGTCTAAAAAGTCTAACGATTTGGGCATTATAATAGTTTTATAATTTTAGTAGTGGTACTTTATTTTTATTAATATTTCTGAGGGACGTCAATTGTCTAGCGTATTCCGTTTATTGTAAACAAATCAGATGAAGCGAAAGATTATTATTGTTACGCCACTAAACGTGAACACGCCATATCTCCGAGAAAATAACGAGTAGCACGTAATAATTAAAACGCATTGCTGTTCGAAAGGTCTAGAATGGTTGTGCGTAGCCAGGTTTAGAAAAATCTCGAAACATCCACAAAGTACCTAGGGAATGCAAAAACCGCCAAAATTACAAACCGGTTTTTTTTTCGGGTTTTCTAAAAAAAAACCGGTTAGCCGAATAACCGGTTTTAAAATTAGTTCATTTTGAAATTTATTTTTAAGTGAAAAATTTAACTTTTTTTGCTTGTGAAATTCTAAATAATTATTTTTAATAATTATTTTGAAACTTATCTATTGATATAAAATATACTGTATACTTAATATGGCCATGAATTCTGTCAAAGATAAAAAAAAAATAACTTCATAAAAACGAATGTCTCAGAATGATGTTATATATAGAGAATCTAAGCCAGAAGTTAATTTAACTCTACTCAAAATATCCACCGTTACCCTTAACACAAGTTTTTAGGCGTTCAGGCCACGCGTCATCGGTTTACGCACGGTGATCATTGGAAAGTTGTCCACCGCTGATTGTAAAGAATTTTTAATTATTGTTGGCTGAAGACCATGCCCTCTAATATAGTAGATCTCAATTTGTAGTTGAGGTCTGGGCTAGTCAAAGGTCAATCATCAGCCTTAATGAAGTCCGAAACACTCTTTGTAAGCATCCTGAAAAAACCTAGTATCTTATCAAAAAGAGAGAGGCTTTAAGAGGCTTTGCTATGGCGTTTAGGATAGTATCTTGATACTCTTTAGCTGAAGTTAGAGTAGCCCATTTTCACGAAAATGAACCATTACTGATGCCGCATGATGATCATTCAGGACTCTGATAACGGTTGAGAGTGTTCTTTGGAGTTACAAGCTTACACCCAATTGTTTTGCTTGTTGTAATTTTCCTTGATTGTAATAATTTTCTCATCGGTAGCAAGAATATCCTTTTTATGGTGGGAAAAATCATCCAATGACAACCCCCGCTCTTGGGCGGAGCAGGAGACGGTGTCAGACTCTTACTGACTAAAAGCCCACCCTGTTCCTTCTAGCCTTCATTCCGGGCTTGAGTTCCTTTTCGGATAACCCTGGCCCCAGTAGGCTTCGACCCGGCAGGGCCCCTGCTTTTGCTGACAACTCCTTGAGGCGCGCGGGAACAGTGAGCGCGGTTGACGACTTGGGCTCGGTCCGGACAGTTACCGGATGGCCGGACAGCGAACTACACATTGCTCACTGTCTGCAAGCCCGCGCCTACGGTGGCCGGAAATCGGGATTGGAATCCCGGCGGCGGCTGCGAGAGCGCCGTTGCTTGATGCGGTCAGCCTCCTCTTTTGCGAGCATTACTGCTTCGTAGAAGTCGGCGAACGCCTGCCACTCATCCTCGCTCCGGACCATGGTCTGAACCAAGGCCCGGCGCGAGAGGTCTCCGCCGCCGATTGCCCCCACGAGGGCACGGCGATGCTCCGCCCAAAGCAAGAATATCCCTGAGTTTTTCATCAGTGTAACGAACAAACAAAGATTTTGATCTTTTCACTCTCTTCTTTAAATGCGACTTGTTTAAGGAGATGATATTATGATGAGTAACAACGGTGGGTATTCCATCTGTGCATAAGAATTTCTGTGTCCTTACGAGATTTTAATTCTGGCCCTTCATTACCTGTTCTCACAACACGTGGCCGGCCTGAATTTTTAATGATCGTAAACAGAAAAACTGTACAGTTGGTTTCGCTATCACTATGGCACGTATATATAAACAAACCTACGATTTATATCAAGCCTTAACAGAGTTTTAAAACAATATTTAATAAAAAAAATAGTGTCATTTGAAAGTAATAAAAAAAACCGAAAAACCGGTTCCTTGAAAAAATAAACCGGTTTTTTTAATCATTAAAAATATGCTGAAAAACCGGTTTTTCGGTTTTCAAGTTAACCGGTTTGCATTCCCTAGTACCTACGACTAGTAGTTGGATATGCAACTACCGATAAGGGAAATGGTACTCTCGTCCATTACCAATAGAGTCGAAATTCGCATGAAAGGGACTCTTATTACCACGAGCAATAAAAATGATTTATGACTTCGAGAAGCGATTCAATTGTTCTGGAATTCTGGATAGATCCGGGGATGTCGGTATTTAGAGTTTTCTTGGCTCCGTATATAAATACGAGCCCCCGGCCGGAAGCGAGGGATTAGCCTGTAGCCACATATGTGCCACACACGTACCTACCGCGCTCAATACCGTACAGAGTACCCACATCAGCCGCACGAATCCGGATTCAAATCGGGCCAACCGTTTGCGGTGTCGTCGAGGCGAACTCTGGTTTGCAACGGCGATAGCGCAAAGGGGAGGCCTCCCGTGAACACCCGGTGCAGAGCACCGTCGGATTGCGGAGTGCTACACACAGAAAAGAAAGGAAAACAAGAAAAGAAAAACTCCAAATCACAAGAAGATGTCGAAGCCCGGCGGAACCCGCGTCCCCCCGGACCGCGGAGACGCCGAGGAAGAAGACGACGAACGCCCAATGCTGGACCGGACGACGTCCCTCCCGAATATTCGGGCGGCGGCGGCCGGAATAACAAAGAAAACGCCGAAAAAAAATTTGGAAAAAAAAGCGGGTAGTTCCAAAACGGCCGAAAAATTCAAAAAATTCCCAAGCAAAACCAGCCCAACACCGACTCCAGAGAGTGCAAGCAAGCCGCAGCATCACCTAAGCCGACCTGACACGCAGATTTCCCCTGCCCGGGCCGGTCTAGCATCGTACGCCAGCATAGCTGCACCCCCCACCGGCCCCCCGCAGCCCGTGTTTTCACCCATTGCCGCGCGCCGTACAGCGCCACTAGAAACGGAACGTCCCACGCAGTCTACGCTAGCCACGCACCGCAGTACGCTACCGACCTCAGAGCCGAAGGCCGCGCCCGTCGCGCGCGCCGCGCCGACCGCGCCCGCCGCCACATATCACGCTCCAGTGCCGTGTAGCAGTGTCCCAGCGCCCCGTCAACCGCTGATGAGTGGTGCTGGCGCGTCCCGCGACCCCCGGCTGCGATCGGCGCGCATACAGCCCGCGACACCGCCCGTGCCGACCTCACCGGCGCCGCCGCGCGCCGCCGCGTGTGACTCGCCCGCGCAGCTGTCCGCCTGCTCGTCGCGCGCGGGATCGAGCTTGTCGCTTGCGTCATGCGGTAACGACCACGACACGGATCACCCGAGGGACACTCCGATGTCCCCTTCACCGTCCCAGGAGGACGTAGACATGTCGACGAGGGCTCACAGGAGGAGACGGAGCTCGGACGACGCCACCGAGGGAGCGAAAAGGTACTGTGGCCCGCGCTCCCCACACACGGACGACTACAACGGGGTGAGTCAAAATAATATTACAATAAGTGCAGTCTCAAAACCCGGCGTCGCCGATTCGAACTCGGCGACGGGTAATCCGGTCAAAGGGTTAAATAAAAAAAAACCACGCTACCCTCCGTTGGTAGTGGAGAAGTTGCCCGACTGGCATGCCCATTTTAGGGCTATAGGGGCCATGTTAGGCCGCCCCCCGAACGCCCGCCCGTACCAGGCGGGCATCCGCTTTATGCCAGAGAGCGAGGAGGAATACAGGTTGGTTCAGAAATATCTGACCAACCTGGAAAAGGAAACAGGGCTAGCCTGGTTTGCCTACTCCCTGCCAGCGGAGCGGAGCGTGAGGGTGGCCATAAGAGGATTACCTGCAGAGACTGACCCTGCACTAATTGAGGAGGAGCTTCAGCGCCTGGGATACGAGCCCGAATACGTGCGCCATATAAGGGCACGGCAGGGCCGCCCGGGCTGTATCTTTTATGCCGTACTGAAGCGCACCCAGGACTTCAGGCGCATCTACGATACCTCCGTATTTTTATATATGCGGGGGGTCAAAATTGAAGCCTGGAGGGGGAAAAAGGGACTGGCACAGTGCCATAGGTGCCAACTATTTAGACACAGTTCCCAACATTGCCATCGTCCATTGGTGTGCGTGAGATGTGGAGAGGGGCACTCGGCGCGGGACTGCCCGCGCCCCCGCTCCGAACCAGCTACGTGCGCCAACTGCGGCGGGCCGCACCCCGCATCAAATAGAGAGTGCCCCGTCTTCGTTAAGGAGGCGAAGAATAAAAGGGCGGGTACAACCGCCTTAACAAAAACTATTACCCGGCCTGGGACAACCATCCCCCAGGCCCCCACAGTGGACGATAATGAGGCCCCAAGCACCACACTAATGGCGGTGGCGAACGGCCATCAAACCAAAGGCCACCCCCCCTCCACAGGGCGGAGGAAGGGGAAGAGGGGAGGGAGGAGAAGGGGGAAGAAGCCCCCCACCCCCCCCACCCAACAGCAGCGACCAACGCGGGCCGATCCAGCGCCAGGTAAGGCGCAGGCGACGACACTCGCACCCCAGAGCGAGAGGAGAGCCGCAACTCAAGCGGTCTCTCAATCAAAACAAATAGGGCGCACGCTATCACGCGCGCCCCAAGCCGCTAATGCAGCGGTGCCCACCCCAGCGGTGGGAGTCACTCCCCCCGCTAAACTAGAAGAGCGTAGGGAGTTTACCGCCTGCGCCATCAAGCTCCTGATGGACCTCATACAGGCCATCAGGCAGGGCCAAGACCCTGCCCTGGTGATCCTAGACGGCTTGGCAGCGTTACTGGCACTTTATCATGCCCCGTAAGCCGCTTAGGATCTTAAACTGGAACGCCCGCGGCCTTAAAGCCAAGGTCGCCCCCCTCCGCCACCTCCTCAGAGAGCAGGACATTGACGTGGCGCTCATAAGCGAGACGCTACTGGGACCCACGGACAGGGCCGGGTTCCCGGGGTACCTCGTTTATAGGAAAGATGAGAAGTCGGCGAACAATCACAGTTACCGAGGTCTGGCGGTAATTGTGAGGCGTAGAGTCGTCCACCAGGAACTCCCCGTGCCGTCACTCAGCACTCTTTACGCGCTGGGTGTCCAGGTTCACCTGGCCGGCAAGGACCTTAACATCTACGCAGTCTACATCCCCCCGGACCAGCCGCTAGACTTAGCCGAGCTACGGGGGCTTATTACAAACTCGTCAAACCCGACAATCCTTGCCGGCGACTTTAATAGTAAGCACCCAGCGTGGAATTGCAATTCTACCAACCCCAGGGGAAGACGGCTCTTCGCTGACGCGGAGGCCCATGGGTACACGGTGTCCGGCCCCGAGACACCGACTCACTACCCCGACTACGCCCAATATGCACCAGACGTGCTGGACATCGTGGCCCATAGTGATCTGGAGTTCCAGATCACCCAGAGTGTCCTAGACGACGAGATGATGTCAGACCATCAGCCAGTCCTCGTCGTCCTAGAAGGGGCCCCGACCCGACTTTCTCCTCCAGCGCCACGTCATAAAATTGACTGGACACAGTTTGCAGGAGCGTTGGAAATCACGACGCCCACTCGGCCGATTAACACTGCCGCGGACGTTGACGAGCTAACCTCGGAGCTCACCGCCTGCATACAGAGCGCCTTGAAGGCGGCGACAACCACTCCGTCGCAACCACAGGGGGCCCTTCCACCCCTGCCTCTCCCCTTGCACCGCATGATCGCCGACAAAAGGCGACTACGCAGGCGGTGGCAGGCTACTAGATGCCCGACACTGAAGCGAGAGCTCAACCGTCTCGCGGAAAAGGTGAAGGCCGAGTTACAGGCGCACTCCGCCGCGAGCTGGGAGTCAGCAATTGATGCTGCTGAGGGCGACTGGCCGGCCATACACAGGCTGTGCCGGCGGCTCTCAAACACCCCAGCTCCGGTGCGCCCGCTGCGAAACAGCGACGGGGCGCTAAGATACGCTGCGACAGATCGCGCGGAGATCTTTGCCGGACACCTGGAGCGTCAGTTCCAGCCTAACCCGACCACCGACACTGAGCATGTCGCAGCAGTGGAGAAACACCTTAGGGAGTACTTCGAGACGCCGATAGCTCATGACGAGGACCCAATCTACTTCCCGCCCGGCGCGGTCCGACGCGCCATCCTGCGAACGAAGCCCAGAAAGGCCCCCGGCGCCGACGGTATCACCAACACAGCGCTGCGCCACCTGCCGCACCGCACGGTAGCGGCCTTGGCGCGCCTGTTTACGGGGATACTGCGCACCGGGACCTTTCCCGCTTCGTGGAAGGAGGGGCGCGTCATTATGCTGCCCAAGCCGGGAAAGAACACATCTTTACCGGAGAGCTATCGGCCCATCACGCTGCTGTCGACAGTGTCGAAGGTGTTCGAGCGGCTCCTGCTGCGACACCTCACCCCATACGCTACACCCAGACCAGAACAGTTCGGGTTCAGGTCGGAACATAGCACGACGCTCCAGCTGTCGAGGATACTGCACCTCTTGACAGCCACGCTGAACAAGAGGGAACAGGCGGTAGCAGTATTCCTCGACATGGAAAAGGCCTTTGATCGTGTCTGGCACGCCGGTCTGGTCTTTAAATTGTCGCAGACGAAGACGCCCCGTCGGGTAGTCAAGGTGATTTCCTCGTTCCTGCAAAAAGGGACTGTAAGAGTGGTGGTAGAAGGCACGCTGTCGAGCGCTCGCCCGGTGGCTGCGGGCGTACCGCAGGGCAGCTGTGTCTCGCCTGTGTGTTACTCACAATACACCGACGACATCCCCACCACCCAGGATGCCACGCTCGCGCTGTACGCTGACGACGCCGCATTCGTGACGACCTCGCTGAACGCGAGACATGCGGCCGTCAAGATGCAGCGCGCGCTCGACTTACTCCCCGACTGGCTGTCAAAATGGCGGCTATCGGTGAATGTGAGTAAGACACAGGCGATCGCCATCGGGCGGGGACGCCTCCCACCACCTCTACAGCTCCAAGGGGTCGACGTCACGTGGTCCCCCACGGTTAAATACCTGGGGGTCACGATCGACCGTCGGCTCTCCATGGGCAGTCACGTCCGGAAAGTAGTCGCAAAGGGAAGAGCAGCCCGCGCCCTGCTCTACCCAGTGCTCTCGTCCCGCCTCCCGCTGCGCACCAAGCTGGGGGTATACAAGACCTACCTGCGCCCCATCCTCACCTACGCCGCCCCAGCTTGGCTCGCCCTCACTGGCGAGAGGAACAAACAAACCCTACAAGCGCAACAAAACATCACCCTACGAAGGATCGCCGGCGCACCTCGCTACGTGAGGAACGATGTGCTGCAGCGGGACCTTCAAATTGAGAGCCTGGAGGAGTTTTGCGGTCGACTCGCGTCGAACATGTTCGCGCGTGCCGACGCCTCCGACTGGCCACACATCAAAGATATAGCGCCATGGCACGCGCGGCCACCCGATGCGAGGCGACTCCCTCGCGACCTACTGCCGGACACCGACTCCCATGCCCCACCGGACTGACCTATGATTAAGTCGCACACACCTACACGCGACTTAATCATCCAAAACGACTCTACAACACTACACACACTCGGTGCGCGCTGTGTGCTAAGTTAATATAGGCATAGCGCGCACTGAATCCCAGACATGCACGACTCTACATTCGAATAAACTCACGCACCAAGCTGCGTGGCGCAGGCACGCACTTGGGTGCTAACATGGGCGGTGTTACACACACAATGCCGCCCACACACTCACCAACATGACCCCGCGGCCCGGAGCGTGACCGGCTCGACCTGGAAGCGTGACGGGCGGGGGTCAATCACCTACAGATGGGCGCGCCACCAAAGTCGGCTCCCTCGTCGCAGGTCGTTCCTCGCTGGGCCTCCCCTGGGAAACTGGGGGTCCCACCTGGCGGGGTCCGACCGCCGGGGAGTCGCGAAGTAGCGGCGACTAGCGTCGCGGCGCTCCCACTGTACCACAATCAAGAATACTTAGCCAAAATAATGGCAACCAAACGAAGCACCCGTCGTAACGGGTGCCCTATGAGATTGCGAGCAGGGGGCGATGCCCCGATCTCGCCTGCCGCGTCCCCCTAGGGGGTCGTAGCGATTGCTCCAAGGCGGAAGCGAGTCAGTTGTGATTTCGACTGCGATCAAGAGCGAACTACCCTAGTACTTGAACGACCTAAGCGATTAGTGTAACGGCGGTACTCTAGTGTTAATTGCGATTCGGGTTATTGTTGACTGGACTAATTTGTTATTGTTTGTGGTGAATAAAGTTGTCTGTTAGTAAATCGGCATTTGATTACCCACGTACGTAACAACTGATGTCAGAAGTAAAATGCCATTACTACAGAGGGACGACGAACAGCGACCACGAACAAGGAGGCAAATGGAGATGGATGCTGTGCGTTATCGTATGGAGGAGGAAGATCAGGCTAGTACGGGAGCAACAACAGCTGCTGAGGCGACAACGCGACCAGCCTCGGAAATGAGCCTCGCTGCGATGTTGGCCGCCATGCAAGCTAGCATGGAAGCTGCCCGCCGCGAACAAGAGGCTAACCAGCGCAAGCTCCAGGACCTAATCGCGGCTAACCAGGAAGAAGCCTGCCGCGAACAAGAAGCTAACCAGCGTAAGCTTCAGGACCTAATCGCAGCGAACCAGAAAGAAGCTCGCCGCGAACAGGAAGCCGCTCGCCGCGAACAGGAAGCCTCTCGCCGCGATCAGGAGGCTAAGCAGAACCTGATCCTCGATAAAATCGACCACGGCCTCGTCACGTTGGGCTAGAAGGTTAAGAATCTCACCTTGGAGGTCAAGGAGTTTTTCGCTCGAGCTGATAGCCTCGAAACAAGAATTGATGGCCACGAAGATCGCCTGCTGGACATCAACAAAAAAATTATCAAGCTCGAAGCACGCGAACCCGTTGCTGTTGGCTCACCATCGCACACCCCCTGTGCATGCGCCGCAAAATTTGATGTACCGCATTTAATGGCACGTCTTCCTGGACGGCATTCAAATACCAATTCGAAACATTGGTTAAGACAAACCGCTGGGATGATGAGCAGTCTTTCGCTGCATTAACTTTGGCTCTACGAGGGGACGCCCTGCTGGTCCTAGAGAACCTCCCTGCGGACGGCAGGACATTGGAGCGTCTCATGGAGGGACTGAACACTAGTTACGGAGACAAGCACCTCGAGCACGTTTTCCGCGCGCAGTTACGCGACAGAACGCAGAGGTCGAACGAGAGCCTCCAGCAGTGGGGAGTCGAGGTTGAACGGCTGGTCCGGCGTGCATACAGGTCAATGACACCAGAGACGGTGGAAGTAAATCTGGTGCAAGCATTCATCGACGGTCTACGAGATACAGAAGTAAGGGCTACGGTGCGTCTCGGACACCACCAAACTCTGAAGAGTGCGATAGCTCACGCTTTGGAAGTAGAAGCCGTACGAAAAGATTCTCGTACGCACAGAGTTCGGGAAGTAGTGGTCTCGCCTTCAGTGCAACCACGTCACCGAGAAGTAGTGGCTCTTTCTCCAGCACAGTCCCACTATATTCCAACGTGTTACGGGTGCAGAGAAAAAGGACACATTCGTACCGATTGTCCTAAGAAAAAGAGGGAAACTGTGGACTCCGGAACTCAAGTCAACGAGGAGTCGTTAAACTAAATGTGAAAAATGATTTATGACTTCGAGAAGCGATTCAATTGTTCTGGAATTCTGGATAGATCCGGGGATGTCGGTATCTAGAATTTTCTTGAATCCGCATATAAATACGAGCCCCCGGCCGGAAGCGAGTCAGTTGTGATTTCGACTGCGATCAAGAGCGAACTACCCTAGTACTTGAACGACCTAAGCGATAGTGTAACGGTACTCTAGTGTTAATTGCGATTCGGGTTATTGTTGACTGGACTAATTTGTTATTGTTTGTGTGAATAAAGTTGTCTGTTAGTAAATCGGCATTTGATTACAAGCCGTTTGCCTTTTTAGACAGACTACAGTCGTCAGTCATTAGAGATATATTGCGGCTTCCTATACTCTTTGTGTTGGTAGTAAAAGTAAAAGCTTAAAAAAATATTTTAGTCAGTAATTATATTTTAATAAATAAGACTATATATGTTTGTTTCATTAATAACTATAGGGAAAATCTACTTAAATATTTTGATGACCGATTTTTTTTACTGTATGTTAAACATTAAAATAATAATCGAAAAAGTAAAGCTGGAATGTTTAATTTCAACATTATAATAGTATAATCAAGTCATTAACATTTTATAGTAACATTGCAATATTTTCTATGTGAAATATAAGTCGTAATTTTGTAATTTAAATTAATCAGAGTCAGAGGATACATTATGGTGTTGATTGGGATGTAGACTAGAAGTGTCAAATTTCTTCCTGGGATATGTGCTGCCGCCGCGGTACACCACATGGTTCTTCTCAGTCTCTAATATCTTTACTTCATGGAGCAGCTGTGGCCTCTCCATCACATTCTGGAGTTGTTCCCAAATATATATTGCCACATTCTCTGTAGTGCTGACCTAAAAAAAAATAAAGAGGTAATTCACATGCCCATGGATACAGAAAATCAATCTCGATCAATTGTAAAGAGTTCAAAGGTTGAAATAAAAACTCAATAATCACTAAAAGTAGACAGATTGTTTAGAGACTCAAGATAATTATTTAGATAATAATTGACCCTATTGCTCTTACACAACTCTAGAGAATATAATTAAAAATACATTATTTGGAGTGAATCATAATTTCTAGTTGCACAATTTTATAAACTAGTTAATTGAGATAAATTACCTGAGCTTTGAAGTATGGTACATCATGGTCCAAGTTTTTATGATCTAATGGATCCATGATTGCAACTTGCATGTATTGTTTGAGCTCGTGCACATTCATGACCATGCCAGTGGTGGGGTCCACAGGTCCTTTAACTGTCACCAGTACTAAAAATAATATGTATACTAAATGACATAAACAGAGTGTGAGTTTTTTCTAATTCTATGGTCTTAGAGTTTTTGGTGCACTTATACTGATAGTCACTAGTCGCTAGCCTTATAAAGTCAGAAGGATGCAATTATAAAAAACAACATGCAGGCAACGGCAGCGACCAGCATAATACCCTTTGCACTATTACAACTTATATTTATTTTAACTAAATACCCATTCCCACCATCAAATTCTCTCATATCTTTCTTCCCTAAATACTTTCAGAAAAATAAAAATATTTGGACATAGGCTGTCATTTTAACTTTGTTCCACCATTATACAAATATTGTGTATTTGAGCCATAGCACCAAATGTTTTTTTTTTTTAACCTTTGAAAGATTGTTGTTCCAGAAAGACAAAACCATCATCATGGTTTGAACATATGACCTAGGCAATGTGGGGGCTGTCTAGTATTTATTGATCAAGAGGACAACTTGTATCCCCTACTGCGACCCCATATTTTTTAAATTATGTGTATAAGTACCTACTTACCAACATAATTGTGGCCATGTCCATTTGGGTTGTTGCATTTTCCATACAGTTTTTTGTTTTCTTCGTCAGACAAAAATGGGCTGAAACAAATGAAAATCATAATGCAGTAGAAAATATTCACCTATTAAAAATCGAACCTCGATCCCCATCCTTGCCATTGGGTAACTATGCAATACATTAATTCCGTATGGCTCCTACCCATATTGGCGATATGGGTAGGAGCCATACGGAATTAATGTCGAACTTGTTACATTGCAAGTGACGGTAAAACGTGTAACCATCTCAAATCGCATTGAATAAATACTACACCGTTTGCGGTACTATTGAAAGTTATGCATTTTAGGAAATTATGCTTACCTGTGCAATCGGTGGCAAGAACTAAAGGTTTCACGCCTAGTTATAGAAACTATCGGTAGCGGTGTTGGTGTCATTATTTCTTAATTGAATACCTAATTAAATTGAAATTAAAACAAACTTGACATCTACTTGTAATAACAGCATAAGGAATACTGGCAAAGTGATTAATTACAAATAGTTCAATAATGTATAATTTGTGTTTAATTTACGAAAGAAATGAAGTGAAATGAAGAACCGAACACTAGAACTAGGAACGCTCGTGCACTCATGCGTGCGCTCGTTACACAAATTAAGGAGAGTAGGCTCGTTAGAAAAAGTTTACTTTTTTATCGTAGGCTTGGGAAATATTTTCGATATATCAAAATATCGATATTTGTCAGAAAATAATTGATATCGTCGATAACAAAACTAATCTGTAATATTATAATGTGATCTACTTGTACTGTATTTGTTAATTCTTTTATTGTATTTGTAAACTATTGTACTTACTATATTTTTACTGTAACGAACGGGAAATGTTCGTATTCCAGGTGAGACGTGTAAAGCACTTCATTCTTATATCACCGGCCATTGTACTATATCTCTGGAGAAATAAATGTATAAACATTAATATAACCAATCACTGGCCTTCAACAGTTCAAAAAACTTAACAAGCTGTATTAAGGACAATAAAATTTCCATGCCTAAATAAAAGTAATAAACACGTAACACGTATTTTCTGTTTACACTAAGGTGTATACTTAAGTGCTGCAAATATAAATAAATAGTAACTATTATATCTTAAAAATCAATAAAAACCGACCAGATGTGTTTATTTGTTTTCACTTTTGAATATTTTGACATTATTTTTTGGCACCCGTGCAAGCATTATATCAATTTCTCTAAATATCCACATTTTTTGAATGAAGCGAAAACTCATCCTAACCTGCCCGTCCTGACCTACCGTGCCCAGACATGGTCGATCACCGAGTCGCAAAAGTTTCGCCTTGGCGTTTGCTAACGAGCAATGGAACGCAGCATTCTGGGTGTCATAAGAGCCGACAGAATGAGGACACCACGCTACGTCAAAAGACGGGTATTATAGATGTAGGAAAAAAGGCTGCCAGGCTAAAATGGGATTGGGCGGGTCACATCAGTTGCATGCACTTTGACCGTTGGGCAAGAGTTTCCACAAAGTGGATACCTGAAGATGAGTGAGAGAAGTGGAGACCTAGGAAGAGGTGGCGAGACGACCCAGATGCCTACCGCGGGGCCTGGTTCGAGGTGCTCAAGAAAAGGATACCTGGAAGAAGTTGGGGAAGGCCTTTGCCCAGCAGTGGGACAGTATAGACTATTAAAAAAAAAACACATTTTTTGATCCACACTATATTTTCGATATTTAAGAAAATCGATACGATCAACATTTGACCATCTCTATTTAATTGAGTCGAATACACGAGCTGTCAATGCTGTCACTTTTTAGTTTTTTTTTTGTTTTTTCGTTCCGTTTACGGAACCGGCTAAGGTCACAGACCATGCTGCCAAGTCATTAGTTTTGTTTTACACTTCAGTGAATTATATCAGTATACGTCATTAGTATTATTTATCTATTATATTCTAGCTCACTCTTCTAGCTTCAATCTACAGAGTTCTAAGCTTAACATTTCCTTTTCAATCTAAAATCTCATAACGTCATATCAAATGTCAAATATTTTATTTATGTCAAATCCGATTAACTGTCACATCCATCAAAATTCAAAAATAAAATCAGAGAAGAGAATACTTTTTATCAGCAGATAAGGTGCCTACTCTGTGTTAGTTGGTGTTAGTGATAACTATGTTGAAACATTTCAGTCCTAGAGGTAAATCAAAATTATTTACAAAAGTAACAAAACTATATAAAATATGAGATAAAGAAACTAAATTTACAATACAATACAAAATGTTTATTTGTGCACACAGGTATTAAGTTGTTACAAGATATTTCTACGTGTCTCTGTGTTCTGCCACGGTAAGTGGCATACAAATATTAATGAAATAGTTAGTTAGGTTTAATAATTATTAGATATACATTAGCCTAATGAACAATATTCAGTAAGTAAACACCTAGTATCTACTATAAATACTAATTAAACATTATAAAAAATCAAGGTATTCTATTTCTTCATATTTATGAATATTCATTACAAGTGTATTTTTAAGATAAAATTGCACGTTTTTGTAAAGCGTAGATATTAGCTATACTATCTACATGTCTCGACATATTTTGTTTATTTGGAAGTACTCAATTCTATAGATCGTAAGTATCTAACGAGTACACGGTATGCTTACCTATTCATTTAATGGGGTCATTTAAAGACAACACTTTCTATTGATTGAAAGAACTTATCTATAAATTATATTATCTAATTACTATCTAATAGGTATATACAAAGATACATTATTTGCATAATTTATTTCACATACGTTCAATTACATTTCTAGACATAGATACAAGTTACAGAATTGTATTACTTTAAACATTATATAGGTAGGTACTATTTACATGAATTTTCTTAATTTATAATCTTTAAAAAAATTAAATTTAATAACTGACTTAGCTTACTTATACTTATGAGATAAAACATAATTGTCAGTTTCATAATCCAACAAAAATTCATTGACTGAGTAGTACGTTTTTTTTATCAAATATATTTTCAGTTCCTTTTTAAATATATTTAAATCACTAATTTGTCTAACAGATTTAGGTATTTTATTATATATTTTTGGCGCCATGCCAAGAATATTTTTGTCGTGTAAAGCTGTGGTATGACTGATTGTCTTAATTTTGTTACAATGGCGTCGGCTGATTACTTTTTCAAATAATTCCGGATGGGACTTTATAAATACTGCTAATTCGAAAATGTATAGAGATGGCAAAGTCAGAATGTTTAATGTTTGGAAATGTGGTCTGCAAGTATTGGGTAATCGTAAATTACAAATAGCTCTTACGCATTTCTTCTGAGCTCTAAATGCTTCTTCTCTGTGTGTAGAATTTCCCCAGAAGATGATAGCATATCTCAAGGTAGATGAAACATATGCATTATAAGCTGTTAATACTGCTTTCTGAGCAGCAACCTTAGAAAGCATATATAATGCATACGAGAACTTACTAAGTTTCTTGCAGATGGCATCGATTTGTGTTTTCCAGGTCATGTCTTGGTCAATCCATACACCCAGAAATTTTGTGGTATTCACTTGCTCTATATTATAATGTTCGTAATTAACCTTTATGTTGCCTAATGTGTTTGGTTTTTGTTTATAATGTACAATTTTCGTCTTATCTAAGTTTATCTTCAGGTTATTTATATTGAGCCACTCGATAATAGATTTAATTGCATCATTAATTTTTTTCTCATAAGTTTGAAAATTTTCTCCATTATCAATAGAAAATATTTCTTTCTTTTCTTAGAAAGAAATATTTTCTATTGATAATGGAGAAAATTTTTCAAACTTATGAGAAAAAAAAAAAAAAAAAAAAAAAAAAAAAAAAATTAATGATGCAATTACCCAATTTTATTTTAGAAATACTTGGATTTGGTTGTTTTGGTTTGTTTGTTTTTATTACATTCCAAGTTGCTTTTGACTTGTTTAGAGCTGTTTTGATATAATAGTCATTTTGGGCTTTCTTTGTAAGTTTTAAGATGTGTTTAAGACGTAGCTAATGTTTTTTGAATGTAGTTTTATTTTGTCTGTTGGGATGTAATCGATACTGCCATAGCAGTTCTCTTTTACGTTTGCAACATTTTTTAATGCTATTAGTTAGCCAAATTGTTTTTTTATATAGAGTATTCTTTACTTTAATTACTGGAAAACATAAATCATAAAATAGCTTGAAAAATTCAATGAAACTGTTAAATGCTTCTTCAGGATTATTTTTCTCTAAAGTTTCATTAAAAGATAGGCTTTTAAGGCAATCTGAAAATTTTGTGACATTGTCAATGCTATAATCACGTCTGTATGTAAACCAATAATTGAACATAGGTTTTTTCTTAATTGGACATATCAATAACTGCGCTGTGTGATCTGATAATGCAAGATCAAGAACTTCCGATTTAGCATTTAGGATATTATGAAAAATGTTGTCAATGCATGTGCCACTACTTATACGGGTTGGTTTACTTATTCCTATTTTTATATTATAACTTAGCAGCAGGTGTTCTAATTGTAACGATTTTTGTGTTTTTTTTAGAGTATTAATATTGAAATCACCAGTAATTATAATTTGACTTTTAGGATTTTTACAGATCGATTTCAACAAAAAATTTAGTTTCTTGAAAAATATATTAAACATTTCATTACTTTGGTTAGGTACTCTATATATACAGATAACAATAATACGTTCATCTAACAGTTCTATTCCGCAACACTCAACAACATTTGGTACACTACACTTAATAACATCATCAAGAACTTTGTATGATCGGCTGTTTCTTACTAGAATACAAGAACCTCCGTTTCTGTTATTCCTACTAAAGTGTGATACAAGGGAGTTTGGTATATACAACTGGGATTCATCTCCATCTTTCGTAGTATGCTCTGTTATCGTTATTACGTCTACTAATTTACCTTTATCAGCTAGTTCGCATAAATTAATAGTTAAAATATCAGACTTATTTATAAGTCTGATATTTAGCCAAATGTCAATGAGATTTCAAAAAGCTTGTCCAGAAGATGTTTATAAAATTATTAATTTGCTAAGCAGTGAAAAATCCGCAGGGGTAGATAATATAAGGGTTAAGGAAATAAAGCATCTAAAGTGTCAAATAAGTCCTGTATTGGCCTTATTTATCAATTTATGTGTAGAAAAAGGTCAATACCCGGAACTATTAAAAACTGCATTGATAAGGCCTATTTTTAAGCAAGGTGCACATACAGATTACTCGAACTATAGACCGATAGCTATACTCTCTGTTATAAATAAAATTGTGGAAAAGTTTATTGTAGGCCAAATAAGTACATTTTTGGAGAAAAACAATATTTTAGCAAATGCTCAACATGGTTTTAGACGTGGTAGGAGTACGGCTACGGCCCTGGCGCAGTTCTCTAATGATATCAATGAGTACTTAGATCAGCGGAAGCAGGTGGTGGTGGTCTACATTGATTTCAAAAAAGCATTTGAGACCCTGGAGCACCACCAGCTGCTTCAGGCTATGGAAGAGTGTGGGGTCGCGGGGCCACTTAATACCTGGCTTCATGCGTACCTCGCAGGACGGACGCTGAGAACTGTGGTCGATGGAGTGGTCGGGGAAGCTAGACCTATCACCTGTGGTGTGCCCACCGGGTCGGTCTATGGTCCGGTCGGCTTTATTATGCATGTTAACAGCATGTGCAATGTGGTGCAGAACTGTCATATATATATGTATGCAGACGATACATGTCTGGTGTACGCTGACAATGATCTAAATGTTATAGAAAACAAAATTCAAGCCGATTTCACGAATATTATAAGGTGGGCACATGATAACGGAATACTTATTAACATAAAGAAAACCAAATGTATGCACATACGCTCACCTTATTATAAAAATATTGAACGCCCGCCGCGCATTGTGGGACACAGCTATGAATGTCTGCATAGCGAGTGCAACGGCAGTGTCCCACAGTGTGAGTGTGCGGCTATCGAGGTGGTGGAGGATTATAAGTACTTAGGCCTAATAATAGACACCAATTTCTCGTGGAAAACGCATATTATAAAACTTTGTGATAAATTACGATCGGTTCTTGTAAAATTCCACCACCTCAGTGTAGTGCTGGACAGGGCTACTTTGTTTGTTGTGTACTATGCGCTGGTGGATTCGCTGCTTTCTTATGGACTGGCATGTTATGGACGTACGTTTAAAACATACTTGGATAAAATTAGAACCTTACAAATTAGATTTATGAAAAAATTGGCAGACAATAAAACCAAACTACGATGTAAAAAAACAAACTATGAGAGATTGTTTGTTGAATGTAAAATCCTGCCGGTACATGAGAGGGTAGCGCTATTAGTTGCATTAGATCATTACTGTCACCAAGAGTACAAAATCAGGACGGTACAATTAAGGCCTCGAAGTGCAAAACAATGTAAAACGTTCGAAGTGCCCACTTGCAATAATTATTATGGACAAAGATGTGATAAAAGTTTAGTTCCTACAATATTTAACAGTCTACCTGCAGACATTGAAAATGTGTCAACTTCCAAACGGGTGTTTAAATATAAAACGACGAAATATTTCCTAAGTGTACTCAGTGAAAACATGATAGATTCCTAAAAAAATAAATAAAAATAATAACAACATATTTTGTAACAAAAATTGAATTACATTAAATTGGATTAAATTGAATGATTATGAATGACATTGAATGAAATATAATTATATTGAATTGAAATGAACTGAATTGATTAAGATATTTGTGTGTGATGACAATGTTTGCAATGTGAATAATGTAATAACGCGGGAGCTACGTCTGCCAACAAACTGCTATGCAGTTTGGCAGGAGTATAAGCATTGTAAAAAATTGTTAAAATACAAATAAAGCATTTTTATTATTATTATTATCTTTATTTTTCATTTAAACATATTATTTTACATTTTTAAACATTTCTTAAAAAAATAATTAAAAAAAAAAAACATTTAAAAATATAAAAAATAGTTGTCCGCCGGTGTCGGGAGCAGGGTCCAAGCTACCGGTGGTTAGGGCTCCAGAGACAGGAACCTCCTCACAATACGAGCCGTATCGAGGAGTACTGCCTTCTGTATCAGGCCCTTGATCCATCCGCGCAACGCCAGCTTCGACAGATGGTCGTCGAAGCTTTTGGCTATAAGGCCATTGACGCTCACGACAATCGGCACAATGACAGCCGAGTCCACATTCCACAAGTCGACAACCTCGTGTGCTAAGTCGAGATATTTGATTTTTTTCTCTTTCTCAGCTTTCACGAGATTCTCGTCATGTGGGATGGTGACATCGACTAACATTGCGCGGCGCGCTAATCGATCTATCACTACTATATCCGGCTTATTGGCTATAATAGTCCGATCAGTAATGATAGACCGATCCCAGTACAACGTGACATGGTCATTTTCGAGAACTGGGTCGGGCACATACCTGTAGTACGGTACCTCAGAGTCCACCAGGTTGTATTTCAAAGCAAGTTGCTGGTGAAGAATCCTGGCTACTTGGTTATGCCTGTGCAAATACTCGCCGTTAGCCAGACGAGAACAACCAGAGATAATATGTCTGATGGACTCACCCGGACGATGACATGCCCGACACACGTCAATCGTCCCATCCTTCATAATATGTCTCCGGTAGTTGTTCGTCAAGATAACCTCGTCCATAATCGCACAGATAAAACCTTCAGTTTCTCCGAAGAGGTTGCTGAATCGTAACCAGGCCACGGACGCCGAAAAATCTACATCAGGCCCATGAAGAGCCCGAAAAAAGCGCCCGTGAAGCTCCTTGCCTTTCCATACTTCCTTGCGGTCATCAGTGGTAAGTACCACAGGTTTGCGCCAGTTCTCTTTAGCCATGGACAGCGGGGTGAGTCCCTTGTCCATTGCGACCACATCGCGGTGCATACCCACGTCGGTTTTGAGAAAGTATTCTCTGAGGCTGCACACCTCGCGGTTGTGTAGAGTCTTTGCATTCAAAAAGCCTCGACCTCCACACTTCCGCGGGATGTACAGTCTCATCACCGAAGATCGTGGGTGATGCATCCGATTTGCGGTCAGCAATGTACGGACCCGCCTATCCAGAGCGTCTAACTCAGTCTGAGTCCATTTGAGTATGCCGAAAGAGTACATTAAAACCGGCATGACCCAACCGTTGAAGGCGCGCACCTTATTTCCGCCTGACAGAAGGCTGTTTAAAACTTTCTTCAGGCGGCCAAAGAAGCGCTCCTTCAACGTTTGCTTCATGTCAGCGACGTTAATGCCTAACGCTTCCGACATACCCAAATACTTATAAGTTTCGGTCGAGGAGAGGGATCTAAGGTGTATGGAATCCGAGAGTTGAATTCCCTCGGATTCCACTATCTCCCCTCGCCTTACATGCATGACTGCACATTTGTCCACACCAAATTCCATCCTGATGGCACTACTGAAAATTTCAGTTACCTTCAGTAGTTCCATCAGTTGCGAATTGTTGTGGGCAAAAAGTTTCAGATCATCCATGTAAAGCAGGTGAGATAGGACCTGACCACCTCTTCTCAACCGATAGCCCAAACCTGAATCCTCCAGCAACGTGCTTAAAGGATTCAGGGCTAAGCAAAACCAAAGTGGACTCAAACTGTCGCCCTGAAATATTCCCCGTTTGATCCATATTGGTTCATCATTCCCCTGGATCGGTCGACATCCTGGATAGCGAAGGACTGTTTTCCATTGCCTCATACATGACTCAAGGAAGGTGCGTAGAGTTGCATCTATTTTATACAACTCCAACACCTTCATGAGCCATGTATGTGGAACAGAGTCGTAGGCCTTCTTATAATCTATCCAACATGTCGACAGATCCTTGCGGGATCGACGAACCTGTTGGCTTATGGCCATGTCTATGAGGAGTAGCTCCTTAGTGCCGCGGGATCCGTTCCTACATCCATTCTGAGAGGCAAACATAATTGAGTTTTTCTCAATGTGTAGAGTAATTTTCACTCTCAGGATGGACGTAAGAAGTTTATAGACCGTCGACAAACATGTAATCGGTCTATAATTCTTGGGATCCGCGGTACTACCCGTCTTATGGAGCAGGTGGGTGGTACCAGTTGTTAAAATCTGAGGCAGTGACCCAGACTCTAAGGATGACTGGAATTGTGATGCCAAAATCGCGTGTGAGCTGCTATACCACTTAAGCCAGAAATTTTGCAGTCCGTCCGGTCCCGGAGACTTCCAATTTGGTAACGGACGTACTGCTCTGGCCACGTCTAATGGGGTGATGAAAACTTTGTCCATTTCTGGTATAGCCTCGCACACGCGCTCAACATCACGCATCCAGCCACCCTCAGTGTGACATACGGGCTCCGACCATATGCTGCGCCAGAATGTATTCGTGGCAACACTATCCGGTCGAAACCCGTCAGTCACATTTTGTCCAGGTCGCTCCCAAGCTCTGTACACCCACCTCTCATCGCTCTGGAACATGCGATTTTGCGAGTACCGATCGACCCGTCGCTTATACCGCCGGATGCGATTGGCCCATGCACAAACTTTCTGCTTCAGGAAGTCGATGCGTTCCGTGACACGTGACATATATTCTCGGGGGCTTATTTCAGTCCCCAAAAACGCTCGTCTCACGAAACGCATCACACGTGGACGTGTATTGCCCTCCCTGAAGCAGTATAGTTTGCCAATTAGTGCTCTGGCCTCATCAATACGCCTCTCGATCCTGCACTGCCAGGCTGGAGCGGCAGGCGTTGGTCGAGTGGCTACTCCATAACATGGGAACTTTACATTAGCAAGACGACATGCCGCAACAGCCCCACAGTACAGGATGGAGTGCGTATCAAGGAGGCTGTCGCTGCTCTCAAAAACATTTTTAAGCAGCGAGTCCAGAGCACACACTAGCGCCCTATTTTTTTTGTGCATAGGCAACCGAGGTAAACGGGGCCTAAGCTCAGTCGGAGTCGATCTATACTCACGAAGCGCATCCTCCAGTGCGCTCCTCAGTCGATCGTTGCACTGGCTACTTACTCTGTCAACCCTATCATCTGCCTCATTCTCAACATGATCATACCGCGGAGTGGTCGTGACAGAAGTCGATGGTCCCGCGGTCTGTATCTGTTGCGGTGTCGAGACGATAGGGTTGCTCAGTACCTGTGAGCGCAGCCGATCAAGTGCGGCGTCGTCCAACCTGTGGTTACGTTGAATAACCCGCACCTGATCCGACAATCGTTGTGCCGAGACGTTCACGGTTGGTTCAAGATCCTGAAACAGAGACAGCATCCTAACACGGTACGCAGTGAGGTTAGTTCCCCCCTCTGTAGACCCGTAATATGCGCGCATGACGTTCTCATTCATGGATTGAGTCCATTTCATGCGCTGCACACAACCACCGGCAGCGGGGACCCGGCTCGGGGCCGGTTGGCCCCTAAATCCCAAGCCGTTCGGTGGCCGGCCTCTCCCCGGCCGGCGTACAGGTGTTGGCGACGTTGGCGGGGAGAAATACTCGTCGCTCGAGCTCGACGCGACTGCAGCCGCCGGTGACACTGATGATCCGGGGTCCGGCGGCGGCGAGGCGGAGCTGAGCAGCGAGTCCGGGGGTGGAAGGCGTGCGCGTTGAGCAGCTGCTCTCGTCAACATAGTTTTTTTATATGTATTTTCATTCCGATTTCCTTTTCATAGTATTTTCTTTACGATGACATGTGTCATCTGTCCGGTGGATGAGCATTTTTTCTTCTTGATGGTTTTCAATTTTTATTTATTGTTTTCGGTAAGTTTTTATTGTGTAATCTATTTCTTGTTACTATTACAGTACAATTGTGCAAAAATATGTCCAGAAATTAATATAAACAGGATTAAAAATTTGTGAATGAAAAAAAACAACTTTGTTGACATCTGGTGTTGCCAGCTATTATTATTATTATTATTATTATTATTATTATAAGACCGTTAATATTTTGATGAAATATCAGTAAACCGTTATTCACGAAAAAAACTATTTTGTATAGAATTTACTGTTTGATTTTGAATCTCATTCATAGAAAGGTTTACATTATTTTTGGGTATTGGTAAATCAGTCTGTGTACATTTATCAACTAATGTTTTCTTAGGGCAAAAGATGCCTGTTGTATTATATTTACAAAAATTGAAGTTATATTCAAGACGAAGAAGTTCTCTTAAAAGTGATTTACATAGGTTTGTAACAAACTGGCCGTATCTTGGTGTATAACGACTGTAAGCCATATCTATATATGTTACATTTTTTTGATTTTTACAGATGAATCGTAGCAAGTTATTTAATTTTTGTTCGTTTAGGTTTTTATTAAACAGAATTTCTGGTACAATAATGTTGGCATTTGTCAATTTTGACACATACTTAATCCAACTGCTTAAATTAATCTGAAAGTCATATGGGTTAGTGTCGTTACATCCTCCTAAAATTATAATAAAGTCTTTTGAAGACAAGGATTTTATTTCTACAGTTTCTGAATTAAGAACTTCAGATATTTTTGCTCCTGGTTTCATAAAACAGGTTACATTGAATTTCGACCCCAGAAGACTAGCCAAAGTACTACGAACCTTTCTTCCTTGTTCATCTGCAATGATAATGACTTTCGTCCTGGATGGATTTTGATCTTCTGTTTTGTTTAAAGCGCCATCTGTTGTCATGTTGTGAAGCAGTGGAGAGTCAGTATTAATTTCCCATTGAGTGGCTTCCAATATAGTAGCGCCATCTGTTGTCGGCGCGCAGAGCGTGGTATCGCCCTGGTCAAGTGCTATTTGGTTTGGTTCGATCCTAGTGTCGCCATCTGTCATAGACTCATCCAAACAGGTAGTATTCGTTATTTTATGGAATGAAGGCGATACTTTGAGATTTTTTGACACTTTCTTCTTTGTTTTATTTTTTAGTTTTTGTTTTTTAGGTGACTGAATTTCTAGATTTATTTGAGATTGTTCGTTATTTTTTTTGCAGCGTAATTTGTTTAAGTTTTTTTATTTCCGCATGTGCATTTGTTAATTCGTGTTTAAGTTTTAATATGTCTTTCTTCAAGTCTTCTATATCACAACGATATCGTGTCGACAGATCTAGTTCCAGATCCAGGTTCAGTGAACTATGTCTTCCGATTTCAGAATGTGTGGATCCAAAAGACAAATCAAGTGAATCGATGGTGGTTGTCCTTTGACGACGTATAGTGACATTGTCACTCACAGAATTAGTAGGAGTACAGGCAGGCATTTTTATTTAGGTATTAATTATTTATTGTTATGTAATATAAAATATCAATCCAATCCAAAATAAAAAACAAAAAGAATTTGAGAGTCAACGGTGAGATTCGAAACCAGGTTCCACAAAATCGACAGGCGATCGTTTCTGCATAAAGCTACGCTGGCACTTCAAATGTTGTACGAAATTAAAGTTCAGTATAAAAATTTTAATTTTAAAAGTTCGTTAGAATACTAATTTAAATTCAAAAAGCGACGCACTGTTTGAACATTTTTTGACACTGTTTTTATTACCTAATATTATTATGGCACTACTATTTTATGGATACAACCTATTGATGTTTTCCACTGTTTATGCTAATTATTTTATCGTTTCAAGTATTGTTATTCTTCTTTCTTGTGATTTGTTTTGTTTACACACTCAAAGTTTATGGTGGGAAATGTTCACACAATTTTATTGTCCACTGTTAGTTTCGTTTGAATAACACTTTCACTTAATTCTTATATTTAAATTTTCATGTTTATACTAATATTAATATGAAATAACTGTTTTAAACATATTTATGAATTAAAATAAAAAGAAGTCGACGGAGCGCAATGTTTACACGATGGCAGCGCCACCTATTTTTTTTAATTTGTCCTACAGTATTTACAACGAATTTAAATAAAGCCAAATATGTGAAGCTATTTACAAGCAAAGCCTGGATGGAGCGCGGTACCAATTCAGAACTACCGTAAATTTCAATTAGCTCATCCATTAGCACAAGGCGCTGAATGCCAAAGGATGGGCATTCGAAGAAAATGTGAGAGAGGGTTTGTTCTCGATTTAAGTTGCAGTGATCGCAATATGAACTGAGACTATTTTTAAACGGAAAAGGTGATAATTTAGACGACAGTGACCAAAACGTAACCTTAAAATACCTAGTTGAGTAAAATTTACTGTTAATGAAAGAATTCGATTTGCAGAACCATGGTATACTTCCAATTGGAACATTATATGTAGCGTATAGTACAATTCACGAATGATGGCGGGCGTGAAGTCAGCCTTTGCGAACTTTCGCGCATACCTCACTCTTCTAGCACACGCACGACGTCATTTGGTTCCTAAAACACGTTACTGCGCAGCCTTCTGCGCAAACTTCACGCCCGCCATCATTCGTGAATTGTACTATACCACCATAGACCTTTGTTTTCATTTCGAACCATGTTGTTCCAATGTATTTTCCAAATGTCAGTTGACCTTTTCTTTAGAAGAGACACTGTATCTGTCCATGGAACATGAATATTGAGATGACTACTAGAATCTGGAATATAGTTAGAGGAATTCGTGAATAGCTAAAAAGTCGGCCCTTTCATTAACCTCAACTCCAACATGTGATGGAACCCACATAAACATAACTTCAATTTTATCTACCATGAATAAGTCTAGTTCTATCAAATAAATTATATAATTAGTGTTAGCATTGAACCTGTTATTATTAATATTTTCCAGGACACTCATGCTATCACTAACTATAAGCCATTTACAACATCCTTCATTTTTGAGTTTGATGTGCTTTAAAGCACAGAGAATAGCTACTGCTTCTGCTGTGAATATACTCATACTTAAATTTAATTTTTAGCCAATGCTTGAATTTAATAATAAATCAAAGACAGCAAATGAAACTGCAAAAAATCTGTAATTAAAAAATTCAGAAATTTTAGAATAAACATCTTCTTTAAAGGATAAATTTTTTTCAATGATAATTTTTATTGCAGGGAATTTGCTGTTGAAGTTTCCATGATAACATGGAAGAAGAGATGATCTCTGAATTTGTAGAGTTTCAAGAAAATTTACATATTGCGAGAAGCCCTGGAGTATATGGAGAGGATGACGGGTAGAAGTAGGAGGAGACTGTTTTAGGTTTATGAACAAGTGATTATTGTTTTTACTATTCAGTTTTAATAGAAATTTTTCTTTCAAAAAAGAAAATCTTATGCTTAATGGAGGAAGATTACACTCAACTTGCATTACGTTTATAGGAGTACTCTTAAATGCTCCAGTGATGAGTCTTAAGCCTTTATTCTGAATTTTGTCCAAAATTTCAACCAACCTACCAACTAACCAGTATCATTAGCAAAACATAAAAAGCCTTATTCAAAATGACTATGGATTATAGATTTGTACAAAAGTAACAATATTTTGTAATCTGCACCCCAAGATGTTGTACACATTGATTTTAAAATATTAAGGGCCCTGTGAGCTCTAGTACTTAATAAATAAACATATTTTTTCCAAGATACATTATGGGTGAAGATCACACCTAAAAATTTTGCATCATGAGAAACAGGAATAGGGACCTTATTGAAATATATAGAGGGAACTAAGTTGTTAAATTTACCAAAAACTACCAATGTTGATTTTTGTGCATTAATATCAAGGTTCAAATAAGAAAAATCTTTATATATATCATTCTTCTGTGAGTAGGGTAGAGTAGGGTAGGATAGAGTAGGGTAGGATATAGTAGGGTATGGTAGAGTAGGGTAGGGTAGAGTAGGGTAGAGTAGGTAGAGTTGACAGCTTAGACCGCGTAATAGTTACCTTTTAGGTAACTATTACGCGGTACGAAGTTTGCCGGGTCAGCTAGTAGTATACAAGGTGCAGTTTTAAAACTGCACAATATTTTAGGAGGTTGTAATAAAACTCATAAATAATCATGTGAAAAAACGATACCTGGTCAATAATCAGTAATACTTGTTATTTTATTTTTTAATTATACTAAACTAATTCGATTGATCGATGGCCGCGGGGGCGTGGCTAGGGTGTGGTGTGCGGGATGATGATTGGATGATACATTATTTATGAAACTATCGTTGCGAGTTAGTGTGTGAAAACGCCCTTTATTGCTCCGTGTTTGTGTGTGTGAAAGAAAGCGCGGTTATAAGGCAGGTATCAGACCGGCTGCTTCTTAAGAAACGTAGTTCACACATACCGATTTCCATAAATAAGAAAAAAAAAAAATTATCTACTCATTTCATTATTGATTTGGGTCGAGAATCACTAACATAATTACCTCCTGAAATATTTTGCAGCTTCAAAACTACACCTTGTATAATTCGTCTAAAGATTTATTGAGAATGTTGCTAATAATTCTTAATTTTTTTCCAGAAGCATAAACAGCCAAGTCATCATGAAATTGGAGATTTTTGACCAAATTCAAACGTCGAATGTACAAAATGAAAATTAATGGCGAGAGTATTCCACCTTGACAACAGCCAACAGATGTAAACCTTGGACCATACAATTTATCATTATATTTGGTATAAACTTCCCTTTAAGTTAAGAAATTTTGAACCCAATGTACTATTTTGTTTGGGATTCCTACTCTTAATAGTTCAATACACAGTATATTTATATTGTTACGCCATTAAACGTGAACACGCCATATCTCCGAGCAAATAAAGAGTAGCACGTAATAATTAAAACGCATTGCTGTTCGAAAGGTCTAGAATGGTTGTGCGTAGCCAGGCTTAGAAAAATCTCGAAACATCCACAAAGTACCTACAAGTAGTAATAGGTATTCATCTAACCGATAAGGGAAATGGTACTCTCCGACGTTAACAATAGAGTCGAAATTCGCATGAAAGTGACTCTTATTACCACGAGCATTAAAAATGATTTATGACTTCGAGAAGTGATTCAATTGTTCTGGAATTCTGGATAGATCCGGGGATGTCGGTATCTAGAATTTTCTTGACTCCACATATAAATACGAGCCCCAGGCCGGAAGCGAGTCAGTTGTGATTTCGACTGCGATCAAGAGCGAACTACCCTAGTACTTGAACGACCTAAGCGATAGTGTAACGGTACTCTAGTGTTCATTGCGATTCGGATTATTGTTGACTGGACTAATTTGTTATTGTTTGTGGTAAATAAAGTTGTCTGTTAGTAAATCGGCATTTTAATTACCCACGTACGTCACAATATTCACACTATTGAAAGCTTCAAACACATCAAAGAATACTGACTAGGGAATGCAAAAACCGCCAAAATTACAAACCGGTTTTTTTTTCGGGTTTTCTTAAAAAAAAACCGGTTAACCGGGTAACCGGTTTTAAATTTAGTTAATTTTAAAATTTATTTTTAAAGTGAAAAATTTAACTTTTTTTGCTTGTGAAATTCTAAATAATTATTTTTAATAATTATTTTGAAACTTATCTATTGAAAAAATATACTGTATACTTAATATGGCCATGAATTCTGTCAAAGATAAAAAAAAATAACTTCATAAAAACGAATGTCTCAGAATGATGTTATATATAGAGAATCTAAGCCAGAAGTTAATTTAACTCTACTCAAAATATCCATCGTTACCCTTAACACAAGTTTTTAGGCGTTCAGGCCACGCGTCATCGGTTTACGCACGGTGATCATTGGAAAGTTGTCCACCGCTGATTGTAAAGAATTTTTAATTATTGTTAGGTGAAGGCCATGCCCTCTAATATAGTAGATCTCAATTTGTAGTTCAGGGGTTGAGGTCTGGGCTAGTCAAAGGTCAATCATCAGCCTTAATGAAGTCCGAAACACTCGTTGTAAGCATCCTGAAAAAACCTAGTATGTTATCAAAAAGAGAGAGGCTTTAAGAGGCTTTGCTATGGCTTTTAGGATAGTATCTTGATACTCTTTAGCTGAAGTTAGAGTAGCCCATTTTCACGAAAATGAACCATTACTGATGCCACATGATGATCATTCAGGACTCTGATAACTGTTGAGAGTGTTCTTTGGAGTTACAAGCTTACACCCAATTGTTTTGTGCTTGTTGTAATTTTCCTTGATTGTGATAATTTTCTCATCGGTAGCAAGAATATCCTTTTTATGGCGGGAAAAATCATCCAATGACAACACCCGCTCTTGGGCGGAGCAGGAGACGGTGTCAGACTCTTACTAACTAAAAGCCCACCCTGTTCCTTCTAGCCTTCATTCCGGGGCTCGAGTTCCTTTTCGGATAACCCTGGCCCCAGTAGGCTTCGACCCGGCAGGGCCCCTGCTTTTGCTGACAACTTGAGGCGCGCGGGAACAGTGAGCGCCGTTGACGACTTGGGCTCGGTCCGGACAGTTACCGGATGGCCGGACAGTGAACTACACATTGCTCACTGTCTGCAAGCCCGCGCCTACGGTGGCCGGAAATCGGGTTTGGAATCCCGGCAGCGGCTGCGAGAGCGCCGTTGCTTGATGCGGTCAGCCTCCTCTTTTGCGAGCATTACTGCTTCGTAGAAGTCGGCGAACGCCTGCCACTCATCCTCGCTCCGGACCATGGTCTGAACCAAGGCCCGGCGCGAGAGGTCTCCGCCGCCGATTGCCTCCACGAGGGCACGGCGATGCTCCGCCCAAAGCAAGAATATCCCTGAGTTTTTCATCAGTGTAACGAACAAACAAAGATTTTGATCTTTTCACTCTCTTCTTTAAATGCGACTTGTTTAAGGAGATGATATTATGATGAGTAACAACGGTGGGTATTCCATCTGTGCATAAGAATTTCTGTGTCCTTACGAGATTTTAATTCTGGCCCTTCATTACCTGTTCTCACAACACGTGGCCGGCCTGAATTTTTAATGATCGTAAACAGAAAAACTGTACAGTTGGTTTCGCTATCACTATGACACGTATATATAAACATACCTACGATTGATATCAAGCCTTAACAGAGTTTTAAAACAATATTTAATAAAAAAATTAGTGTCATTTGAAAGTAATAAAAAAAACCGAAAAACCGGTTACTTGAAAAAATAAACCGGTTTTTTTAATCATTAAAAATATGCCGAAAAACTGGTTTTTCGGTTTTCGAGTTAACCGGTTTGCATTCCCTAATACTGACATTAAACAATTCTTATTATTTAAACTATTTTGTATATTAAGCTGTAGTTGAGAAATACTCTCACGAGATGATGTACCCCTCCTAAAACCAAATTGATTAGCTGGTAAAATATTGTTTTGTTCTTTATAAAATTCTAGTCTTTGTTTTAATAATTGTTCAAAAATTTTGCCTACACAGGATGTTAAAGCTATAGGCCGGTAAGAATCAGGATTAGAACTAACCTTATCTGGTTTCAATACAGGCACCAAACAATCAGACTTCCAAGAATGTGGTATATCATTGTTCAACCAAAGATAAGTCAAGATATTCAGAAACAACTGTAGACCCTTTTCGCTTAACTTTTTAAACATAATATAGGGAACACCATCTAAACCAAAAGCACTGTCTCTTCTCGAAGATATAGAAGAACTCTTGTATAGAAAAAGATATGGTTAGGTAGTTATTCGTAGAAGTAGATTCATTATCAAGGGGAATATTTGAGACATTATTGACATAATCGGGAGTATATTTTTGCAAAAAATCTTGAACCCAGCTATCATCACTACTGTTAAATGGACATGTTTTATTAAATTTGCCCATGTATTTCCAGATTCTCGACATTGGCGTACAACGATTGAAAGAGTTGCATAATTCAACCCAGCTCTGACATCTTTCCCTTTTTAAAGTAAGCTTTTTGAGTGCTTGTAATCTCTTAAACTCTATAAATGATTCATCTGACGGATTGTTTTTAAAACTAAGATATGCAGATTTCGATTTTTCTACGACTTCAGAGCAAATTTTATTCCACCAAGGGACAGGAGAATTTTTTGACAGCTTTCTATGAGTATTAGAATTTTTGAGTTAGAGAAGAGGCAGACGACTTACGAGATAGAAGTGACTTATCAATTGCATGATGCAAGATTTCAAAGAATTTACTGTAGGTTTCCAATGGAGAACTATTTTGTACCCGAAAATCAGACAGAAGCAAATCTATATTTTGTGCATACATTTTCCAATCTACCATTTTAAAATTGGGGTAGATGGGCAAATGAATGTTTCCATAGTCGTTTCCAGATCTGTTATCTACAATGTTATTTAAAAAAACCTTTATGATTGAAGCAAGATGATAACTACCAAGCGGATCATCATGTACAGACCAGTCACAAGAAAGAGCCAAAGAGGAAGAAACTGTTGACAAATCTAAAGCATTTGGGCACCACGTCAACGAACCTACTGTTGTAGCTTCACCGCTATTCAACAAAACTAATTTTTTTCCGTCAATAATCTCTAAAATATCTCTACCTCTTGAATTAACTGAACTACATCCCCATGTCGTGTGGTGAGCATTAAAATCTCCGGCGAAAATCATGGGTTCAGGAATAGACTCGAGCAAAGATTCAAATTTATATTTGTCAAAAGATGGATTGCAATTTGTTGGACTATAAAAACTTACTATGCTAATTTGTTTTTTATTTAAAGTAATTCTTACACAAATATTTTGTAACGAACTATCACAATATGTGTCTATTTTCGTAAATAGTATGTTATTTTTAATTAGAATAGCTACACCATTATGTTTATTTCCAATATCATTCCTAACGATTTGATATCCTCTAATGTTGAATGTTTTGGTAGGAGTTAACCAGGTTTCTGAAATTATTGCTATATGGATATTGTGATTATGGAGAAATTGTGAAAACTGTAACTTATTACTATTTAAGCTCTGAGCATTCCACTGCATTATATTAAGTTCCATTACTAGGAGAAGAAATGCTATTTCTGAAAGTTTGTTGTAAAGTTTCTTTAATTGAAATTGAATTGATAGGAGTGTCTTTTTGGTTCGAAATAATTTTTGTACTACATTTACTACCTGTATTAAAATGTTTATGAAGAAATCAGATTTGCATAGATTTTTAAATTGAGTTTCAATATTTGACTGAGTTAATTGTGGAAATGAATCTTCATTAAATAATTCTGAATATTTAATTGATCTAGATTTTATTTTATTTTCCTCAATTTTAAGTTTTTTTTTGTGGACATACATTCGAAATTGCAATGTGGTTGCCACTACAATTTGAGCATTTGGCATTTTTTGGATCTTCTCTGCAGGTTTTGTTATTATGATTTTGTGTGCAAATTGAACAGACCTCTGTATTCCTACAAAACTTTGCGATGTGCCCAAATTTCAAGCAGTGCAGACATTGTTTTACAGGAGGAATGTATATTGTTACCTCATGTCTCCACGAGTCAAGGTAAACATATTGTGGTAATTCAGTTGATGCAAACGTTACTGCAACAGTCTGTGTAGGCTGAAATGTGACAGCACCGCTGTTGCTCCGCACGCGGCGCATGAAGCGCCTCACTTGGATAACGTTACGTGAGCTGCCAATTAACGTGAAAATCCTTTTATTTGATAGGTCTGCAGGGACCGAAGTTAGAACTCCGGTCACCTCAGTGTCCATTTCCGGCATGGTTGCCTTCAAATTTAGTTCGTCCAGTAGTTTTTTATTTTGTATTGTTACGCCATTAAACGTGAACACGCCATATCTCCGAGAAAATAAAGAGTAGCACGTAATAATTAAAACGCATTGCTGTTCGAAAGGTCTAGAATGGTTGGACGTAGACAGGCTTAGAAAAATCTCGAAACATCCACACAGCCAGTACCACTAGTAAATCGGCATTTGATTACCCACGTACGTAACAACTGGTGTCAGAAGTGGGATGCCATTACTACAGAGGGACGACGAACAGCGACCACGAACAAGGAGGCAAATGGAGATGGATGCTGTCATCGTATGGAGGAGGAAGATCAGGCTGGTATAGGAGCAACAGCAGCTGCTGAGGCGCCAACGGAATCATCCTCGGAAATGAGCCTCGCTACGGTGTTGGCCGCCATGCAAGCTAGTATGGAGGCTAACCAGCGCAAGCTCCAGGACCTCATCGCGGCTAATCAAGAAGCTGCCCACCGCGAACAAGAGGCTAACCAGCGCAAGCTTCAGGACCTGATCGCAGCGAACCAGGAAGAAGCTCGCCGCGAACAGGACGCTGCTCGCCGCGAACAGGAAGCCGCTCGCCGCGAACAGGAAGCCGCTCGCCGCGAACAGGAAGCCGCTCGCCGCGATCAGGAGGCTAAGCAGAACCTGATCCTCGATAAAATCGACCACGGCCTCGTCACGTTGGGCGAGAAGGTTAAGAATCTCACTTGGAGGTCAAGGAGGTTTCCGCTCGAGCTGATAGCCTCGAAACAAGGATTGATGGCCTCGAAAATCGCCTGCTGGACATCAACAAAAAAATCGTCAAGCTCGAAGCACGCGAACCCGTTGCTGTCGGCTCACTATCGCACACCCACTGTGCATGCGCCGCATAATTTGATGTGCAGCATTTTGATGGCACGTCTTCCTGGACGGCATTCAAATACCAATTCGAAACATTGGTTAAGATAAACCGCTGGGATGATGAGCAGTCTTTCGCTGCATTAACTTTGGCTCTACGAGGGGACGCCCTGCTGGTCCTAGAGAACCTCCCTGCGGATGGCAGGTCATTGGAGCGTCTCATGGAGCGACTGGATGCTCGTTACGGAGACAAGCACCTCGAGCACGTTTTCCGCGCGCAGTTACGCGACAGAACGCAGAGGTCGAACGAGAGCCTCCAGCAGTGGGGAGTCGAGGTTGAACGGCTGGCCTGGCGTGCATACAGGTCAATGACACCAGAGGCGGTGGAAGTAAATCTGGTGCAAGCATTCATCGACCGTCTACGGGATACAGAAGTAAGGGCTACGGTGCGACTCGGACACCACCAAACTCTGAAGAGTGCGATAGCTCACGCTTTGGAAGTAGAAGCCGTACGAAAAGATTCCCATACGCACAGAGTTCGGGAAGAAGTGGTCTCGCCTTCAGTGCAACCACGTCACCGAGAAGTAGTGGCTCTTTCTTCAGCACAGTCCCGCTATATTCCAACGTGTTACGGGTGCAGAGAAAAAGGACACATTCGTACCGATTGTCCTAAGAAAAAGAGGGAAACTGTGGACTCCGGAACTCAAGTCAACGAGGAGTCGTTAAACTAAAAGTCGCCAGGGCCGCGGGGCGGGTGCTGGCTGGTTAACTGAAGGCCCCAACCATCACCATCAATCAAGTACACAATGGAAAAGGGCATAACAATGCTGACGCCCTGTCGCGACGTCCATGTTATGAGGACTGCAGACACTGCCAGCAGAATGAAGCCCGAGAACACGTTAATTTAATTAGGGCTGAAGGCAACTTCAAGAAGTCCCAGGAAGAAGATGACGATATTCGACCTATACTGAACTGGAAGCGTAGCGGAACTAGGCCCCAGTGGAGTGAAGTATCGTCACATAGTCCCGTCACTAAGAGCTACTGGGCACAGTGGGACAGTTTAGTCCTAGAAAATGATGTGCTTTGTAAAAAATGGGAATCGAACGATGGCAAGGAGGTGACCAAACAAATGATAGTACCACGATGTGAAGTGGCCCCCCTGCTACAGGAAATACACGATGGTGCTTCTGGAGGACACCTGGGCATCAAGAAAACTCTACTACTGAAAGTGAGACAGCGGTATTACTGGCTCAATTATAGAGATGACATAGAGCAATGGTGGCGGAAATGTACAGCGTGCGCATCTGTGAAAGGACCACAGACTAGAAGCAGGGGCAGGCTTTAGCTGTACAATGTGGGAGCCCCTTGGGAACGCATCGCTATCGACGTCGCTGGACCTTTTCCAGTTACAAATGACGGAAACAAGAACATAGTGGTGATCCAGGACTATTTCACAAAGTGGCCCGAAGTCTTCGCCATACCCAATCAGGAAGCCACGACAGTGGCGAAGAAGGTGGTCGAAGAAGTAGTATGTCGGTATGGCGCACCTTTGGAAATCCATTCCGATCAAGGCCGTAACTTCGAATCTGCGCTGTTCCAGGAAATGTGTACTCTTCTGGGAATTTATAAGACACGCACAACACCTGCGCCCCCTTAGTCGGACGGAATGGTGGAAAGGTTTAACCAAACCCTGGAGAATCACCTGGCTAAGGTTGTCGATGACCATCAGAAGGACTGGGACCGGTATATTCCACTATTTCTGATGTCTTACCGATCGGCAGTGCATGATAGCACGGGACATAGGTACCCCAGCAAGAGTGAATTTCGGCAGGGAAATGAGACTTCCAGCTGATGCCATAACTGGCGTGCCACCTGACAAGACTAAGCCAGTTACGGACTACGTAAGTGACCTTCAAGATTAATTGGACGAAGTGCATAAACGAGTTCGTGAGAATAGCATGAACACCAGCGTAAAAATGAAAACTAGATACGACCGTAATGCCAATGTCAAGGGATTTGAGGAAGGTACACTGGTCTGGCTCCACAACCCGCTTCGACGGAAAGGGAAGTCGCCGAAACTCCAAGCTCGATGGGAGGGACCTTACACCGTGTTAAAAAGGATTAATGACGTGACCTACCGCATCAAGAAAGGGCTAAGAGGGAAACCCAAGGTTGTCCATGTGGATAGATTGGCGCCGTATCACGGATCTAATAATGCTCGGGACGAGCATGACTAAGAGGGGGGCACTGTTACGCCATTAAACGTGAACACGCCATATCTCCGAGAAAATAAAGAGTAGCACGTAATAATTAAAACGCATTGCTGTTCGAAAGGTCTAGAATGGTTGGACGTAGACAGGCTTAGAAAAATCTCGAAACATCCACACAGCCAATACCACTAGTAAATCGGCATTTGATTACCCACGTACGTAACAGTATAAACATATTCGCGTTATTGGACAGATCGAAAGTTATACCAATTTTATATTTATTTATTGATTTTAAATGTAAAATGCCTGTGATGCAAAACTTTCTAATTGCGTGGGAAATGGTCAGCCTGTCCTTATCGGTAAAAGATCTTTCGGTTTGGTGGGAGAAGAAAACAATATATTCATTTTTTTTGCTGTTTTCAGGGTACTTCCTAGCATAACCTGGGACCTTGAATATTTGATACTTCTCTCTGGTACCTATCATCTTCGAAATCTGAGGATGCTGTAGATGGTGGTGCATCAGGACGACGATCACTTTTTTTTCGTTTCTTAACTCCCATCGTTAATTTACAATATTAACAATGTAACCACTAAATTATATTTACACTATATTCTATAATTACAGTCAAATTAAAATAAATGTATTTAAATAAAAAAAAATCAGAATTTAGGCGCCTTATTTTTCAACGGTTCTCGCGCTTTTTTTCTGTCACTTTTTAGAGTAGCTAGCTATACGAAACATTTTGATATTTTAAAAGTAATTATGTGGTAGTACATAGTAGTTTGATATATAATTAAAATTTAAAAACTTTGTGTCTTGGTGTCACAACAAGAGTTTTGGTTTAGGGTGATTCGGTGTGTACTCGGTGTGTTTTGCCCAGTTTAGCTGTTTGTCCAGGTAAACGCCCAGGTACTTGACCTAAGTTGATAGGCTAAGGGTAGTTCCAAAGAAAAGTGGCAGTTGTAGTGCTACCAGTTTCCTTTTTTTGGTGAAGAGAACTAATTCAGTATTGGTGGGGTTTACTGTCAGTTGGTGTTCCTTACACCAGTCCTCTACTATTTTCAAGGCCTATCGCATAAGGTTGCATAGTGTATTTTCGTGGGTGCCATTTATTATATCGATGGTCATAGGTTGACAGCACGTAACTGTAATGTATAGAATTTTGTACAGGAGAGGGAAAAAACTGTAAATTTTGGAAATAAATTTAAAAAATATGAAATAAAAAAGTAGTTGGTAGAAAATCAAGTTATATAGTGATATAATTTAAAAAAATGAAATACCCACATAGGTTTTTTATTAATTAATCAACGTACAAACAGTTGCACATATTTGACAGCGAGCATCAAAGATCTTCAAAACTGTCAATATCAAGCAGAAACCTATCTCTGCCATCTGCAGGGACCCATCAGGAGCTTAGGTCCTGATGTAAAATTCTGTGAAAAGGAGAAACCAGCCATTTGCAGAATGAAAAAATGTAACTGTGAAAATAAGTGGATTCCACTACACGACTTTTCTACCTACTTGTATTTCTGTTGTGACTCTTACTCTTTGCGAATCATATGTGACGACGGCCTACAAGTTCACCGAGTCAGCAAGGCCGGACTCATTCAGCTTTCTCAGCAGTGTATTGTAAAGGGTCATGATGTAACGCTTTACGCTTATCAGCAATTTGAAAATACGCTCAAACTTAAGTCAAATGTTATCGACACAAAATTAACTCCAATAAATCATTTTATCAGAAATCTCACGCTGCCGATCCAACATTTTAAGGATTATGAAGCCGACAACGACACCATGATGATAAACAACTCCCTAAAACATCTCCATGAACAAATCAAGTCCATGAAGGAATCAGCTCAGCAGCCCGAGCCCCTAACGACACATGATATACATCAATACACTGTGTTGTATGGACTACTAGCAGCAGCCGTCGCAGCAATCATAATTTGGTTACTGAGGAGAAGGGGTCAGCGTGCCGGAGATTCGCCCATCCAGGGGCGGACCGAAAGCGTGCCAGCCAGTGTGAGTGTGTGTATAAACCAATCTAAGCCACAAAAGGGCTCCAGTGTCAGTGCGCGAAACCTGCCTCCATCCGAGATGGGGCCGAGTGTCAGTGATAGTGCGCGCGTATCTCGTTTTTCAAAAACGGTGGTCTAGTTTACGTTCGAAAAGGCGAGACATGTCAACCTCGCCTATTGCCAAAAGACAATCAGTATTTTTCATCGATGACTCAGCCGTTTGAGCATTTAGCTATAGATGTTTTATTCACCTTGTAAATCATCATTCAGCATTGTTCTAACCTTCTTTAGCATATAAGCCCACACTCACGTAACGTACTAGCTTTGTATAAGTTTATCTCATTTCTTGCCCTCGGGAGCATGTTCGATACAATCATTACGATCGAACACGTTTTGCTGATCTAGCTACACAATTACGCCGCGCTAAGTGCAGTGCGGCATCAGTACATATTCGGACAGCAAACCGAGTGCTTTCGTACTCATTAGCATATCATATCATTTAGCGTAACTTAGCATAATTACCGTTTTATAAATAAATCTTTAAAGTTATTTAAAGTATTTAATTTAATAGCATAGCAGTCCATACCACTTCGGTCGCGACTCATACACAAACTTACCTGTGAAAAGTAATGTTCGTATCCTTGTCTTTTTTTGGAGTGTAGTTTTTACACGATTTCACTTCACAAACAGTCATTTTTTCAATTATATCGCTTTGAACGTCTGTCGCGTAATGACGGCCTGTGGGCGGGGCTAACGAACGAAGACGCTATTTTGGTGTCTTTGAATTCGAAGCATTTGGACAGCGCGTACTGGGCATCTGGATGTTCTTATAAATCTATGGTTCGAGTGAAATTTTTTATTTACCTATTACGAGTTATCAATAGGAAGATTTGGCGCTTAATTTAAAAAAAATTGATGTGCTTAGCCCATTTTGCGAAAAAATTTGGGTTACGAGTTGTCAACGTATGACCATCGATATGGTTATATCGTCAGCGTAACCTACGGCGAAATAACCTTTTGTGTTGAGTCTTTTAACTAGGTCATCTGCAACTAAGTTCTACAGTAAAGGCGAAAGGACTCCTCCTTTGGGGCAATTCTTCGCCACTATGGCCCTTGTGGTGCTATTTATATTTACTTGTACTGCTCTAAATCTGAGCATATTTGTGATCTAGCCACTCAGGGTCGTGTTAACACCGTGCCTTTGAGTGCTGTGCTAATACTTCGGAACATAGTCTTAACGAAGGCTCCTTCGATGTCTATGAAGACTGCTAGCGAAGAGCCTTTGTGATTTATTGCGCATTCGATCTTTGAGATCACGCTATGTAGTGCAGATTCTGTTGATTTACCCGTGGAGTAGGTATGTTGCTGCTTGTGAAGCGGTCTCACCAAGAGGGAGCAGAGCCTCTCCAGGGTTTTCAGTAGGAAAGATGTCAGGCTTATGGGTCTGTAAGCCATGGGTTGCGTATAGTCCGTAGTTTTTCCGGGTTTCGGGATGAAAATGACTTTCACCTCACGCCATGTGTGTGGTATATATTTGTGTGCTATACAGGCTCTGTATATCACCAGCAGCCACGGTACCGGGGAGTATTCTCCCCACTGCAGTAGCGCCAGGAGGACACCGTCTAGTCCTGGTGACTTATACGGTTGGAAAGTCCTAATAGCCCATTTAATTCGGTCTTCTGTCACTATATTATGTGCTCTGGACCAGTCGAGATCAGTTGGGGTTTGTTCCTGTACGCTCGACCACGTCCTGTCCTCAAGTAGGTTGCAGTCCGGGAAGTGCTTTTATAAGAGGACCTTACTGGTCTCATGGTCTGTTTGTGTGTAGCTGTTGTCGGGTTTTTTCAGCGCACCAGGGGTACGTTCCTGGTCAATTGACAGAATTTTCCTGACTCGTGCTTCTTCGGTATTTGATTCGATGCTATCACAGACGTTGCGCCAGGCGGAGTTCCTGGCGGTCGTAACTGCTTTCTAATATCTGTATTGGGTTTCTTTGTATTGCTTCCAGTCCTCTGGGAGTCTTGAGTTTTTGGCTCTGTTGAATTGTTTGCGTAATGTATTTCTGAGTTTGCCAAGCTCTGCATTCCGCCAAGGGTTTCCCTTTCCTTTGGTGTGCGGGGGGCTTAGTTGACAGTTTGTGTGGTATGCTTTGATTATGCTGTTTGTAAGTTTTGTCACGGCTTTGTTCAATTCTATGGGGTCAGTTATTTGGGTTACGGGTTTTATTTCCCTGTCTAGTAGGGAGGTTAAGTGGTGTTTATATCCAGGTTAATTTGTACGGCGAGGATTGCGCCTTGGTTCTGGGTATTTTGTAATAGCTGTCAGAGAAAAACATATTCTTCTATGGTCAGAGCAAGAGGGTTCATTAGATACGCGCCAGTTGGAGATTAAGTTTGTCGCATTTTCTGTGGCTAAAGTCAGGTCTATGATCGTTTGTCCACGCACTGTGACCCATGTGGGTTCCGTGCCTCGGTTCACGATGTTAAGATTGGTGGAGAATAAGTATGTGGATAGTGACTCACCTCTGGTGTTTGATACTTCACTACCCTATAGTAGGTGGTGCGCGTTTGAATCGGTGCAGATGATCAGGTCCAGGTTGGCGTTTTCGCAGTGTTGAAACAGATCAGTCAGTTCTTTGGGTGGACAGCTTTCGTCGTCGCCGGGCATGTACGACGAAGCTAGTACTAAGTTCGGGGCGTCATTTCCAATTTGGAGTCTGATCGCTGTCAGGTCTCTGGAACAGAATTGGGTTAGTGGTGTGATTGGATATATATTTTGGGGTATATAAATGCAAGTTCGGGGTTTTTCTATATTGTATGTGTTAGATATTAGTTTACCTCCAATGCTTCCAAGGCCGCATATCCTGTCATTTCTGACCCACGGCTCTTGAATCATTGCTATGGTTCGGGGATTAGTCTCCAGCACCCTGCGTAGAGTAGCTGTGGCAGTCTGACTGTGCTGGAGGTTGGTCTGAATGATCGGGATGGGTTTTGGTGTGGTCGATGACGGCGTCGGAGTGGAGTTAGGAAGAAGTGGAGCCATCAGATAGTATTACTTCCCCCTCCATCCCTCGCCAGTCTTCTGTGGTTGAGGACGCCATGAGCTGCGCCTTCCATCCAGGGGATGCGGGTGCTATATCAGCATCAGCGTCAGCCATAGCTACTCGGGCCATTTATTCCTCGAGCTTGTCTATTTCCTTGTCAGTGTCAGTGTTTTCCGTCTTTGTCTGCTCAGTGTCTTCAGTCTTGGGATGGGTCTGAAGGTAGAAACGAACGTATATCGAACCCAGCAGGTACGATGTACATCACTCCCGACCCAAGACCTTGTCAACTTCATCGGTGGGTATACCCAGGGTCAGATACGTCCCAAAGTTATCCCCACCGACTTTAGTTGCCCGGTATAACGACCACCTCCCGATGTCGTACCAAGTATTCTGACGGATCAGAAGGCTCTGGAGCAGCGCAATGTCCCCATTGTACCTGGGACAAAGAGCGCTGCTCGGACACGGGTCGGCATGTCGGACTGTCTCATGACTGTCAGTGTCTGGTCGGTATTCGGTAGTCTCAGTAAGGGGACATATATATTTATAAGAACGTTTATTCAAAAGACAGATGTAAAGTCCTTACTAGCCAGGATGGTCATGATCAGTTTTAATGTTTTTTTGGACGTGTTGCACCCGTCTGATATTAATGCAATTTTTAGTGATAATACTAGACACAGTGATCTATATAATACATTTTTTCTGTGATTGTACCTCTTCGCAAAGTATGGTAAAAAATTAAAAAGCGTATATTTTTTTTTTTAATAGTAATTAAAGTAAATAAAATCAAAAAAAAATATATAGTGTAGAGCAATTTATTTTCTAACTCTGTTTTAGTTTTATTAATGTAGCTTTAATAGTTTTTGAAAAAAATAATTTTAATAAATCTAAATTTTAGTCAATTATCTCCGTAACGAAGTGAGATAGAAGGCTAAATTCACGTCAACAGTAATTATACCTGTCACTGATATAATACCATAATTTATTTTAGCAAAACCTCGTGGGGGCCACTGGTCCTACCTTATCCTGCTCCACTCTTTTTCATACAATTCTGATTTTTAAATTAAATTAAGTACGGTAGTAAACCATCGTGGGATTTGAGGGCGTTGCTGTGGATAAATGTCGTTTTTAGGGTTCCGTAGTCAAATGGCAAAAAACGGAACCCTTATAGATTCGTCATGTCTGTCTGTCTGTCTGTCTGTCCGTCCGTCCGTATGTCACAGCCACTTTTTTCCGAAACTATAAGAGCTATATAATTTGAAACTTTGTAAGTAGATGTATTCTGTGAACCGCATTAAGATTTTCACAAAAAAATAGAAAAAAGCAATAAATTTGGGGGGTCCCCATACATAGAACTGAAACTCAAAAATTTTTTTTTCATCAAACCCATGCGTGTGGGGTATCTATGGATAGGTCTTAAAAATGATACTGAGGTTTCTAATTTCATTTTTTTCTAAACTGAATAGTTTGCGCGAGAGACACTTCCAAAGTGGTAAAATGTGTGTCCCCCCCCCCTCTAACTTCTAAGATAAGAGAATGATAAAACTAAAAAAAATATATGATGTACATTACTATAAAAACTACCAACGAAAATTGGTTTGAACGAAATCTAGTAAGTAGTTTTTTTTTAATGCGTCATAAATCGAAAAAAATACACTATTATTAAAACATCGATCAAAGTTACAACACATTACAAGAACTTTTATATTATATTACTTGCTGCTACGGAACCCTTCATAGGCGAGTCCGACTCGCACTTGGCCGGTTTTGTTATGTAAGCAACATTGTGACGTCATTATAGTGCGACTGATAAATCTTGATATTTTGAAACTATGTTACAAAATAAAAGGGCTATTAAGTAATAATGGCGACGTTGCACATTGTTCGGATTCGCGATATTATCGCTTGTGACGCAATTCGGAACGCATGGTAGGTCTACTTGTCGACGCTTTTGACATTGACGTTCTCTAACGGCCCGTATTAATAAACGATGCTCAACTCCGTCCTCAAGTGTGATATCATTTGATCCCCGTTTATACGATGACAGAAGCTCAAGATCTTTGCTAATTAATAAACACATAAGTACAGGATCTCAATTACCAAGATCAGCTCCTCAATGCGTACTCAAGCTTTGCTTACGTGAACGATTACCTACGTCATATTGGCCGAAGTTTAAAATAAAATGCCTTCTATTGGGAATATAAAATATCGAATCTTGATCAAATCTGATTTTTTTTTTTTATTTACTTAGCAATCCAAAAAGATTTGAAGCATTTCTTACATAAATTTTTGATAAACGATATCGCAAAGGCCATAAAATAGCATAATAGTACTCTCTATTTAGTCGTAATACCTAATTAATTCGACTCAAAATATTTACAAACTCCATGTTTCGCGCTACGATAATCACGACCTCAAGTCCCGGTCGGTCTACACTCATGATCTGGCAGCTCAAGTACAGAGATTGTTGTAAACTTAAGTTTCGAGTTTCGTTTATTAATCAGACAACACTCGGCTGATGCCGTATACCTAAGCTGAGCTTGAGCTCGAACTTGAGCTTGAGCTTAAGCTTGTGAATCTCGTTTATTAATAAGATCAAGACCTCAAGCTTGGTATTAAGTACGTGATCTTGGGCTGAGGAACGTTTATTAATACGGGCCTAAGAGACGGCACTATAGAACATTGGGTTGAGCTCACGCACACATCAAAAAGAAATGTATCGTTTTTATGAGCAACCTAAGAACAATATTTATCGCTCAGTCAATGCTGCCAACTTAACAGTATTTTGATAGCTCTAGTGTTGTGTATGTTTATCGACTGTATCCAAAGTGTGTCGATGACATAGTGATGTACTCATTATCGATGAACTCAGCTGAACTATGACTTCATTTTTATTTTATATTTTTTCAGAAATATGTTACATAGAATTACCAATCATGGCTATTGTATAACACATTTAATAAAATAGGAAAAAATAATATTAACTAGGCCATGAATGATATTTCTACATAACATTTTAAATGATAAATGCAAAATATTTTACAAATCTTTATTTAGTCTGCTTCATTAACTTCAGACTGCAAAGTCGTTATTTTTAATTTTATATGACTTATAATGAGTCCGACTTCAAAAATTGTATTGAATCAATGTGTTTTAAGTAATTGTTCCAAGATTCCTGGTGATTCGTTTTTTATGATACATTTTCCCGTTTTCGAGGTATCACATCTTTCGATGATGCTGGTCCATTGGTTCAATTAAAAAGTTTGTCCATTTCTTCTACACCGAAAGCATTGTTGTAGTCTTCTGCGTTGCTGTTACTCGGCGCCGCCATCAACTTCAGAACTGCGGCCATCGTGTTGCTTAACGCATGAGCTGCAAATTTAACGCGCATTTTAATTTTGTAGGTGAGATTAACAACTGAGACCTCTAGAGATAGCAGCACCTTGAAAACAGGTGCGTACACCACTCGGACATGGAGGTCGTCAAACCTTACTTCATTATTATTATTTGTGACCCTTATTAGAGTGGAAACAAAAACTGCATGTCAGTTGCAGAGGGTTAATTATGTCTGAAGATCTACCGGAACACAACAATGCTTAAAATACCATTGTTATGGCTACAGACCTAAATAAAATATAGATAGCTATCTAGCCAGACAGACGTTGAACAATAGTGCAATTTACCTAATATGGATGTTAAAAAATTTAATTCTTAATTATTACATACTTCTTTGAAATCTGTATCTAGCTATTGATGCACATTTTTTATTCTATGAATAATATTTTGATATAAAATTGAACTTACCAGTTGCATGTCTTTTTCTAGAAGTTTTGTAGCTCTGAACCAAAATTTCCTTACCCACAGCATCAGATACATTGTCTGAAACTTAAAGACGACATTTTAATTAAAAAAAACTTTTTTTACGGCAAAATAAACTCTTCTAACAATCAAAATAGAAGATTTTTCTTATTGCTGCCGTGTTTGATATCATAATTGTTAAATTCATAAGTACTTAATGATTAGGCATTATGAAATATGTAGATGGTAATCAGATTATTTGTACCACGTTATTTTCATTTATTCACCACCTTTTTTAAATTCTCAGGTTCAGAATCATGACTATTGCAGGCGTCGCCAGCTTTATATTATTTCATACGTGCATTTATATTATACAAATAGCAAACAGTTGTTTTTAAATTTTCATTGCTGTACCCAGCGAACAGTCAGATTGTTCCACGGAGATTATTTTTCTGTCCTTTTATTCACAGAACTTTAATAAACAGTAAGTGTAACACTTAATATACTTACCATCAGGATTAGGATTTAGTATGTGACATTATTATATAAAGTTACATAGTATCTTACCTTTTTCAAATTTTGCATAGTAAGATTTGACATGCATAGGAAACTCAGCGAAAAGGTCATCAGACAGAAATGGCCTATTGAGTCTCAAAGTTGGCACTCAGAAGTCAGTAAATGGTTTCGCATTTAAGCATTCAGGGGCAAAATGAGATCCGCAAACGTATTTCATTTGATGCAACTTTCTCTCTCAATTGGTACATGTATGAGATCTTCAATTCCTGATGCTTTGACCCATAATCGGCACCTGGAAAATATTCCATTATTATAAAGTTATTTCTTATGATAAAATTAACACAGAAAACGTAGTGGCTGCTGGTTGTGGCACTTACCGGTCAAGGTGTAAAGAAATACTTCCTAGAAGTATGCTAGATATGGGCAATTTACAGATAATTCAAATTCTCGATGAGATGTTAGTCAGCCATTTTTACCACAGATTGGCTTTTTACTCCGTTGCAGTTGTACCAAATGAATAGTAAAAAAATTAGTATCTGTCGGTTGGCAATGATTTGGATACATCACTTGAAATATGTACTCATTTAAATTTAAACCTTATTTCATAAGAAATAAAGTAGCTTTTTGCGCACATTGTCACTATTCAAATTCTGGTCTAAGGCAGTGTCGACCCACTGTTAAAGAAGTAAAGTACAGTGATTTGGACTTTGTAACCTTTTTGAAAAATAATTTTGTAAATAGTGATAATTTTATTTAGTGTACCTATTAGCAGTACCTAAAATCATACAATATGTTCTCTCCGTGCAGCAGACGATTGCTCTATTCAACGCAGGTTAGTTACATTTCTTTGCTTTACCCTTCATAACTACTCATCCAACCAATTTTCCCATTTAGTCTCATGTTTTCTTATAGGTTCCCTTTGATAATCTTTAACCTGTAATAGGTATGTACCTAACCTTTATAATTTAGTTTAAAAAGTTCTTAAAATAGTTTCTTAAATTAATATTGTCTAAAGTTTGATTGTTATCAAATCATTTATTTTCATTCTTCTTATAGTTAAAACTATCCGTTTATTTTCTTCATTTGCTTGTAAAACTTGTGTAATCGCCCTGTCAATATATTCATTATGGTGGTCAATCATTTGTTTCTATGATCCACATCAGTGGAGAGACCTGTTTTTCGTTGTTTTAATTATTTTGATTATGTTAAAGTAGGTAATGCTAATTTTTATGTACAAGCAACTTTCAGTTCTATTATAAGATAATGAGCCTCAGCCTAAGATAACCAGCGTAAGTACTATATTGATGTAAAGTTTTTTCTAAAATTGTGGTTTTCAGCTGAGGCGCCTACAGAGCACTTTAGTGGTGGCAGAGCACAACAATGAAGTCCTCTCGCCAGCCACACAGAACACTTTGAGTGCCGCCAAGAAAATTGGAGGAGATGTAACTGTGCTAGTGGCTGGTACAAAGTGTGGCCCGGTAAGTTGTCAGCTTTTTTTATAAAATGTTACTTTTTCTGGTATTAATATTAAGTAAAAGTTTTGTTACTTACAACAAAAAGAAGCTAAGAATAAAATATCTTTATCAATCTTATTAATTTAACCTTTCAATTGTGATAATTGCAGACACAATTGAAAGACAATAGGTGCGCGAACGCCGGCGTTCGCTTGGGGTTTAATGAATTAATATTATGCTTATGGCTTGAACAAAAATCCACCTATCATACATTTATTGTAAACATCTGACCTAGGTTATTCTATATTAGTTCTCTAATTGGTTTATAAATTAAAACCCTAATTCCTATATTCCAGGCTGCCCAGGCAGTTGCCAAGGCTAAGGGTATTTCTAAAGTCCTGGTTGCTGAAGGTGATGCGTTCAAGGGTTTCACAGCTGAGAGTTTTACACCCCTTATCATCGCCTCTCAAAAGCAGTTCAAGTTCACACATATCCTGGCCCCAGCCACTGCCTTCGGCAAAGCTGTCTTGCCTCGTGTAGCTGCCAAGCTTGACGTTTCACCAATCACTGACATCATTGGAGTCAAAGATGCCAATACCTTCGTTAGAACTATTTATGCAGGTACAAATGACTAGTGATATAAACAAATGTTATTTTATTAGCCCATGGTATTACAAATGTAAGAATTTAAATGAACATAGTTGATAATTAATCATTGAATACTAATGTCTCTTTATTAATTTTTTTTTTATCATACTATTTACTGTAATACTTATTACTCGAAGTTTAAATAATCTATAAATAAGAACACTAACAAAATTCAGTTGCTCAATTTTAGGTAAACTAGTCGCAACATATCAACATCTATGCTGGCAACCTTTGAGGACTATATTAAGAATTTAAGAACATCATAAACAACAACTTTTGTTCTATGACTTATAAAAATGTATCATACATTATCATACAAAAATAAAAATACATATTTAAATTGAACATTCTAAAATGTTACGATGCCTATGTGAAGCTAACGTCAGTGAAATAGCGGAGGGGAGCGGGCATACAGAGTTGAAATGTGTTAGATAGAACAACGAAATTTTGATGGTTTGTTTTTGGTTAATGAATTATGTTTTGTAAAAAGTCATAGAACAAAAGTTGTGGTTTATGATGTTAGTAATACAGTCCTGCAAGGTTGTTAGTGTTTTACATATAACCCTGTATAAAAACATAACATTGTAATACTGTTTATTATTTTATGATTTTTAAGCTAAAAATGGGCACCGGACTTAGCTTACACAAACCTATTCAGAAACTTTTGTATTTGTAATTTTCATCGAGTAGTGCGTTGTTAAAATCGTATTTATTTGAAAATTTTATATGATACCATAGTATTTTTTTATGCCATTTTTGAGACGAATATATTGTCTTGAAACCATGACATATCATTGTTATGATTCCTAGTGCATCATAAGGGTACCTGAAAAACCATGATATTGGTCTAAAAACGTTTAAGCGTTTAAGATATTAAAGCAACCAATTAGTTAAAGCAAGAATAAATCAGAACATATATGCTGAAAAGAAAACTATTCGTTTTTTTCCAGGTAATGCTGTCCTTACATTGGAAGCCAAAGATGGTATCAAGGTGATCACAGTCCGAAGCACTGCTTTCCCTCCCGAACCTCTGGAGGGTGGCTCGGCATCAGTCGACAAGGCACCTGAGGGTGACTACAAGAGTGACCTTGTCCAGTTCGTATCGCAGGAGCTCGCCAAGTCTGACCGGCCTGAACTCACTAGTGCTAAGAATATTGTTGCTGGCGGTAAGGAAGCATTGAAATAATTGAAAATATTTCTGTTGTTTATTAGCTGTTTATCATCCTCATGTGTATACTCAGTAGTGATTGATACGGTTGCCACCCTGTATCACTCACTGCTGAGTATAATCCGCCTCCCTTATATGCTTTTAGATATAAATCTAGAAACATAGCCTTATTGGGCACAGTCAATATATTATTACCTTGTCTCATGCCTAGCCAGCATGGTGAACGCTGTGGTTGATCAATTGGCTGTGTTGCATGTCAAATAGCTATAATTTAATTCCCACTGGTACAAATATTTGTATGACTGAGTGTCTTGTGTACGATATGAACGCACCTACAATACAAGAGCAATTTCTAGAGCCGGCCAAAGTTTTTGTAAAAAAAAGGTGTTCCAAAAACGTCAAGCCAATACAGTCAATAGGGTATCTTGTACAGAATTAAATTATATGAAGAATGTTTTATTTATTCGACTAATGGAGTATTACTATTCTAAAATGATAGTTCCTTTAGTTGCCCTTAGCATTCCAGGGTTGCAGTAACTTTTTCAAACAATCCCCCAATTCTATTATTTAGCTCAATCCAAGGCACCAGATAAACTTTGAATAAAGTACATTAACCTTTTTCTACTATCTCTTTGTAGGTACCCGAAAAACCAACAATGAACTGTGACAATGAACTAGGTACAATAAGAATGAACTAGAAAATGTAAATTATCGAAATAGATTTCCAATCAAGCAAGATCGCTTTATGTCTTTATTTCTATTTTTTAATTAAAAATGTTAATAAACGTAGGAGGTCCAATGACCGTTATTTCTTGTTTATCTGGCGCCTACATCAGTAAACAAATATGAAAGATTTATTAGAATATAGTCGTCAACTACGAAGTTATAATAGCCTTAGGGCTCCTAATAAGAAAGAGACGTTCGGTATGACATTTGATGGCAACGTGCGTCACTTCCATATAAAGAGGGGCCTGTCTTTCAAACTGGGCACACTGGGCACGTGCCCAGGGCCCCGCGATGGATTGGGGGCCCCCTAGTCTAGTCCCTAGCACAGACACAGACAAGTTCCTGAAATGGCCGCATGTCGCTGCCATCGCATTTCTTTTTTTTAATTCTTTTTAACGGACTTCTAATTATGGAGAAAAAAATTGAAGACACCTTTCCTAATGTAGAAATCGCACTGAGAATTTTTTTAAGCATGATGGTAACTAACTGAGGTGGTGAACACTCTTTCTCCAAATTAAAAAGAATAAAAAATGAATTAAGAAGTACATTGCTTCAACAGTTTGTCGCTAATGTCGATAGAATGTGAATTGCTCAAAAACATAGATTTTGAAGATGTGATTAACGATTTTGCTCAACTCAAATCTAGAAAGGTACCGCTTCAATCAGCATAGATACTTACATAAGGACTCATCGTGGATGCTGGTTATTTAGTGTGAATTACATTATATTTATTATATATTCATTATAATAATATCTAATGTACGAGTAAAGAAAGAAAAATAAAGCTAAAACTTTGCACACCTACGTTCTTTGTTTATTCTAACAAAAGAGTACTTTATTACTATGGTCATAGGGGCCCCATTATCCTTATGTGCCCAGGGCCTCTAATAGGTGAAAGACGGCCCTGCCCCCGTACGGCCGCCATAGAAAATGGCGTCTTGGCGACAGAGAGACAGACATATTAGTTTAAAATTATAGATCTCTTTTGTTTTCTAGCAATAATGATATTTTTTTCACATTAAATTGTATTTTTATAATTTTATTGGTAAAAAATATTTTATTTTTATTAAACTAACATATATTAATAAAAAATTGTAAGTGTAGTAGTATAGTAAGTAATATATATTAATGTAATGTAAATATAAACATAACAAATATTTTGTTACGCATAATCCCTATTGTCTTTACTTAATTAACCCAAAAAGAGCGACAGTTACTTGTAGAGTAGTGTATTGTCTTGTGTAGTAAAATATGTTTAGTTTGAATTTAATTAAAAAAATAAACATTCGTGCAGGTCGTGGTCTGAAGTCAGGCGAGAACTTCAAGCTGTTGTACGACCTCGCCGACAAGCTCAACGCCGCAGTGGGCGCCTCCAGAGCGGCCGTCGACGCCGGCTTCGTTGCCAACGACTTGCAGATCGGTCAGACCGGCAAGATTGTTGCCCCTGTGAGTTACCTAAATACTTGAGTATATGTATTATAAGTATTTGACAGCCTTTAAATCATAGATTCCCAACGGGGGCGGTACCGCCCCCTAGTGGCGGTGGAACTTTTCATGGGGGGCGGTAGCGGGTCCAAAGGCAAATGGGGGCGTTATGTCAACATGTTTTAGTATTTTTAAATAATTAATAATCACGACCTTCAACTACGACCACAGGGCGTTAGAATTTAGTTTTCTTGTAAAGGGCAGTAGTTCATTAAAGATTGGGTAACAATGCTTTAAATCAATGTCATAGGAAATTCGGCAACCTTATGACGCTGCCACTTCGTCAACACAGTTCTGTATGTAATTTTCACTCATAAAGCGTGCACCAAGCGAGTAATGACGAATACACATTTATGAAGCTACGCATCGATGCACAATATACCTCTGAGTTTGTTTCGGTGTTTCTTCTCAGGGTAGGCAGCTAGGAAACACCGGCCTCATCTAGTTTTAATTGACGAAAAAAAAATGATGTGTAAAAGTTTATTTATTAAACCTACTTGCAAAATAAAATAAAAAATAAGACATTTAAAAGTTTACATCTTCAGAACATATTTAGCAAGTTTTAGACTTAACGTTTTCTTCATCCTTTGAAATTAGCAGAACAACTAACACTCCAAAACTGTAACGTAATGTTGCCACACAGGACCTATACATCGCAGTAGGCATCAGCGGTGCTATCCAGCATCTGGCTGGTATGAAGGACTCCAAGACCATTGTCGCCATCAACAAGGACCCTGAGGCACCTATCTTCCAGGTAACATGACTTGCTTCAAATATGTTTTGATACAGTATGTGGGAGAGGGCACAGGACCTGAACCAGTCAACCACCCAGTTAGGGTTGCGGGTTTGTTCGAAATAATGTGGTCCTCTTGAAGAGCAATTGAAGGAATACAGGTGAGTTGGAGCGAGAGAAAGTCGCAGACAATAAAGGTAGAACTACACTTCGAACTCCAGTGCCACGTACGCCGATCTAGGCGCGTCGGTCTACATACATTTTGTATGGAAACTAGACTTGTAGAGCTACACTAAATCCGCGTTGCGTCGGTCTAATGTAGTTCTAGCATAAAAGTCTGCTACTCCCTCTTGCTCCACCCAGAGCGGGCGAAGCGAAGTCATTTGATGATTATCCACGCATAAAAAATGGGGTGTGACTGTGTCATGGACACAGCTGTCTGTTCTACATGAATACATGTATATAATTGATACTAAACAGTTATATTTACACATCGTATCTCCGACATCGACGCACAAACGAATACCATAGATCCAGTATGTACATTATAGATAGATAGATAAATTCTTTATTGTACACCAAAAATAAAACAATTATCTATGAAACTTATAAAATTTAATAACCCCCTAAATGGTTTACATGGTGCTGGACCTCCAGTGGTGGAATTTTTCGTCGGCTGTTTCCTAATTTAAAAAACATCATTACTTATTTTTTAATTTAAACTATATAAAATTGTTATTCTAGTGAAAAATAAAATTAATTAATTATTTTTAAGATCAAAAAATTCATCGGGGTTTGTACATTACACATACGAGTATATACCAAGTAAAATGTTAAGCATTTGCTGCAAATGATTTATTTATACATAATGAAATAACGGTCATAATTACGTCATAATCTGACGTTAGTTACCCGAATGTCAACAAGTCAAGGCTATTTATTTTATCAGTGCGTTATCGTCTTGACTACTTTACTCGTGACAAACGAGTGCAGATCGATATTGATAAAAGTAATTATTACATAATCTACTTTAAAAACACATTCAAAATTCAATCAATGTTGCTCCTAGCGCAGCGTAATTTTTGAAACAAGCCTGTGAAGTAAAAGTTGAGTTTAAAAATATTAAAGAATCTATGGGGTTATTAGGAATTATAGGCTAACAGTAGAAATGTAACACGGTCACTGAAAAAAAAATTTTTTAGAAAAGTGACTGATCAGTGATCACCTAATAGGGATATAAAAAATAGCCTACGAACTTTAGGTTACTCCAATTTATTTTTAAAATGTTACATTAAAAATACATAATATCCTTTATATTCTCAGACTTAGCTAAAATACACAAAAAAAAAAAATCGGTTTGGCCGTTTTGGAGGATTTTGATAACAAACACTGATATGAAATGTTTATAATTAGATATGACAAATTGTAAGCGCAATGAATTGGATGAAGTACCTACAATCGCATCGTGTGACATACGTTTAAGTTTGATTTCTCGACTTTTAAAAAAAAACTTTCTATTTCCTAGGTAAGCGACCATGGTCTCGTCGCAGACTTGTTCAAGGCTGTTCCTGAGCTCACGTCCAAGTTGTGAACATTTACAAATTGAACAACGACAGAGAGAATGAAGTATATAGTGTAACCTTTTTAGATGAAAAAAATTATTCTTATACGACTTTTATATTCCTTCCTCGAGATTTGAACTTTTATTGTTGATCAGCGTAATTTATCATGTGTAAGCGAAATGTATGTAAAATAAAGATTGTTACAATAATGTTTGGTTTTTATTTAGTAATTTACTATGTACTACTCTGTCAAGAAAGTACCGGGAAAAAATCAATGATACACAAAATTTTTGTTATTCATCCAAATTTATTTTATCACCTTCTTTTATCACCTTCAAAGTATGCCCCTTCAGAAACGATACACTTACGCCAACGAATAATCCAATCATCAAAACATTTTTCAGTTCTCGCCGCGAATTCTCCTTTATGTCTTCTACAGATTCAAAACGGGTGCCACGAAGTGGTAATTTGAGTTTAGGAAAAAGATAGAAGTCTGCTGGAGCCATTTGGCTTATAGGGTGACTGCTCGATGGTATTTGTTGAGTGTTTGGTCAAAAATTCGTTCACAATGATGACCTTGTGCGAAGGCGCATTATCGTGGTGCAAAATCCAAGAATTTTCTTTCCACAAATCTGGCCTTTTTCGTCGAATTGGCTCTCTTAAATGCCGCATAACGCTCAAATAATATTCTTTATTTACCGTTTGACTTTCCGATAAGAATTCCGAGTGCACAACACCGCGATGGTCAAAGAAAACAGTCAACATGGCTTTGACTTTTAATCGACTTTGGCGTGGTTTTTTCGGTTTTGGTTCAGTTGGAAGGCGCCACTCCGAAGCTCCGACTCTCATGCGATTGAATTTTTGGAGAAATTCAGGTCTTTTGGGACTAGCCGACCGGCAACATGTTTCATACCCAAATGATTAGTTAAAATAGTACGGATCGACTCGTTAGACACAGAAATTTCGGAGTTGAGGCTATCTCTCTCAAACTTGAATGAGGATTTTCAGTCACTATTTCCTTCACTTTTGCGATGTTAACTTCAGTTACAGAGGTTGATGGCCTACCAGAGCGAGGCAAGTATTCCATCACATCTCGACCGCTTTTGAATGCTTTGTACCACTCATAAGCACGTGTTTTTGATAAAGTCGATTCACCAAGCCTTCTGTAAAATTTTCAGTGACTCCGAACGCGAAATTCCATTGGCAATGCAAAATTTAAGACAAACTCTTTGTTCCATGTTTTTGTCCATTATGAAATTCGCAATAGGGCTCGATATGATATATCTAACTAAAAACAGCACTGTATTTAATATAAAAAACAGATGCAACCTGAACTCCGCGCCAAAATGGAAAACAGTTGTGCCAATATAGCAACAACAACAAAAAAATCTAAAATTTCTATTTGGAACCATAAACCAATCATCCATTCCCGATATTTTTTTGACTGAATGTACGTATGTTTGGCGTTTAGCGTCGTATAATTTTAATAGCGAACTTTAAATAAAAGTCGTGTATTGTTAAGCAAATTGTATTCGTCAACCGCCAAAAGTAAAGTGTCAAAGAGAAAAATACCATTGAGAAAATCTTTGATTATACCGTAGATTATACACCGTCAAATTTTAATCGTTTTAATCCCGTGGAGAGTCGATCCAGTGCATGAAACACTATCGATTTGTAAAGATAAAATTAAAAAATAAAGTACTTTTTTTTGGGATTAAATATAATGACCACCATAAAACGCTTTGGTACCCTTAGTTCTTTTGTCAAAAATATATTACTTGACACCAAAAAAATGAAATCCTAAAGTTACAATAGTATTTTAGTTACGACTGTACTTTAAATTGTATTCGAACACCAAATGTAGTAAATGATAACCAAATCTTAGCGAGCAAATTAATGCGCTCTTTTTAGCCCCGTAGAGCAAGATGATACTTTGTCTAATCAACAATCTATCTTAGTGGAATTTTAGGGCACCCCGGGTCGGATAGATTTAGGTTAGAAGAAGGTGGCAGGGTCGTAGTGAGCGAGCGAAGCGAGCGAACACAGACCCCGTCACCTTCTTCGAGGTTATTTTTTTTTAAACCACCCAGAAGTAGGAGCCCCGCGTAGCGGGGCTCCGTCGAGCTGCTGCTTGGCAGGTAGTTAACCTAACCTCAAAATTTTAACTACTGATATCTCCGTAACCATGGGGTTCTGCCGATGCTTTATTTGGATTCATTTTGCTTAAATAGGATAGCGAGATGTTAAAACTGGTTATAATTTTACATTAAAAATGTAGGTTTAATTTTGGTGATCATTTACTATTTTTGTCTTTTATATGTTACTATATCTGGTGGTAAGTTAAACATAAGCCCTTTTTTTTAAATTGGTATTAATTTACGCATGTACGAAATTAATTTCTTTAAGAAAACGTCAGCTGAGCGAGTTCAATAACCTGTAGGCAATTAGTACGCAATGCCGACTATTACCTACAGGTCATTGAAATGGTGAGTCCCACACACAGTACTGTAATCATGTTATAGTATAAATACAGTGTGAAACTACTTATGTGGGACACTACATACCTATGCACGCTTTAGGCTCGCAGTCACCTTCCAGTCTGAAGGCGACTCAAACACAGGAGAAGGCTAAGTAGAATCACCTCCTTAGGCCGCGTTTCCACTGACGCGGAGCTGGGCGGAGAGGAGCGGAGAAGAGCGGTGGTCAGTGTTTCCACTGAAGCGGAGCTGGGCGGAGAGGAGCAATGAAGAGCGGTGAGTGGTCAGTGAGCGGAGCAGAGCGGAGTGGAGCATACTTTTGGAATCGCGCATTTTTGCACTTAGTTACACTCAATTGTCTAACAGTTTCAATGAACTTCTCATCCATTTTAATACGTATGCACCTAGTGACGTAACGAAGACAACTGACACACTGCACGCGAGTCACGCACCGCCCCGCTCCGTACCGCCCCGCTGTTCTCCGCTCTGCACCCTAATGCTCGCTGTCCTCCGCACTGCACCGCCTCAATGTATGAATATCCGCTCAGCTCTGGTCCACCCCGCTCGTACTGTTTCCATTGAAGCGGAGCGGAGATTTCAAGCATAGTCATTGGTCAATTTGTGCACCGCTAAGCTCCTCTCCGCCCAGCTCCGCGTCAGTGGAAACGCGGCCTTAGCCTTTTCCAAAGTAGCGGTGTTAAGCAGCATCCGGTTAGACTAGAAGCCGACCCCAAGGCTTCTAGTCTAACCGGATGCAGCTTAACACCGTATTTCACAAAGCGACCGCTTATCAGTCCTTCACAATCCAGTTACTAGGCAACATGATACTCCTAGGATAGATTGATGGTCAGACTTTTTGGCGTCCGACTACCTGCTGTAACGGCTCTCATAGAAAGTAGGTACGTAGCTTTCTATGAGAACCGTTACCGAATGACAGATGAATAATAAATATTTATAACCATATTATTATTTTGTTTGGGTAGACTATCCTGCATACACCAATTGAAACCTTTTATTAGACTAGAAAACAAACTAATCTGTTAAATTATACCTGAAGCAATACAGCAAATAGTTCTACATTAGCGATTTATAAACGCAATATAAAAATGACCTTTGAAAAGAAAAGTTTGGTTTCGATAGCCATTTAATCGCGGCGCGACGTTCATGTAGCAATTCTTTCAAAATCATGTAGGTATTTTATGTGACTGACACATCGATACTTACATTTTTTTTAAAATCATATTAGAGTCTTGTAACAATTTTTTAAACAGTCACTGATAAATAATATTTTTATAAATTCCATGTTTATATTGCTAAGGTCTATTAGTTTTGCTATTCGATAACAGATGGCGCTGTCAAACCGTATACCCGTAGAATTAATTTTTCTGAAAGCAAAATCTTTTTATCGATTAAAGTATCTGTTACATTATATTATGGGTATCTTGTTTTACCAACAGTAGAATATATTTTGTTTTATTAGATCAACATTTCAAAGTTACGAGTTTTTCTAGGGGCGGTCTTTGTAGGGGCCTAGTACCTATTTAAAAAAAAAATCTGATCTAAAGTAAGATAAGTAGATAAAATCTTAGGAAGTCGTAATATTATAATTTTTATAGGTATTTAATTAGGTTACTTATTCGAAATACTTGATGGCTATTTTATTTAACTAGGTACCTACCTAACTACATTTTTATTGATAAGTGAGTATTTATGCTGAAGGCTACACGTAGAAAACGTCTATTTAGCGTTATGCAGGTTTAAACCAACAGGAGTTAAGTGCACAGTCAATCATGTCAGTAATGATAGTCCCAGGGGGAGATGTGGTTTGCTCGGCGAGTGGCATTCTCGTTATCATATCTGAGGCGCGCGGGCGGCGGGCGGGGCCTGGCGCGCCCCGCCTCTCGCGCCACGCCCGGCCCGCGCCGCCCCGACACATGTCATTAGCATTTAGCACTGTCGAACATGCCGCGGCCCTCGCGTGAATCTTACGGCGACCAGAAGCCCCCGTACTCGTACATCTCCCTGACGGCGATGGCGATCTGGAGCTCCCCGGAGCGCATGCTGCCGCTGTCGGAGATCTACCGGTTCATCACGGACCGCTTCCCGTACTACCGGCGCAACACGCAGCGCTGGCAGAACTCGCTGCGGCACAACCTCTCCTTCAACGACTGCTTCGTGAAGGTGCCGCGCCGCCCGGACCGGCCCGGCAAGGGCGCCTACTGGACGCTGCACCCGCAGGCTTTCGACATGTTCGAGAACGGCTCGCTGCTCCGCAGGCGCAAGAGGTTCAAGCTGCATACGGATCAGAAGGACAGCTTTAAGTCGGAGCTGACTGCGTTGGCGAACTTTAACCAGCAGTTTCTGGCTGGTCAGTTAAATATGAGGGTTCCTCCTTTGCAACAAGTGTTTGAGTCGCCAGTGATTGTTAATTCTTCTACAGTGACTGATAGTAAGGACAATTGGAGGAAGTCGTTTTCTATCGATAGTTTACTGAGCAGTGGAGTCGACAAGGCTAGTGTAGTGGCCGCGAGTGTTGCGCCCGCGCCGGTTCCGTTCCGGCCAGACCTAGCGGCGCTGGGCGCGGCGATGTGGCCCCCCTTCGTGCCACCATCGCCACTTGAACATCTTCAGTTAAGACTTAACTTTCAGAACATTGTTGATAATCTGCATTTTTATTTGCAGCATCCTTTGCATTCATTATAATTTTTACTTTAATGTTATGTCAGTGTAAAACTAAATTGATAGCTACATAATATATAAGTCTATAATTACGAGTTAGATATTTTGTTATTGTTCCTTCGAGTGACATTGAACACAAAAGGTTACTTAGATACAAGATTTTATTTTTCAACCTAAGGCATTGTAGTAGCCTATGTGCTTTACTAAGTGCAGTTGATATAATTGTAACCGTCTCCTGCCTAGCCGGCACGGTTGGCGCAGTGGTTGACCGATTGGTTGCTGCACTGCGTGTCACAGGTTTGATTCTCGTGCAGGTCAAATTTGTATGGCCTACAGATAGTTTCTTTTCATGTTTATATGAATTTATATTTTGTGAATGCACCTACGTCAGGTTAAATTCTAGTGCGGGGCAACGGTTTTTCTAGAAATTAGAGAAGAGGTAAATATTCAATTTTATTAAATAACTGTTCTAATAGTATCTAAATTGGAGCTGCAAATTCCAAAAAAACTTTCAATTTTGAATATGAATAATAATTTGCATTTGAATAGGTGGAGTACCTAGGTACCGAGTTATAAATGTGTAAAATGCGTTCCAAATGAGAATTAGATCGCCCGCCATGTTGTGACGTCACAATTTACTGTCAAATTGAGGAACGAAAATTTTATACATTAAATAATTAACGAAAAATTTAATTTATTTATGAACTGTGAACGAAAAAAGTTTAAACAGAATCCAGTTCTTAAATTTAACTCATCTCTAAGTTCTTAAATTTTGCCAAAATTTCTTTGATTTGTCAGTACTTACGACGAGACGTCAAAACCTAAGAATCGGACCTATTCTCATTTGGAACGTGTAGTAGTATCATGCATGGCCACCAGTTCAGTACCGTGTGCTAAAGAAAATATTGAAAATAAATATAAATAAAAGTAACTGAAACCAACGGCTTTGACCGCGCGCATGTGAAAAAATATTCCGGGTTAAATAGTATTAAATTATATGTGCTTTTACAGGACGTGGTATATATCCGTGTGCCAAATTCCATACGAATCCGTTCAGTCGTTCCACCGTGAAAAAGTAACAAACATAACCTACACACACAATATCTATGTACCTATTACCTACTGTGACAGGAAAACCTGCTGGACGTATAAGGTTATAAATAATTAAACTTTAACGGTAGATATCTATTTAAAATACCTCTGAATTTCAATTATTGAGGGATTATTTTCATTTGAGTATAAACTCGTATTATCCTGTTACATGGTAGACTTATTTTTTACCTCGTAAAATTTCTCTTTGATTAAAAATAATATTCGAGACAAACCCGAATCTGAATCGCAAATTAGAAGTTGAGAATTTTTCAAAATTAAACCTTTTTTTTGCGGTTAAATCGTTAAATAGGTAAATTCTCCCGCTTTGGGTGGCTTGAGAGAAAGTGTCAGACTTTTACTGACTTAAGCCCACTTGTGTTATAATTTGCGTTCTAGGGCTACAGTTTTTTTCGTACAATCTCGCAACTCTAGTTTGAGAATGTTAAACTTTAGAATTAGGTAAAGTATGTGTCTACCTATTGTTTGACAAGATTATCAATTCTAATAGCTACCTTCTAGGGGTTATATAGGTACCATTGCGGTAATTTCCGCATGATCTTCGAACTTATCGGTGGTCAGGCGGAGGTGTCTTCGATGGTACATAATTGTACTACATAAGTACAACATAAAGGTGCAATGAGTGATAGATGACCAGGTGTAAAGGTACGTCACGGTGTATCAGACTATATTAAAACAAGGAAATGTATCTTGACTTATTTCGCTTACTTATTTTTATTTGAATATTTATTTTATAGAACCTACTTATAAGTATAACACTAATCTAAGAAATAATATTCATGTAAATATTAAAATGTCTATTGTATGTTAGAAAATTAGAAATGAAAATTTTAAGATGTTATACTTAACTTGGATTTTTTTATGTATTCTGATATTTATGCTTTATTGTTGATTTGTTACATCGGCTTTAGATATTTTGTTAAAAGTGTCAAATAATAAAAAATGGTAGCAAGTATAATAAATCTATATTTTATTTAAAAAATAAATTGGCAAATTTTTTTCAATATTTTTTCAGCAAATTAAGTTTGTTAAAAAAGAGATTCTATCGCATATGAAAATAAATGGTTCATAAAAATCGTAGGCAGTTTACATACTTGTACAAACTTACTGACACGCAAGGGTACATCCTTATATTTACACTCAAGCTCTATTGACTTGTAGATAGACAAGACCAGGGAAAAACGAAGAAAAAAAACCAAAAGACAGGTGTTGTCTATGAGCCACTTTTATGGATTTTACACAATTTATACGCGAGGTTACGTTTTAAACGTGTGATAAATCGCCTCCCTTAAACTCGTTTAATTCGAAGGGGGATGTTAATGTAATCGGTGGAGTCGGGCGGCGTGACGTACACGTCATTTTTTGTTATTTATGCTCGGCGCAACGGCCGGGGGCTATTTTGGTAATTAATATAGAGAAATGGGTAAATTGAGTGCCGTTTACCCCCGGGCGCTCCCGCTGCCCGCCACTGAACACCTTTTGTGTCCGAGCCGAGGAATTAACAGCAATGTCACCGTAACATGTGGCTCAGGTATCGTGGTCCTGGTTTATGTACACACTTATTGATTGACTTTTGTCTACTGTCTTTTTTTAGGTTCGGCAGATAGGTACTGTGACGTGGGGAGACGCCAATGAAAGGCTTTGAATTGAACTTTACTAATTATATTCGTTCAAGCCTTAAATTATATTATTATATAAAATTAAATTCAATATTTTGGCATGTTGACAACTTCTGTCATATTCCAATCTATATTTTTAATACATAAGCCAAGGTCCATTACAATAAAGTTTGTACTTCAATTAATATGTGACCTTCGTGGTCGTCACAGTACCTAGAGTGCGTCTACTGAAAGCGTAACCTGGAGTTTTTTTTTTAAATTAAATTGGCAACATTGTTTTGCCGAAAAAAATCACGTCAAAGTCTATGGTTGCAATTGTCAGTTTTTGGAAACTGATACTTATTTTTCAAGATTAATTGCTTAATTGTGGGAAAAACAATAAACGGTAACGTGCCAAAACTGCTACACACTATGTTTAATAAGTTCAAACAAAAACAAGAAGAGAAAGAAGGTGTTTTCAATGAAAACCAACATTGTTTACATACGATTTCTGATTTTTAAGTTAGTATGACGTTATACTCTTGATCCTTGTCGACTAATATTATTAGATAGTTATATTAAGGATATAATGATAATTTTTTTTCTTATATTTTTAGATAATCTGACATATTGCGAATTTCATAATGGACAAAAACATCGAACAAAAAAGGCTTTTGGTGAATCGACTTAATTAAAAAACATATGCTAGTGAGTGGTAGAATGCGTTCAAAAGCAGTTGAGATGTAATGAAAGATTTGCCTCACTCTGTCTGGTAGTGCATGAAAGTCTGCAACTGAAGTTAAAATCGCGAAAATCCTAGTTCAAGTTTGAGAGAGATGCTGCTGCAGCAGCTGCTGAACTTTTTGTGTCTCACGAGTCGATCCGTATCATTTGAAACAATCACTGGAGTATAAAACATGTTCCCATTTGACTAATCCCAAAAGATCTGAATTTTCTATATGCTAAAACGAATCGATTCCAACCCAACAATCTTGAAACACATTAATAGTGTTAGCGAGACGTGATGAAGTTGAAATCATGTTAACTATTTTATTTGACTATCACGGTGTTGTGCACTTGGTATTCTTGTCAGAACGCCAAATGGAAAAAAAAAGAATATTATTTAAATATTATATAGCGACATTTGAGAGATCAGATAAAATAAAATAATTTGGAATACTATCTAACATTATGTGTGTTATTGACATTTACCATACACCCACCAAATATTTAAGTCTACACACATGTTTTTGACTAGGATTTAAGTTCTTGTACAACTATTCTAAAATTGTCATAAATACAAAAAATACTCTAGTATCAAAACTTTTTTCTCCTACTATTTCAATAATACCACATTCAAAATTTTTGGTTGTAACCTCCTTTTCTCAGGTCACGCTTTCATTAGACGGACTCTACCAATTATGTAGATAGGGTTGCCAGCAGTTCTCGAAACCGAAAAGCTGGACCGACTATCCTATTTAGCCGGACATTTGGTCAAAAAGGCCGACTTTTTTTTAAGTCTAACATGACGTTTCAATATCAATAAAATTTATATATCTTTTTTTTTCAATTCTAATAATGAAAAAACAATTGAATATCCACTCTGCTTGTGCTAGCAAGACAATGTAAGACAGAACTCAAATGACAATTCTAAACAAAATGAAAAAGCCTAGCAAAAGCCGGACGGGCCGGATCTATCCATCTAATCCGCCTCCACCTAATTTTTCCGGACACGCAACTAAAAACCCTGACCGTTTCTGGTTTTATCCGGACGCCTGGCAACGCTATGTACATAATTTAGTGTTAGTTTACACCGCGTAAATACATCGAAGGACCGGAACAATTTGCCTGCTGCAGTCGTCTCGTCTGTTTAATTTAGGTATTTTCAAGGTTAGAGTGAATAAGCTTTTAATAAACTAGTGTGCTACACCATCAACGATTGTATCACCGCTTACCATCAGGACTGCTTGACTGAGAACCAAGCACTAGTTTATAAAATTTAAAATAATAACAACGACGTATGTTGAAGATATCACATCCCTTTATAACGATGGGGCACGCCATAATCATGTTGGTAAGGCCGTTCTTTTTGAAGAGTGGCCAGAGAGGTGTCATGACGTTCTCCCCTTACGCTCACACAGGTCTAAACCGGACATGGTAAGTTTGGGAGGTTTCTTAATCTGATTCAGATGTAAGAAACGTTGTGCAGATCGCCCCGTGGATTCAGTAGAACACACAGTGGAGGTTTGCTCCGTTTGGGCGGAGTAACACCATTTCCTCGTGGGGGCGACTTCTCGCGCCGGGTCCTGGTTCAGACCATGGTCCGGAGCGACTGGGAATGGACGGCGGTCGCCTTCTTCTGCGAAGCCGATTTAAGTGCTCGTGAAGGAGGCGACCGCACGCTTGAGAGAATGGATACCCTCATGCCCCAGCTGCCGAAACTTCGTCCGCGACTACGGCTTGCGCCCATGCGGATGACGAGCAATGGTGGTAGCTTGCCGTCCGATCGTCCTGTAATCGTCAAAACCGAGCCCGAGTCATTCGGCCTTTATTATACTGCCAGTATTGAAATAAAGGTTTTTTTTACAAATTTTGTAGGAGCCATTAAAATACTAAAAATTACATTTAGAATATTATAGCTCAAAAATTAAGATTTAAATTAGCTAAATCGGTAGAAATAGTAGGTTTTTTATGTGCAAACTAGATGGAAAAACATATTTTTGGATAAAGGTTAAGTAGATTCTATACGTAACTTCCTTATGAAAATGAGGTAATTAAAAGAACGATATAACTTTTTCCGTAGGAACTTATTTCCAGGAACACCATACACATTTTGATAACAGTAAATTAACTAGCACTCCATATTTGGAACTAAAGGATATAGCTATAGCCATATTTAGTATTTACAAGAACTTTATTATATTAATTGTATAACTAGGTAAAGTAAAGCGTTTTCCCTGAAATAATAGTATTGCTACATAATTTAAAATTTTGCGTAATCTAAGGGAAACTGCAAAAACCGGATTTGACGTCACATACATAATTTAATCTAGAAGGAGGTAATAATTATTCTATTGTGGCTAGAGGTAAATTTTTATATTATCCTCAAGATAATACAACTTTCTGGAGGATATTCTCGAATATAGTCAGTAAAATGGTTTATGTTTGCGACACATTTCCGGGTTGTGGACCTGTGAAGGGAATGAGCTATTACTAGTAGGTAGATTAACCTCGCACTTTGGACAGGTCCAACATGAGACCAGTTTTTACGTTACCCAGTTAACATACAGCTTGTTTAAAAGTTGCTAATATGACTATAGTACATTGTTACACTAGGGGTGAAAGTAACTCATTTCGTCCCGAGAAGGAGTTGGCGGGCGAGCGAAGCGAGGTCGCTAATTCGAGGGACTAAATGGGTTACTTTCACCCCGAGGTAAACACTGTGCTTTTCATTACGAATACGAGGAAACTAAAAATAAAATAAAAAGTTTGTAAAACCTGAGACGTCGTACTTATGATTTTAAGTAGGTATCTTTCTTCTGATTTAGGCGGTAAAAGGTACTCCACTACTGCTTTAGCCTCTTCTCTTACGAAATTAGGCGTTAAATCACTATTTTAATCTGGTAAACATAACGAGTTAATACAAATCTCTGTTGTACGGAAACGTAAACAAAATTCGAAAAAACCAACGACTGATTGCCATTTTCCCGCCATTTTGTTTTTTTTTTTCTGCGGCCGGCCAGTTATTCAGCCTCATTCATGAAAAATTAGAAATTAATTGTAATCTTTTAAAAATAAAGTATTTTAAAGAAATAGTTGAACAAAAAAATCACTTAAAATATAACATTATTTAATTAATACTTGTCTTTAAGTTATTTCAATTTTATATCGCGCTGTGTTTGACTGGCTGTATGGAAAATTGGAACATGGTTCAATAGAAATGTGAAGATAGAACTAGTTTTTTTTTTAATAATTTGACAGCTGTCAGTTGTAAAGTAAAACTCCCTAGGGATGAAAAGTATCACTTTCAGCCCGCTCCTCAGACAACTTCAGACCTACTTTCAGAGTATGAGTAATGAAAAATTATTTTTGCTAATAATTGAGAGCAGTGCTGGCCGGGCGGTAATGGCTCCGACTTATGAGTAGGTCGCGGTTTCGAACCCAGCCAGGCGCATTACTTTGTGTAATTTATTTCTTCAGCACTGTTCTCAAAACGGTGAAGATAAAACATCGTGAGAAAACTGGCATGTCCTAGTACCAAAAATTCGAAGACATGTGACATTCACCAATCCGCACTGGGCCCGCGTGGTGGATTACGGCCCATTTCCTCACCTAGAGAGGAGGCCTGAGTCCTAACAGTGTGAAAATTAAAAAGGCTGATGATGAATAATTGCTTCACTCAAATCTGTGTGGTTCTTTCCACAAAAAACCATCTCAGACACTCAGCACATTTCTCATATGTTTTGACCATTACATGTTTGCTGTACAGACTTTAAAAGAGACTGTGACTAATAAGTTTGTTACGGTCTTTCTTCTCAGAGTGGCCAGCTAGGAATCACTGACTTCATCTATTTTAAACTGAAGAAAAAATTGACGTGTATGTGTTCTTTAAAACCTATTAGCAAAATTAAAATTATCAATATTATCATAAATCATTTAAATAGTTACTCTATTTTAAAGTTTCTTAATTCTGACGTCACAGTAGATATATACCCAGGTATTCGCACAGCAACCCAAATTCCTACAACTTCCTACTGATATAGATATATAAGGTATAAACATGACGATTATGACTGTATGTAACTTATTTATGTTTAATCTGTACCAATGTATATGTGTCATGAATACTCATGTAGTAACAGCTCATTTTATTTGGAGTTGAAACATATAAAAAGATATAGAAACTTTTCTGTTCTTTTCTTTTCTTTTCTTTTCTTTTCTTTTCCTTTCTTTTCTTATCTTTTCTTTTCTTTTCTTTTCTTTTCTTTTCTTTTCTTTTCTTTTCTTTTCTTTTCTTTTCTTTTCTTTTCTTTTCTTTTCTTTTCTTTTCTTTTCTTTTCCTTCCTTTTTTTTCTTTTTTTTCTTTTCTTTTCTTTTCAAACATTCTCATATTTTAACTTAATTGAAAACTGTTTATTCTTCATTAGTTAAGTATGATCAGCTAAATTAGCGAATGTTGATTAAGAATTCTACGCACCCTGTAGCTAAAAATCAGGGTCTGGGAGCATAACGAGTGGGTGTTCAAGTGCTCATTGCTGGTCCATACAGTGTCACAATGGGCACTTGCGGCTGCGCTGCCTATAACAAATATTGGACGACAAGCAGCTGATTGAACTCCTTTACAACGTATACTTTACGGCCTGCTTTACGGGCTCGCGGGTATCGAAACCACTTTTAAATTAGTGTTTAGTACTTGTGCGCTATGAGAAACTTGTAAAGTAGGTATCGTCTGGAAAATTTGTAAACGAATAATGTGTTTAGGGCCATTCAAGTATTACGTAAGCGCTACATGTGAGACATTTGCTTACTTTTTCTGTCGAGGGGGTGGGGGGGTTAATATTTGCAAAAAATCTGCTTACGTAATATTTGAACGGCCCCTTACGTAGTATAGTATGCCGTATTTTGAGGTTTTTTGAGACGTTTGTTGACCAACCATTATATAGATACATTTTTAATAGTAGGTACTTACTAGCATCTGCTAGCGGCTTCGTCCGCGTGAATGTCGGTTATTACAAACACGTAGTCAAAGTCGAAGATAGATAATAAGTAGCGTATGTTTTTCCTTGAAGCTCAATCAAGCAATACCAAGTTTCATCAAAATCCGTTCCATAGTTCATCCGTGAAAGCGTAACAGACAGATAGACAGACACAGTTACTTTCACATTTAAAATTTTAAGTGTAGAAGTATGGTTAAACTGATGTCGCGGTTTGGATCTCTTAATTAATAAGGCCTCCTTTTTTAAATCTTTATTGTACACCACATAAACAAAAATACAATAAAACATTAAAAAAAATAAGTGTACAATGGGCGGTTTTATCGCACAGGGCGATCTCTTACAGACAACCTTTGGATGGACTGAGAGAAAGGAGATAGATTTAGGGCTGTTAGGGCTTTATCATACAAGCGGGTTGCGAGCGTCTTCAAAGCGGAGCGGGCGCGCAACGAATACGTCACGGGCGCGCAACGAACACGCCACGCATGCGAGTTTCCGGCATCTTCGAAGTAACAAAGCCAAAAGCAGTGTCTCCTCGTCGGAATCCATTTTGTTACTGAGTGTATTATACGTCGGTAACTTCTACAAACACGCGTTGAAAACGTTGCGAATTTCCACGTCTCCGAGACGTCTTCGCTTTGCGGCCGCGGCGTGTTCGCGACGCATTCGCTGCGCGCCCGCCCCGCCCCGCAGCCGCTCGCAAACCGCTAGTGTGATAACGCCCTTAGTGTACAAACATCGGAAATAATACTATAATGCAGCAGGCATGAGTATGCAAGCAGGCGTGCAAGCAGACATGCAAGCAGGCATGTAACATGCAGCAGGCATGAGTATGCAAGCAGGCGTGCAAGCAGACATGCAAGCAGGCATGCAACATGCAGCAGGCACGAGTATGCAAGCAGGCGTGCAAGCAGACATGCAAGCAGGCATGCAACATGCAGCAGGCATGAGTATGCAAGCAGGCGTGCAAGCAGACATGCAAGCAGGCATGCAACATGCAGCAGCCATGAGTATGCAAGCAGGCGTGCAAGCAGACATGCAAGCAGGCATGCAACATGCAGCAGCCATGAGTATGCAAGCAGGCGTGCAAGCAGACATGCAAGCAGGCATGCAACATGCAGCAGGCATGAGTATGCAAGCAGGCATGCAAGCAAACATGCAATTATAGTAAAATGTCAAATCTAAAGCTTATGCCAAAATCAAGTATTTCTAAGCTAATTTTACCATGGCAACGCGCCCGCGCCCTCTGCGCTCAAAACGAGACTTCCTGGACGAACTAATCTAACATTTCACATGATAATTTGTTTTATGAATGTCGTAATTAGAGACACAATAGAAAGACAATAGCCTTATGTCGGACAGTGTAACTTAAGACATTCGAAAGGTTAAATAAATGTATGCATTGGGGGAGGCCTATGTCCAACAGTGGACGTATATCGGCTGAAATGATGATGATGTATAACATATTACAATTCATAACATTCTTAATTAAAATTATATAATAAATCATTTGTGAAAAAATATGTATATAACCTTTTTTATTTTCATAAGTAGATACCTATATTATACATAAGATAACTATAAATTTAGAATAAATAAAAATCACAAAACGTCCAAGAACACTTGTGCCATGTTTTTTTTTTTTTTTTTTTTTTAAGTCGACAGGTACATTGGGAAAAGATACGATGTCGTAAAATGATTGGCAGAAGGTCGTACGGTTATATGGGTCCGCACATATATGGAAAACTCAATGACCGACACAAAATACTGTCCTTAACACACAACCAATGCAGAACTATAATAACAAAGTGGCTTCTTACTTTAGATTTTGACGCAACAGAAAATTTATTAGCCTAAGTGGTAAACTCATGGAGCACACGTTGTTGTTCATACGATCATATACAAGGAGGTGTAAGGGACAGCCCTCCACAAACTTTAAGGGCTTGCTCAGTAGACGAAAGTGAATAACCTTCCACAAAAAATTTTTTCAGGCAACGAAAATAAAATTCGGCCTCTCCATACAAGCTGTGCAATCAAATTTATAATTTTCAGGGTCGCGGGAACCCGATGGATGCGTGACGCACAGGACCGGTCGTTTTGGCGACGCTTGGGGGAGGCCTATGTCCAACAGTGGACGTCTTTCGGCTGATATGATGATGATGATGATGATGGAAAATGTTCTCAAGTCGATATAAATGTAAGGTATGGAAAGAGCCTGGATCTCACTTTCCTGGAACTCACACTAGGATCCTAGTGTGAGTTCCAGGAAACAAACTTATATAAATGTATCTTCTGTAATAATAAATTATTATTATTCTTATTACCTCGTGTAATATTGAAACTACCAGTCACAACAGTGTCCATAAAAAAATACCCATAACTTAATAAACAGCATGATTCACATCAACAACATTTTCAGATCGTTGTTTTGTGTTCAAAAATCGTTTCCTATAAAAGCTTGGTCGCTGACAGCTGCCGCATGCAATACCAACAGGCTGTCACAAGAGCATGCTATGAGTCAGCCGTATTCAACCTTTTTTCTTTTCGGGCCACTTATGGCTTCGCAATTTAATATTTTCTAGATCAATGCTTTTTTATTTGTCAAATAGACAGTTTTCTATAAAATTGCTACATGCTAGGTTTTTTTTTTGATGGGAAAAATCATCTTATGACAACCCCCGCTCTTGGGCGGAGCGGGAGATAGTGTCAGACTCTTACTGACTAAATAACCCATCCCGTTCCTTCAAGCCTTCATACCGGGGCTCGAGCGCCCTTTCGGATAACCCTGGCCCCAGTAGGCTTCGACCCGGCTGGGCCCTTGCTGTTGCTGACAACTCCTTGAGGCACGCGGGAACAGTGCGCGCCGTCGACGACTTGGGCTTGGTCCGGACAGTTACCGGACGGCCGGACAGCGAGCTACCCATTGCTCACTGTCCGCAAGCCCGCGCCTACGGTGGCTGGAAATCGGGATCGGAATCCCGGCGGCGGCGAGAGCGCCGTTGCCTGATGCGGTCGGCCTCCTCCTTAGCGAACATTACTGCTTCGCAGAAGTCGGCGACCGCCTGCCACTCCTCCTCGCTCCGGACCATGCTACATGCCAGGTCATTGTCCAAGTTTGCTATGGTCCAATGCTCATCTATTCGATGTATTTAAGCGATGTATGGATCAATATCCATGCAGCTCCAAGGAGTGAACTAGTAAGCAGACTTCTTTACAGTAAAACTGCTACTGAGACACGGAATTTATATAGGTATAACACTAGCTTCTGCCAGCGGCTTCGCCCTCTCATGAAAGTAGGTTTTTCTATACAATCTTAGGTCTCTCGTATCATCCCCTTAGGGGTGGAATTTCCATCCTATAAGGAACCTACCTGCCAAATTGTTAAATTTGTAGGTGTTATAGTTTCTGAGATTTCGTGATTAATCAGTGAGTGGTATTTCGCTTTTATATATGCAGATTATATGCTACCAGTATTGTTTTAGGCTACAGGACCATTCAGAAATGGTTGTTGGGCCACATGAGGCCCGCGGGCCGCAGGTTGAGAACAGCTGGTATAAGTTAACAAAACCACGCCGATACCCACAGAACTGCAAACGTATTTTCACGGTTGGTTTGACCTACGTGATTTGGACAAGTTTTTGGTACTTTAATACTTTCACAGTGGGCTCTTTACAGTGATGCTGTACCGTTAGCTGATGCTGAAAACGGCGGAGGAAATCGGTTCTCACGCGCACGCACGGTGTCGTCGAGGTAAAAAACCTGCCGTGGAAGTCGGTAGCGCGCGTATTAATCAGCTCGACCACCGGACTTGAGGCTGTCGCGCGCAGATACCTGGGTACAGTCGCGCCCAGAACTGTGGACAATGCTGGCGGTGTTTAACTTTTTGCATTAAGGATTTATCTTATCTATTAGCTGCCGCCCGCGGTTCAGTCCTCGTGTAACCGTTTCTGTGTGTCTTTTTTTTTCCTTTAAACCTAACCTTGTCTTAGAGTGAAACGAGTGATCCAAATCGGGCAATCTTGTTTTTTTCCAAGGGAATTAACTCCCGAGGTAAAAAGTATGCTAAAGTATTTACATTTCTAGTTGATTGTAAGTGCAGTAGTTTAGATTTGGGTAAATACGAGTACCTATATCAATTAAAGGTGTACATAATAGTAAAATTTTACATATAGTAAATATTTTATTGATTGTTCTTATGTCTGCAAAGGGAAAAGTAATTATGATGGTTCCAAATCCATTGGTTGCTAACCTAAGCCTATAATGAACCTGAAGTGTAGGTGCTTATTTATTATTCAGTGTATATTTCAGGTAATTTGCTTTTCTAAATTATGATACAGTAGGCATTATAGAATAGCAACAGAAAATCACAATGGTTACTCGTTATTTCATAGGTACGCATGTTACCACAATTTTCTAACATTAAATTAATTAAATATAGACATTCATAGATGAATTTTATTTAATTAACTGTTGCTGTATCGGTAATAGACCTTTACACAAATGCTCGTTAGGGCTGCGGGAAATTTTTGTTAAGTAAATCGAGATCCTAAAACTCACAGGGCAATTGAAGGACACAAGTGGTTTTAATCAGTTGTCTAGAGCAGGATAAGTAATTGGATGATTCACATAAAAAACTGTTACTTACACCGATATGGGAAAAAGATTATTTTTAATACCGCCTAAGTTGTGTCTAACTACCTAAAAGTGTTTTTTTTTTATTGTGGAAATGTGTATTTATTTTTAGTAGTAGTTATATATTGTACTCTAGCAAAAAAAAAAATAACTAATTAAAACGAAAACAAGTTATAATAAAAAAAAAATCCCAATGATATATTTTTCTATAAATGTGAAATAATACAATTCCGCGAATTTTGCGAATGGTGCCATTTAAACTGAACAAAGAAATAAATTAGTTGCCTGCCATGGATACAGTTCTATACATGTAATATAGACATGGGTCGTACTTGCAAAATCGAGTACCAGGGCTTACAAGTACGTCTTTTTTAAGAAACCAGGTACTAAAACCAGGGCTCGGGATACTTTGAAGTATTTTCTATCTGGATAGGAAATTGACCCGTATTTTTGTACCAATAAGGAGCACAATCGCGTTTTCAAATAAATACCTACTTATAGACGATTGAACTTCCTACTTCTATGTCAAGTCCTGTTGGAAAAAAAATACTTGCATAGGAAATTGAACCCTGATTTCTTAATAATAAGGAGCACAATTGCGTTTACAAACAAATACTTGCAAAGACAAACCATTAAAGTAAAAATACTTGCATAGGAAATTGAACCCTGACTTCTTATTAATAAGAAGCACAATCGCGTTTACAAATAAATACTTGCAAAGACAAACCATTAAAGTAAAAATACTTGCATAGGAAATTGAACCCTGATTTCTTATGAATAAGGAGCACAATCGCGTCTACAAATAAATACTTGCAAAGACAAACCATTAAAGTAAAAATACTTGCATAGGAAATTGAACCCTGATTTCTTATGAATAAGGAGCACAATCGCGTTTACAAATAAATACTTGCAAAGACAAACCATTAAAGTAAAAATACTTGCATACGAAATTGTTCCGTAGCCTTTTACAAATAAGGAGCGTGATCGCATTTGCGAAAACTAACGTGGTTATTGAACTATTGAAGATTGGATTGAAAACCTACGTAGACTTTTATTTACAAACTTCATAAAGGCTACGTAGGCGACGGAGCGAGTCCGAGTAGCCGTATAAAATACTTTGAAGTCTTGCAAGTATTTCGGGTCGGTACCTGGTGTACGTACTTGGAAGCAAATACCTGGTGTAAAAACCTGGTCGCGTAAATACGTACCTTCCCTATGTAATATTTAAATCTACAGAAGTTTTTAGCTGAGCGCGCATCAAGTACTCGTAAAATATGGTACAAAATCAATGTAAGCTAATAAGTGGAATTCCCTGTCGGAGTCTGTGTTTCCTGATAGCTATAACTTAGGGGTCTTTAAGTCAAGAGTGAATAGATTGCTTTTAGACAAGCGTGTTCCATCGTCGGCCACATTAGCGCTTAACATCAGGTGAGATGGTGGTCAAACGCGAGCCTATCCATAATAAAAAAAACGGCCAAGTGCGAGTCGGACTCGCCCATGGAGGGTTCCTTAGCAGCAAGTAACATAATACAAAAGTTCTTGTTGTTCGTTGTAACTTTGATCGATGTTTTAATAATAGTGTATTTTTTTAGATTTATGACTTATTAAAAAAAACTAATTACTAGATCTCGTTCAAACCAATTTTCGTTGGTAGTTTACATGGTAATGTACATCATATATTTTTTTTAGTTTTATCATTCACTTATTTTAGAAGTTACAGGGGGGGAGACACACATTTTACCACTTTGGAAGTGTCTCTCGCGTAAACTATTCAATTTAGAAAAAAATGATATTAGAAACCTCAATATCATTTTTGAAGAACTATCTGTAGATACCCCCCACACGTATATAATAATAATAATAATAAAGTATGGAAGGGCAAGAAGCTTCACGGGCGCTTTTACCGGGCCTTACATGGGCCCGATGTAGATCTTTTAGCGTCCGTCTCCTGGCTACGCTTTGGTAATCTCTTTGGAGAAACCGAAGGTTTTGTCTTTGCAATTATGGACGAAGTTATGATGACGAACAACTATCGGAAATATATTGTGAAGGACGGTACGGTTGACATCTGTCGGGCATGCCACCGGCCTGGGGAATCAATCCGACACATTATTTCTGGGTGTTCTCATTTAGCTAACGGAGACTATTTGCACAGACATAACCTTGTAGCCAGGATAATCCATCAGCAACTTGCTCTTAAATACAATCTTGTTGAATCAGAAGTACCGTACTATAGGTATGTGCCCGACCCAGTTCTCGAGAATGGCAGCGTCACATTGTATTGGGACCGATCTATCATCACTGACAGGACTATTGTTGCCAATAAGCCTGACATAGTGGTGATAGATCGACTAGAGCGTCGCACAATGATTGTTGATATAGCGGTCCCTCATGACGAGAATCTCGTGAAAGCTGAGAAAGATAAACAAACTAAATATCTTGACTTGGCTCGCGAGGTTGTCGACATGTGGGAAGTGGATAGAGCAATCATTGTGCCGATAGTCGTGACGGCCAATGGCTTAATTGCCAAGAGCCTCGACCAACATCTGCGGAGGCTCTCGTTAGGCAGTTGGATCAAGGGCTTGATCCAGAAGGCAGTACTCCTAGACACGGCGCGTATTGTCCGGAGGTTCCTCTCTCAGGAGCCCTGACCGCCGGCAGCTTGGACCCTGTTCCCGATGCCGGTGGGCTACTATTTTTTATATTTTTAAATGTTTTTTTTTTAATATAATTTTTTGAAGAAATATTTAAAAATATGATAAATATGTATATTATAATAAATGAATGGAATAATAATAATAGACATAATGGAGGAAGAGGCCTAATCGACATTCATCACCTGTGGCAGAAACAAATTTCTAGGCTTAAAACATTTTTCTACTCAAAATCTCGAATAAGTGACATACATAAAGCTATCACTTGTAATGACTTTAATTACACACCGTTAAACTTAAGCGATCAAAGCTTGCCAGATATAAACGACTCTAACCCACAAAATCAAAAAATAGAAAACTGGAAGAAAAAAGTACTCCATGGTAGGCACCCTCATGATTTAGAACAATCGCATATTAATATTGCAGCATCTAATAAGTGGCTAAAAATAGGAAGTCTGTTTCAAGAAACCGAAGGTTTTATGATAGCCATACAAGACCAAATTATTAATACAAGAAACTTCAAGAAATATATTATTAAAGACCCTACTATCACAAATGACAAATGTCGTAGGTGTCATATACAACCAGAAACCATACAACACATAACCGGAGCATGCACTACACTTACACAAACTGACTACACTCACCGACACAATCAAGTTGCTAACATCATCCATCAAAAGCTAGCAATCAAGTATAGTCTTATACAAAACTCCGGCATGCCTTACTACAAATATAAACCTGAAACTATCTTAGAGAATGACGCATACAAACTTTACTACGACCGCGCCATACTTACAGATAGGACCATACAATATAACAGACCAGACATAACACTTCAGGATAAAATGAATAAAGTCACTTACCTCATAGACATTGCAGTTCCCAACACCCACAACCTACAAAAAACCATATCCGAAAAAATCAGCAAATACGCTGACCTTAAAGACGAAATAACAAGATTGTGGAGACAAGACAAAGTTTACGTTATACCTATAGTCCTCTCCACGACAGGTGTAATCCCCAACCATCTCCTCCGTAGTTTAAAATTAATAGATTTAGAAGAATCCGTTTACATATCCCTACAGAAAGCTGCCATATTAAACACTTGCAGAATAGTTAGGAAATTCATGCAGTTAGAAGACGACAATACACCCCTACACTGAAAACACCATACATGCTACATTTACTTGGCTTTGGCCCGTAAATGTAGTCGAAACCAGCTATGAGCTGAGAAAAATAACACTCCCGAAAAATAATAACAATAATAATAAAATGACCACCGGTAGCTTGGACCCTGTTCCCGATGCCGGTGGGCTACTATTTTTTGTATTTTTAAATGTTTTTTTTTTAATATCCGTTTTATAAGAAATATTTAAAAATATAATTAATATGTATAAATATAAATAAATGAAATAATAATAATAATCTTTATTAAATGTTTTACACAGAAAAGTACAGTTACATATAATAGCCACAAGTAAATCTTAAATAAATAATTATGGTAGTTCCCAACCAATAACTATGTGTATAACTAAATTATCGATATTTCAGGACTTATGGAAACATATTTTTAAACCTAGAATTATGTATAATTAGTGACTTTCCTGAGCTAGGTTTACATATAAAACCTGTGTTTCAGGTCATCACTTATAAGACTAAACATTACGGGAGCATGTATACAGAATATTATAGAATAACAACTTAAGAATTAAACCTTACAATCATACTAAAACTTCCAATAGTTTTTCTGTGTCTGTGTAATTTAGTTTTAATAGATATTCCGATATCAATGTACTACATTTAATATAATTAACGCTATATATATCTAATAATTTGTTTAGCTTGTTGTATAAAAAAGGACCTAAAAATACATAAAATCTATGAGAAAATGCAGGTCTCGTTTGTGGTTTTGCACAAACCAAATCTTTCCTCCTCCTGGCTAAAGGTACTGGGCCAAAAGGAAGCTCAGAGTGCTGATAAAGTATTGTGTGCAATATAAATAGTTGACGCACTGTTAGTATTTTACATGCTGTATATAACTCGTGTGTGGGAAACCTAAAAGGTCGGAAAGTTGCAACCTTTAGAATTGCTCTTTGAGCACGTTCTAGAGGAAGCAAGATAGTTTTACACACAGTAGGTAAGCACAGATTGACACAGAGCCAAATAAACCTGTTTGATTAACTGAAAGTCGGCTATGTGACGTAGGTTCTTAAAAATATACATTAATTTACGCACTCTTATGCACAGTAAATCGATATGCTTACGGAAATTTAGATTTGTGTCAATCGTAACACCTAGATATTTAATGTGGTCAGCTTTAACTAAAGTAGGGCAAGTGCAAGCAATGTCAGCATGATTGCAATTATGTGCGAATATGTTTAGGTTAGTAAGCGGAAGATTATTGTTTCTCATTGAGAAAAAAATGTATTTTGTTTTTTTTATATTCAATGTTAGAAGATTTTGATGAAGCCAGTTAGATATAATATTAAAACCGTTTTGGGCACGTTCATATGCCTCACCTCGACATTTAGCAGAACACAATAGAGCTGTCTCATCCGCATATACTACTATCTAAACTAAACTACATAGGTCATTAATGTAAATTAAAAATAACGTAGGGCCCAAAATACTACCTTGTGGTATTCCGAAACAGCTATTTTCTATCTCAGAACTTGTGTATTGCCCTATTTTAACACATTGATGACGGTCTCTAAGATAGTTCGAGAATAATAGAAGTTGCACTCCTCTTATCCCAAGTGTTTCAAGCTTGTGCAGTAATATAGAACCAGAAATTGTGTCGAAGGCTTTGGCAAGGTCCAGAAAGATCCCAATGGTGTGCATGCCCCTATCTAGTCTCGTACTATATGTTATACGTATTCAGTCAGCTTATGAACTGCTTGGTTAGTTGATCTTTTCGGTCTAAACCAATATTGATTATTAGAAAGCAACCTGTTAACTTCAAGATAATCTATTAATCTGCTATTTATAATTTTTTCTAAAATTTTTGAAAGTCCTGTTAGTACTGAAATGGGTTTATAGTTGTCAACACAGTTTTTATCTCCCGCTTTGAGCACTGGCGTAACTATTGCTTTTTTAAGCAGCTTAGGAAATATGCCGTTAGACAAACATGACTGGAAAATATGGGTTAATGGAGGGGCAAGAAGATGTTTGAACCTTTTCAATATATTATTTGAAATACTATCCCATCCCACAGCGCAGTTATCCTTTAATCCTGTTATTATACTTAAAATTTCATTGACATCAGTGTCTAATAAAACAAAAGACTTTGATGTTTTCGAAGGGACGTTCGAAGCCGGTGTTTGGTGGGGGGAAATATTAAAGTTTAAGGATTTTTCAGCCAATGTTTTGCCTACATTAGCAAAAAAACTGTTTACCTTATTCGCGGCTTCGATTGGGTTTATCTCTGTTGACAGTAATTCGAGTGGAGGTTAAGGATTTTTTGATCAAAGGTATTTGTTTTAATAAATTTCCAGATAAGTTTGCTGTTTTTGCCTGCCTTCTGTAATTCGTTTTTTTCGTATTTATTTTTAATTTTTTTTAAAAGGTTATTGCAAAAGTTTCTATACCTTTTGTATGAAACAGAAAGCATTTCATTATCAGGTGCAAGTTTTGACTTTTGGTGTAGTTTATCCCTATGTTGTATACAACGAACGAGACCAAGAGTGATCCACGGTTTAATAGCATTATACCGTCGAGACATTACTTTGGTAAACGTGTTTTTGCTTATTGCATGTTGCATCGAATGTATGAAATACTGTAAAGAAATATTTGCATCATTCGTCCTGTAAACAGGGTCAAAGTCAATACCGCAAATGTCACGTTCAAGATTAGTCATATTAATTTTTTACAGCTACGCATGCAGTTTATTCTAGGTGAAGATTTTTGTATTGTTAGTAAAATTGCTTGGTGATCCGTAAGCGAAGAATTAGTAACCAATGTTTTGTTCGGGTGTTTTGTTTTTAAGATGAAATGATCCAAACATGACCCGCTCTGGTGCGTGGGACAATAATGAGTTGGTAAAAGACCATGAAAGGAACAAATATTTAGATAGTTGTGTACATGTGTATCTGACCTCCCGGAAGCGATATTAATATTTATGTCACCCGTTACAATAATATTCTTAAAAGCTGATAGGTGTTTTAAATTTACATCAAGAAAATCCAAAAATCTGTCAATGTTTTGAGACGGTGGCCTGTAAATGGCCATAATTACAGTATCCGGACTGATTTTAATTATTAAACAATTACTGTCTTGAACTTTGTGCTCTTCTACAAGTGATTTTAATTCCTGATGTAAACCACAACACCATCATTTTGATTCATATTTGAATTTGTTTTCTGAGTGCAGTAGCCGTCAAGGGAAGGTAAATTGGCTGTCTGATCAGACAGCCAACATTCTGTTAGGACAATAACATGACAGCTAATGTCAAGACTTTGTAACAGAACTTCAAACCCATCCATGTTACGATTAATACTACAAATATTTTGTGTAGGCAGCGTAAGCGTATTTTCCCCAGAAGGAAGAAGTAGTTTACAATCCTCTACATTACAGGAGTAGAGTTTGATGAAAAAAAAATTTGTGTTTCAGTTCTAATTATGGGGACCCCCAAAATTTATTGCTCTTTTTCTATTTTTGTATGAAAATCTTAAAGCGGTTCATAGAAAACTGTGTATATAGTTTCGGAAAAAAGTGGCTGTGACATACGGACGGACAGACAGACAGACAGACATGACGAATCTATAAGGGTTCCGTTTTTTACCATTTGGCTACGGAACCCCAAAAATTGTGTGTAACTTTATATATTACTTAGGCTTTGTTTCATTGCAATCTGATGACTATATCGAAGATATACTACATTAACTGACTGTTAGGTGGTATGAAGTTCGTCGGGTCAGCTATAAAAAAAATTCGTCAATAAGGAGATTGTGCTCGTCTGTACCAGTAGAGACGGAGACGCGGGCTCAGTGTCCGTGCGTGACCGATCCACTCAGCGTCAAATTCACGCCAAGTCAAATGTTTAATTTGCTCTATAAATCACGCTATTAAAAACATTTCAAGGGTGTCATCGCGGCACCGATCTCATTGGAAACGTGACGGCGAGCTGTGTGGTCGCTGTCCGCCTGCTGGCTGGTAGCCGGCTTGCTCGTTGTGAGCCGCTGTTGGTATTCGGCCTTTCTTTGTTGGTATACTTATTGTACGAACAAGAATGTACGCTCACACCGTAGAACAAATTCAATTTGTTGAGAAGAAATTGAATTAGCCATTCATGTGTGTCTTATTATTGTTGGGGTACTGTTAAGTTATAATCAAGCGCAAAATGATGGTGTACGCGACTGGTAGCTCGGACTAATTCGTTTTGAGAGTAATTTATTTGGTAGCATGTATCTAAATGTATTGAATCATGTGGGAACGCGTTGTTGATTGTGCTACTGTTTAAAGTTTTTTGTGTGAGTTGGTCATGATCTCATTAAACGTGACTTGCTTCTTAGCCGCATACGCAGTAGCCAGTAAACGTCCGATATTTGCTGATCGGAATTGGAGATATAGACTTAATAGTGGTTTTTCATCCATCTTGTTCTTAAGTCTTGTTAGAATCTAGTTATTCGAGTCTTAGGTGCTACGAGTTATGGCTTATGGGACCATCAATGACTTTAAGTTCTAATGTCTGACCGAAACAGGACTTTCTAGCGAAGCTTTTGTTAATTGTTAACTTAGTTTCGGCCGAAACCGAAATTTTTTAAACGAGTTAAAAATCTACTATTTCCTGTAATTAAGCCTATTATCATATGCAATCATTTAAAACATGTCAAAATAAAATAAAAATTGTATGTAATTTTGTTTGTCTCCTATGAATTAAATAATAATTATGAACATTAAAGAAACATTTACTTACGTACTTTTTGGAATAATAAAATATCTAATAATCAAAATTTATATCGTGAATAGGCCTAATTAATTGAGTATTTTGATTGCGCTTGCAATCACAACATCCTAAAGTCTTAACTTTAACTTGATCGACACATGCTAATTAGAGTTAGTAATGTATCCAATTAATAACTAGTAATTCAGTATCAATCAGTCTCAACAAAGAAAGAAAAATAACGCAAATATATTTCTTATGATTTCAATTGTGAAAAACTATTTAAAGAGTACGTCAATAAAAAAAAAACAATAACAGTTTAACAAACTTATTACTTTGCTGATCACTATTATTATATTATTCTAATATGAATTTATGACAAAATAACTACGTAAAATTAAATTCGCACTACTGGCGATTTAATTAAAACGCAGTTAGAATTAAATGAATATTAATGGGAGATTCGTTTTTAATTGATTTTGAAATTGTATTGATTGGCTGCCAACCTGTATTACCCGATCAAATGGACTAGGTACCTCAGTTAGTAACCGAGAAAGAGGGTGAGCTGATTACTTAAAGCGCACACGCTATTTGTATTTTCTTACAGTTAAAATCAAGTATCTAAAGATGAATGATTTAACTGTTTCTGACATACAGTTAGTTGTTTGAGTGGTTAGTGGCGAGCTCTGCTGATGATGGAGGGTGACACACGAGCCACGAACTCATCTGAAGTCAGCTGAAGCACATGCGACAATAATTCACAAAAGCAGTATTTCGATAAGGCCGAAGGTACGGCGGATTTTCTGCCGAAACCCAAACTGATGCCAAAACTAGGTTGTATGACCGAAATAAGCTAAAACCGAACTAAGTATTTGAAAGCAAGAAATAATACTAATTTCATTTAATAAAATAAATAAAGAAGAATTCTTGTCTGCGCTAGCTTTTTTATAACTAACTGGCCTTGAATGGAACTTTCCCATGTTGTAGCTTTTTTAGTTGTTTATATCTCAGATTGTTAAGAAATCAGGCCAAACGAGGGCATGCTATACCGGGATCTCGTTTACAATGTGCGGAACTAACCCTGGTCGTAAATTGAACGAAATTCGCTGGATTGACGAGAAGCGAAATTCATAAAAATATGTGCTGCTCAGTGCGCGCGACGAGCACTTTCCGAAATTTACTCGTAATATGAAAAGCCAAAAGCCGTTTATCTCAAAACAATAAATACCTTAATTGTTAACTTACTTTTTTGTAACATTTTTTTTTATTGCTTTTTATAATAATTATTTTATATCATTAATCATTGTTATTTGATTAGTTTCATTGAAGCCCTTTCAAATGTAGGTTTTCTCCATATTCTATTTACAATCTCACTTGCACCGTGTGGGATCCAGCAAATATGTAGAACTCGTGGGATTCAGGATTATCAGTCGTGCAAATACCGTGATTAAAAAATTCGTACGAGATTGCAATCTCTAAGATACCTAACTATCTATTTATATAAATACGTTATATTTGTTTAGAAAAAATACATTCTATTTTTGGAATCGATTGTTATTTTCATAGCAACAGTATCAAGATAGCTAGTTTCCTTGTACACTAATATATGTGAACTGGTGATACAATTAATTATAGTGCTACGTGCTACGAGTTGCTACGCCGCTACGCGTTTCTCTACGAGTAGATATGAGAGCGCAAAACAAAGTCACCTACGTTATTTAATAGGATATGTCTTCTGGCCTCGTTTGGTTTAGCGGTTGCAAGCTCTACACCTCACCACGGGATTCTTCCTGTGTTCGTTTGCCAATTCAGGTATTAGGCTATTATTATTTTTTCCAGAGGGAATTCCTCAGTAGCAGCTTCCCCATTATATGCCACCTTAACATATTAAATCTAAGTCACAAAATATGAGTATACCATGGTTAAGGTTATATTAGATTGTATGATAACAGCTTCGTCGTCATTATGTAAGGATATAGATACTAAGAATATTAAAAATTCTAGATCACGTGTTTATTAACAAACTTTAAATCAATGTAAAACATTTATAATATAAAAATGTTGAGTGCCTATCGACTAAAGTGATAGCTTGAAAAAAAAACTTATAGAGATTGCGTGACTGTACGAAAACCATCGACTTGCCGTCCGGAGGAAGCCTGGCTCAAATTAAATTAGATTAAATTGATTTATTGGTGGAGGAGCGTGAGCCGAGTCCTCCTTCTCTCTACGAGCAGCGCTTCGTTCCGCCCGCGCCGCACTCCCGCGCAGCCTTAATTAATGCCATTAGATTCGGAAACACACCGGAAAAATTAACCGATGGATGCTGACCGAACGATGAGATGCTTCGTGATTTGATTAAAGAGCAATGAAGCAATAGTATTTTGTGTTTTACCCTTTTTTATGGTGAGAAAATCATCCAATGACCACCCCCGTGTTTGGGCGGAGCGGGAGATAGTGTCAGACTCTTACTGACTAAAAACCTATCCCGTTCCTTCGTGCCTTCATACCGGGGCTGAGCTATCTCTCGCAACTATCCCTGGCCCCAGTAGGCTTCGACTTCCATTCGCAAGAGTCGTGTGTTTGTGACTGGGTACTCCATCTGACGTCTGTATGTCTGTGGTGAGACGAGATGGAGTATTTGGTCGTGGGTATGCGTGTTGGTCGGATATATTCGACGTAGGCAGTTATAGGTTAACAAATTGAAGGTGTATTGATTCGGTAGCAGATGATGAAACAAGCTGAGTTAATTTGAACTGAGTTTTTTTCTTTTCCAATTCTACAAATTGTGTAAACTCAACTGTATAGGTATGACAGAACTAAGGGTTACGGAATTTTTGAAAGCGATACCATGATCCTGCTGAAGAACTGAAGGACACAGTCGGGATTTATTCAGTAAAAGTCTGAACAACTGAAGGACACAGGTCTGTGGGTTTTAGTCAGTAAAACACACCGTCTCACTCGACCCTAGAGCAAGAGAAATCATTGGATGATTTTCCACCTCAAAAAAAACCTATCAAATCTAAGCTAAATTAGCTTGGCTCTTGGTCTTCAGCTGGGGATCTACATCTGTTTATTATTATCAAAGTAGAAGATTGACTCGATTGTAAAGGTATGAAAAGTAAAGTTCTTATTATTATTATTAATTAGCTTTTGCCCGCGGTTTCACCCACGTACATAAAATATAGCCTATGTCACTCAGGAATATAGCAGCTTTCTATCGATGAAAAAGTACTTATAGATAAAAATCAATTCATAACTGAAAACCTCTTGTACGTAACACCGTTGCTGTTCTTATTAAGTTAGGTGATATAAAGAACCGCAAGAGAAACTATCTATAATGTTCCCATGGCTGGGACCCACGCCTTTTCACTATGAGAAGGATTGCGCAAAAATACACCTTGTGTGACCAGCGCAGGATGGACGATGTCACACGTCTTGGAATTCTTAGTTCTAGGACATACCGGTTTCCTCAAGAAGTATTTCTTCTACTGTTTTCAGAGCGGTGATGATGAAACAATCACACAAAGTAAGTGCTTGCATCAGTCCAAATCTTTAACGCTCGTATGTCCCGAACATTTGCTCCTGTCTCTTGATGACACGCTAGTTTAGGAACTTAATTTATTTATATGTTAATATCAAGACACAGTCGGCACAGAAGTCGAGCGATTGGCGGCAGTTCTGCGTATCGTTGGTTCGATTGTCGAACGAAACAAATGTGTGTATAGCCTACAGACAGTTTTCCGAGTTTGGGTATTTCTGAGTTTATAGGTTTTTAAACCAATTTATAAATTTCTAGAGTTCCCACTACATTTATTATCTATATTTAAAATTAGTTTTCCTCTAATTGGTAATGATTTTGCTTCGTGGGTTTTCTATGTACTTACTATTTAAAGGTCTTTAACGTATGACCTAACCACTAATGAAGCAGGAATGGCAACCGTTTCCTTGTATTTTACGAAAGCTCAGTGATACATTTTCAAGAACAATGTTGGGATTGAAATGATAAATTAAAATTTTTATGACTATTGTTTACTGAGAACAGTTTATTACATATTGTTTGCAGTAATGGGCTCATAAAGCTAATTAGATATGTGTTCTAATGGATCTAATTAATTGCCATGTTATTATACGATAGTATTGTGATGCAATATGGGAATTGAAGTTTCTATTTACGTACACTTTTTTACGTAAACTTTGACTGTAATCAACTTCAACTTTTCTTCGTCTTGCTTCATTACTCATGAAGCAAGACATATTAGGGGCAGTAACGACAATACCTAAAATAGATATAATATTTTAATTATCAATATTAGCGATGTTTACTTGAGGTATAAGTAAGTATTATTGAATGCTTACGCAGAAGGCTGTGTTCAGGCTCAGAGTTGCACAGAGACTTCCATACGTCTACTACTCCGAGTTCCAAACGTCGACAACCGAAAAATTACGAAGGTTTTTGATATAGAAAAACAAATAATGGAACTTAAATATCTTTATTTCCCAAAACTTACAGAAACTTATATCTATGTGACAGCTTTCCTACAAGAAATAGAAAAAAATACAAAACAATAAATGGAGCTGGGCCGGATTCCTGGTATGGCATGAGGATTTTATGTGTAGTAGGGCGGTGACCGAATGGAGTCCAAGTAGAAGCAGAAATGTTGAACAACACTGTTGACATTTAAATCATGCATGAGATTGGCACAGAAACATTTTGATTCAGGGCCCGATCTATGGGGGGGGGGGGGGGGCAAGAAGGGTATCTGCCCAGAGTGGCAAAAAATGATGGGTGGCAAAATTTACTTAAAAAATAAGTTAAATTCTCAACTTAGCTATGGATGGCTAATGCCATCAATACCCAAGTACTTCAGGTTGATCTTGAGTACCTTCTAACCTACTTTAGGTTGGATAGTACTCATGGCTTATATGGTTTTGTGTATTTAAAGGGCGGTGAAAATTATCTTTGCCCGGAGCAATAGCTAGATCGGGCCTTGATTAGATTGGCACAAGAAAAGAGAGGCTTATGCTCAGCAGTGAGCTTTCGCCCAATGTTAATTATTTAATTAACATTGACATACCTTCTATTTTTTTTTTATTTTTTTACTGACAAGATTTGATTGATTTACATTATGTTTATTTTTTAAATAACATTGCAGGAACACATTCATAGTGGGTCTGTACCCATAACAGACCCACTAAGGATTGAAATTCCGTGAAGGAGTCTGTTCCCTGATAGCTACAACCACTGGGTCCTTAAGTCAAGATTGAATATGTTAATTCTAGGCAAGCGGACTTCATCGTCGACTACCACGAGGTATCTCGTGGTATCACGAGGTAGCTCGATTGTGACTACCACGAATATGCTAAATATAGAGCCCATGTGAAAAAATCAATAGAAAGAGCACACAAGGAACATATAATTAAAATTCAGTACCAATTCGCAAAAGATCCAAAATCATTCTGGCAATATATAAAGTCAAAAAGAAGTAGAGTTAATAGGCAAACTATCGTAAAGGATGGTCAACATCTTACGGAGGATGAGTGTGCGAAGCAATTCGCGGAATTCTTTGAGTCTGTATACAGTAAAGAAGCACCTCGACTAGACTCGAGGGCGGCGGCGGAGGAGGCCGGAGCGACCAGCGCACGTGTACACATAGGGACTTTGAGCCTTCGTGAAGTGAGGGAAGCGCTGGTAACTCTCAAGCCTAAACAGTCTGCTGGCCCGGACGGTATACCAGCGTTTCTGTTCAGAGACTGTAGTCGAGTGCTAGCAGAACCACTACATCATATTTTTAACACCTGCTTGCAACAAGCAACGTTTCCAGCTCGGTGGAAGATCACACGTGTCATTCCGGTTCCCAAGGGTAAGGTAGGTACGGATGTTACTGGCTATAGACCGGTGGCTGTGCTATCAACGCCAGCAAAAGTTTTCGAGTCCGCCATCCAACGCTGTGTGCAGGGGCAGGTGCGAGCACAACTGTCGGATGCGCAGCACGGTTTCAGGCCGGAACGCAGTACGGCCACCAATCTACTCAACTTTATGGTGAAGGTAATACCTGTAGTTGATGCTGGTATGCAGGTAGACGTGGCATACTTTGACTTTAAAAAGGCATTCGACACTGTCGACAATGACATTTTGTTAAGAAAGCTTGCACAAGTTGGCTGTACACCGCACTTGTTGCAGTTCTTCGCAAACTACATGAAGGATAGACAGCAGTATGTCGACTACCACGGGTATGAGTCTGAACTATATTACACGAGGTCAGGAGTAAGCCAGGGCACGAATTTGGGGCCCCTCGAATTTATTATAATGATAAACGACTTACCAGAGGTCGTTAGACATGGCTTATGTTTGTTGTTTGCAGATGACCTTAAATTGGTCCTCGAGGTTAAGGACGAGTCAGATTGTGAGCGCTTGCAGGAGGATATTAACAGAGTGGTAGAGTGGAGTCATAATAACAAACTCTACTTTAATGTTGATAAATGCTCGGTAATAACGTTCACTCGCGCGCGGACTCCAATATGCCACGAGTACAAAGTAGAAGCAGTGCCGATGCAACGGGTGTTAAAAGTACGAGATCTAGGTGTCTGCCTCACTCCAGAACTTACCTTTCGTGAACATATTGTTAAAATATGTAAGAAGGCGTACAGGAACCTAGGCTTCATACTGAGGCAGTCGAATGGGTTTAACAATATTACCACGCTGAAGGTTATGTATGACGCACTAGTCAGGAGCCACCTTGAACATAGTGCGGTCATTTGGGCTCCACATGAAGAGAAATACAGAGTCATGTTGGAGCGGGTTCAAAACAAATTTACGAGACACTTTTATTGTAAATTGTATGCTGTATATCCATTCTACCCGCTAATGTACCCTACACTATTTGTATTGGGTATGGTAGGGTATAATGAGCTCAGAGTGCGTCGGGAATTCTGTCTCGTCGTGTATATAGTGAAGCTTCTGCGGGGCATAGTGCATAATCCAGGAGTGCTGCGTCACCTAAAACTCAACGTGCCGGACCGGTACGTGTGGAGACGGCGACGCCCGCAACTACTGAATATTCCGGTAGCCAGAACCAACCTGCTGGCAAAAACACCCCTCACCAGAACAATTCGTATTGTGAACGAAGTTCATGAGCGACTGGATATATTCTCGTGCACTTTGGGTGAATTCGCAAGAGTTTTATTAAATATAGTTAGTTATGTGTAAGACAATGTACGTATTATTTATGTTAAAGTTTTGTTTTGAATAGAGATTATATATATATTTTTATTATTTTAACATTTTTTCATAAACTTATGTTTAGGGTTAAGTATAATTGTTAGCTACACTGTCGCATTAGGTTATAAGACCTGTAAAGATAGATGTAAAGAGGATTAATAAATAAATAAATAAAAAAAAAAAAAAATCTCTATCAGGTAAGATAGTGGACAAGCGTGAGTGTCATCATCATCTTCCTACCCTTATCAACGTGTTATTTGGGGTTAGGGCAATGTTTTTTCTTCCACTCTGTTCTGTCCACCGTTATGCTATCACTAACTTCCTTTTCTTTCATATCACTCCTCAATCCAGCCATCTTTTCTTTGGCCTTCCTTTTCCTCTCCATCCATATGGACTTGTAACTCTTCTAGTAACATGTGTTTCATACCTCCTCTTCATATGCCAATTAATTTAATTTAAGTAGCTGTAACTGCTATCCCACCTGATGGTAAGCAGTGATGCGGTCGTTGATGGTGAAGTATACTAGTATATTAAGAAACTATTCCCCACCACAATAATTATAGTCAAAAAAGGTTACCTATGCTATCTTTGTATCATGTAGTTATTCTTTGTTTTGTATAATTCAATACCGCAAATTGTTTAATGAACCACTACGCGGATTAACCTAAATATGATAACGAAACCGCGAATCAAACATTAACAAGGAAGTGTAGCGTCATATAAAAGCGATTTAAACGCGATAATTCCAATACATAAAACATTTCATTATAGGCAGCAAGGCCCCCATTATTCAAAGATATTTATTCATGTCGAATGATTGCCTTTCTTTTGTGTATCGACAATGGCGTCGCCGGCCGTATTCCATTTGCGCGGCATCGTTCTTGTTCACTCGTTCATTGTGCACGCGAGCCAGTTTTGTTTCGTCGCCGGAGCTTTTTACTCACCCACACATTCACTCACTCGTTCGTATTCTACTCCAACATTAAATAGAGCTAAGATTGATGAGTTTAGACATGACCTGTGACACGTACTACCGAATGTACCATGTACCTGTTTGGAATGCGCTTTATTTCACCCTTTGTAATAAACGGTAATTATTGGTAGCGGCTCATCCATATTATGTATTTATGTAGTCGATGCCGGCTTTTTGTCTAATGTTTGGATGAACTTTGCCGGCTAATAGGATTTTTTGTATGGCTCCAGCGCCTGTATGGGAGTAGGTATTAAAATGACTTTAATTTATCTTTTACTTAATGCCGCTTCGTGAACATTAATCATGGGTATCGCTGTACGAACTAAATTAATGTAAATTCAACTTAAATAGAAGGTGTGTTGTGTAGAAACACGTGTGCGTCGAAACATCCTTGAGTGCGGTGACTGAGAACTTTCTTGTAACACAATCAAATTTAGTTAACAAATCTTTCGATAGTTCTTGACACCAATAACAATACGTATTTCTTATTGTAACAATATCTTATTACTACAAGTGAAAGTCGTCGGCACCGAAAGGGGTCTAAACTACTAGGTGCATGAGAGTCATTACAGCTAATTCGATTGTTTGGGTAGCGTAGATTCAGGCCAGAGCGGGCTTGGCCCCTGTAATTTGGACGCCGCGCTGCGCCGCGAACCAACCTTCTCAGAAACTAACTATACGGTTACGGAAGTACGATGCACTTCACGATGTCTACTACTTATAAGCTTTGATACGTAAACAAAACATGCATTAATGTGTTTGTTTGACAGTAAAGTAACGCAGTTATTGTTATTTTGGTAAATTGGAGATTTGTTTAGTACTTATGTGAACTTTGAATACTATACTTCATCGTAATTATTCCACCAAACTTATAGTATAAGCTTACCGGCGTTCCTGTCAAGCAAGAGTTTTAACTCTATCACTGGTAGTCATTGACGACGCGCACTGTTCCCGCATGCCTCAATGAGTTGTCAGCAACAACTGGAGCCCAGCTGGGTCGAAGCCTGCTGGGGCCGGAGTCTAGTTCAGAAAGGGGGGCTTGGACCCGGTATGAAAGGAAAGAAGGAACAGGGTGGGTCAGTAAGAGGCCGACACTATCTCCCGTTCCGCCTAATGGCGGGGAATATATTTTGGATGATTTTTACCCACCAAAAAACCCCTAACACTGGTAAACAACTAAGTAGTAGTAAGCTTGACGATGCCGTGAACTCCAGGAAAGTGGCTTGCCTGGATACGGCGTCGCTTCAGAACACATTTTCCCAGTGTGATGTCCCGCTGTGCAGGTTGGTATGAAATAACCTCATTTATATCACCTACAATGCTAAGCGTGGGCGACTGCTGACTATGGGTGAATGTAAGTCGAGCCTTTAGTTATAGGCTCTATTGTCACCCAACATAGATACATTGCCGAGTGACATACATTTGTTTTTTTTAGGTGGAAAATCATCCAGTGACTTCTCTCGCTCTTAGGCGTAGCAGGAGATCGTGACAAAATTTTACTGACTAAAACCCACTCCTATGTTCCTTCTTTGCATTCATTCCAAGCCTCGGGGATTCTCTTTTACACATACCATGGCCCAAGTAGGCTTCAACCCTGTCCTTGCTGAGGTTACTGGCTTTCAGAGAAGGATTGATACTTGATACATTTGTTACTAAATACTGTAAAAACATTATTCGCATAATAAAAGAAAACAAAGTGGCTATACCTACTCGTATTTTGTATCAAAAACTAAATACTTTCTAACTTTGACACTGGCTAAATTATCAAACTGTGTAAAGCCAACAGGAAAAAAAAAACTTATCGACGTCATATTTCTTGTTGTCAACGGTACTTATAAGTTTTCCTGAAACTGAAAACACGATTTTGTATCAACTAGCTTTTGTCCACGACGTCACCCGCGAGAGTGTTGCTTAAAAAGCGGACGCGTAATCGAATGTCAAAATAAGATAAAAAGTAGCCTATGGCTCTCCGTAAGACTTAAGCTTACTACGAAAAAAAATCATCAAAATCGGTGAAAGCGTCAACAGACAAAGTTACTTTTACATCTATTATACATATATTAATATAAATTAATAGCTGTTCGTTGGTCTCGCTAAAACGGAAGCATAAAGGAAAAATTGTACATATGTACATTAGGTAGGTAGAGTAGGTAGGTAGGGTGGGTAGTCAGTTGACTGGAGCGAAGCTGCGGGCAAAAGCTAGTTGTATGGATTTTATAGTTTATCAATTCACTACTTTAAATTTTGTGGACAGGCTAAACATCAATGTTAGTCATACAGGTCATTGACGTCATCCGGGAGATCTTTCCCTGAGCCTACTCAGTCTAAGTTGATAAATATTTGCATAGCGATTATTAAGTATTTTCCGCTAAAATTCTATACAAGGATATTTCTAGATTCAGACAAGGAAAACTTTAAATATCTTACTAATTAAATTATATCAGGTTCGCTTGAATTATAATAATTGGATTATTTTAATTAATTAATTCTCAGAACTGAATGAATTGGAAACTAAGTGTCATGTGGTTATATTATGACTGTGTGGACCTTTACTTATCGTGGTTGATAAGGCTAATTTCGGGAGTTTTCCTAAACCTCCGTTTTGAATTTGGCTGTTTTTACTCATTGAATCATTAAAATATTGTGTTTCCTGCGATACAGGGCGTTTAAAACCTCGTTTGTAAATTATCATTAAGGCGGTAAGAGGCTACCCCGCTTTAAGAAACCAAAATCTTTTTTGGTTATAAAGATAACAAAAAAAAATCATTTCTTCAGTACGGTATGAGATCAAATTGACCGCGTATAAGGCAAACAATAAGGCATCTTAGAGACGAGTATATTAGGGGGCATGGCAGTGCCCCCGCCAAGGTCATCATCGCCAGCATCTTTGCGGGGGCACTTACCACCCTAATGATAATTTTCAAACGAGGTTTTAAACGCCCCGTACCTAGACATATCATTGATGTAGGATTTCTATTGTAATAAAAGGTCTAAAGAAAGTAGGCCAAACGAGGATTACAATCATCAAACTTTAACGTTTAAAACGATTTGGCCAGTTTTACTTGACCATATTTTGAAGTGATAAATTTCTAAGATCTGGCCACGACAGGCACGACATATACATTAAACTCATCCAGCCATTTCTAAACGGTGATTAATGACATGTGTGCGATTGAAGAGGCCAATGTGCAGCAGCGGGTTACGGTAAGCTGGTGATGATGATGTTGATGGATATATTACCCACGAACGAACCAGATGGCCCTGTCAAAGTGATATTCTATCAGCAAGTATCGGAATGTCATAACGAAATGTTCGTTATGATAAAGGAACATTTCCTTGCTAAACGCACAATTAGTGTGAAGACAAAAGAAAAAAATGGTGTAATTCCGTAACGTACACACAAAGACCCAAGAAATCTGACCCACGTGACAGCAGAAGGTAATATAAGACATCCTAAAAGTTAGACGAACTTGAACCTTCTGCAATTAGCAGAAGATACATGATAATCAATTCGGAGCATAATAAATTAAACGAATATAACGAAAGGTAGGTAATCAAATATTATAGAATACTGTCACGTCAATTTGATCTTTAGGAGGTAACGTTAAGGTTGGTAAACTTTGAATACGGTTTTGTCTCATAATCCACTTGTTAATTTCAACAAAGTATCATAAGTCAAATTAGTCCAATGGTCATAACAGTAGACTTATATTGACATGGTCGTAAGTTCAAATCTGTCGTGCTTCTTTTAGTAGTTTTGTGTTTACAATATTGGATTATGATTTTTGAAATCAAATTATAATTTATATTAAGTTAAATAAATAAATTTAAATTAACTTTTCAAACAAAAAAGCAACATGGATAAAAAACAAAAATGGTTAGGATAGGTAACGGTTTATTCAAGTAATATTTACAATTTACATAAGAAAATATTTACTCGTCTAATAGACATAATTTAAATAACTATAACTATTTATACTAAAACCTAAATAAATACCTAACGTATATAAATAAAATACAAAAACACAAAGTGCACTTAGGCGTCGAAGTTGTTGTTGTAGAGTAACGAATTATTTACTAATAAAAATTGTTTTTAAGGATTAAACCAAAAAAATAACTATATATCAAGGTAAAACATATAACAGAAGTTACAATATTAAACTGCTTTTGATATGGTAGAATTATTTGTAATACAGTTTTGAGCAGGAGAAAAAACTATTTATTTATTTCAATACATAGTGCTAATAAAATACTAATATTATTTTTAAAGAAGAGTTTAAGGCGTATAGTCCCTTGAACCATCTGACCGAAATTATGTGAACGCAACTCTCGCACTCACCTAGGCGGCAGTACGCAAATCTGTGCATTTATTTGCGGCCAGCAGCGCCCGGAAAGCGCTATAAATCCATTTTCTCTACGAGATATTGTTTGTTTTATATATGCCATGTTCACTTTGAAGAATATTTAACTACCAATTTTTATGCGTAAAAATGTTTCTAAAGGTCTAAGCCGTTTCGAAGGAGTAGGGAAAAGTTGCGAAAAGTTGCGAAATTGCTAAATTTTTTTTTTTGACAAAAGTATTAATTGCACGAAAAAATAAAATGTTGATATTATTGTTCATGAATCTATAATAAACATATATTTTTTTCAAACCAATTGACCAAGCCGTTACGGAGGAGTAGGCCTCAGAAAATCACTGTTTTATGGCACTTTTCGGGCGCTTGGCCCTTAATGCTGTGAATCAACATGTTACATGATTAGAAATATATAATATTTTTATTTTATAACAATAGCATCACTGCATTAACTGTCCTATCTGCTCAAAAAATCAAAGTGAAAGTACCACTAAATATTTTGACATTTTAACTACTTGACAGGTTTTATGTAGCATTTTAAGTTTGATTATGAAAGAAATAAAGATCAGTTAATTTATTTTAAAAACACTTCCTAACAAATTAAGATTACTATGATTTATTTAACCAATACACTACACATAAGCACTGACAAGAAGGTATTGTGGCAGCTTACAAGAAGTAAATAATTATCCATTGTTGCTTACACGCACTGATGGCATTACGTCACGTAATATTTATTACTGAATGGGCCAATTTCTACAAGATGACCAGGGCCCCAAGTCTGCTATTTTTATAAATTCGTCATTCCAACACAATCCCATTGTCATTTTGCTAAAAGTTTGTAATCTGCTAATTCATAATGATCGATCATTGATCGGTCACTGGTCTTGTAATAGAATTGTGGTAGAATGATAATTTTGAGCATATTAAAACCAATAACTGCACAATAACGTTCTAATGGTAAAACACTGATCAAATAAACTGTCAAAGTTTTAGCAGATTACTGCAAACGTCAAATATTTATTTTTCAATATGTACGAGAGTACCATTCCAGGTTCCACAGAAGACATTCAACACAAGTAACCCAGAGTTATACCCGCCACTTCCATACGGCGGTACGGCGGTATAATAACATGTTTTTTTCACAGATAGAAATCCAGATATTCTTGGGGAAAATGGACTTGACGGATGACCCGCAGTTATTTCAATTTTACGTCCTGACTTGTATTGTTTGCTGTAGTTTTAAACCACAATCTGACTGTATTTCTCTGAAACAAAGAAACGTAGTATAATTAAAAAGATGTTTGATTACGTCACAGTATAAAAATGTGTAAGTTTAAAAAAGGAGTCTAGATTAAATGGAAAAAAAGACACTTACCTAAGATGTCTCCTATCAATCTCTCCGAAAACCAACATTCTCCTCATGTAAATAGATTATTTTGTATTTTAGAACTAGGTATATACAAATATTCTAAATAAAGATATTGTTTTACGCAATTTAGTAAGGCAATGTAAAAATTGTTTGCACGACGTCACCTGTATTGAGCGTCGACTGGTTTTTGCTTTACTAAAACGGTTCATTTTTATTCCTCTACCCTTAATCTAAGTTACATTTGAATACCAGTTTTATGATGAATACGCATATTTATATTGACTACCCGCTTATTACAACTCAGGCCAAATTATTCCAAATATGTTCGAAGAATATTTAGTTCGTTGATTGTCACTTAAAATAATAAAAAAGTTCTGAATGGAAAGCAAAACAATATACATGGTATGAGAATTGAACTCGTGCCTTATTGCGTCAAAGTCTTTACACAGATCACTAAGCCATACTATCTTGTGTAGGAATACCAAAATAAGCTAGCATGTATGTAGTGACTAATGTCACTACATTTTAAAATACCAATAATAAACTTTAAGCCTAAGGGCATAAGAATCAAAATTGCTTAATAAGTAGTTATTTATACCATTATTATATCCCTATAGAAATGTTTATACATGTGTTTGTTTGATTATAATATTAAAAAACTTTTTTTTTAATTTTTGACGTTGACTATTTACTTACTTTATATATTTATATGACGGAGAGGCAACGGAATTATTATCTTTGGGCAAGCCTTCCTCCTCTTGCATCTTCAGGAAACAGGAAATAATACCACAAACTGATAGCGTTGATCTTCTTTAATTACTACTTCAACTCTTGAATCACAATGATCACAAATAGGAATGCCTCACATACCCACCCTACTTGCACCTGTCAAAACAGTGACAGTAACACTGACAGTGACAACTGACAGACAGGTGAAATAACCTGACATTACTTGACAGTGACAAGCGACAGACAGATAGGATAACCTCACTACCGCCATCTTGTAACAATTGTTAGAAGGTTCTTAATGTATAGCCTCCTGCTGCGACACGGCCGTCCTGCGCCTCACACGTCCTCGTGTGGATTACCTGAAATAGGATGTTCTGTGAACATTACATTGTTTCGGCCATGCCTGACCAAGATAGGTCAGCTTAACCAGTACATCGCTTAACCAGCGGCATCACTTAACCAGCGGCATCGCTTAACCAGCGGCATCGCTTAACCAGCGGCATCGCTTAACCAGCGGCATCGCTTAACCAGCGGCATCGCTTAACCAGCGGCATCGCTTAACCAGCGGCATCGCTTAACCAGCGGCATCGCTTAACCAGCGGCATCGCTTAACCAGCGGCATCGCTTAACCAGCGGCATCGCTTAACCAGCGGCATCGCTTAACCAGCGGCATCGCTTAACCAGCGGCATCGCTTAACCAGCGGCATCGCTTAACCAGCGGCATCGCTTAACCAGCGGCATCGCTTAACCAGCGGCATCACTTAACCAGCGGCATCGCTTAACCAGCGGCATCACTTAACCAGTGGCATCACCTGACCGGTGGCATCGCTTACCCAGCGGCATGTCCAGCGAACATGGTAAATTACACACTCAGTTTTTTTTAGTACCAAATTTAAACCTTAATGACATCTAATTAAGAGAAAAATCAAATTACATTTGTCTTAGCCATCGGATTCACAAATAGTATCCTCAGGAATTTCATTACTGGGCATTTTACGCAGCCTGTCATTAGCGTATTTGTATGTCCTGTTACCATTAAGTGCCTTAAGCACATACCTATCACCATCTAAGACCTCAATAACGCGGAAAGGTCCCTTGAATTTAGGATCCAGCTTGCACTGATTGCGTTCTTCGTTTTGCAGAAGAACGAAATCGCCTACTGCATAGTTTTGAACTTTGGCCTTTGTACTATCAAATCTGACTTTATCGTATCGAGAGTTTTTGTCCATGTTAGCAATAGCCCGTTCACGCACGGTATCAATGTCCACTTCGGGTTCGTAATCGTTGGCACACATGAGTTCTAGAGGCCTAGCCACCTTTCCAATGAATAGTTCAAGAGGACTCGACTTAGTCACCCTATTAATCGTGCAGTTGAGAGCTAGTTGAACTTCCGGGAGAGCATCTTGCCACGACTTTTCTCCACTAGCCTCAACTGCAGTGAGCATATTTTTGAGCGCACTCATAACCCGTTCGACCTGACCATTAGCACGGGAACTTCCTGTTGCAACCAGATGCAAGTCGATACAATGGGTTTGACAGAATTGCTTGAAATCTGCACTAGCAAAGCAACGGCCCTGATCAGCGATGAGTCGCTTAGGGGTGCCAAACAAGGAAATGCTGCTTTTTAAAGCTTGGATGCTACTAGCAGAGTCAATACGCAGGGTATGGTGTAACAAAACGAATTTCGTAAAGGCATCCACCAATACGAACACGTATTCCTTTTTATCGTTCTTACCACTAAGTTTACCAGTGGCATCAATATGCAAGGTGTGCCATGGTATAGGAGTCTTAGGGATGGGATGCATTTCTGCTTGAATTTTACCAGACTGAGACTTAGATATCTTACATGTAACACAATTGTCAACAAATTTACGAACAAACTTAGTCATTTGGTCAAACCAGTATAAATCAATGACCTTTTCTAACGTTTTCTCCCAACCAGCATGCACGAGAGATTCGTGGACAGAGTTTATAACTGACCAGCGTAAAGCTCTGGGGACAATTGGTAGCCACCGAGATCGGTTGTTGCGATGCACTTTTCGATACAACACTCCAGACCTGATCTCATAAGTTTTAGCCACATTTTCATCTATATTGTGTTCCTTGAGATCTTCAATTAGTTTGATAATCTCAGAGTCACGCTGTTGCTCTGCTTGCAACCAATTTTCAGGTAAACTAGTAAGATCTACTCGCTTTTGCTCCACCTTTTCAACTGATGTAGCCGGAAGAGGATTCCTGGATAAAAATCCGCATGACACATACGCTTTCCGTCCTTATATACAATCTCAAAGTCGTAAGCTTGTAGAAATGCCCACCATCTATGTACGCGCGGGGTTAGATCGGCCTTATTGCGGGAAGATTTTAATGAATTACAGTCCGTTACGACGGTAAACTTATTGCCATGAAGGTAATGCCTGAAATGCTTAATAGCATTCACAACCGCCAAAGTCTCTAACTCATACGAGTGATACTTGGACTCGGCGGCTGTGGTACGTTTACTAAAGTAACCCACTACGGACTGTTTGCATTCCTTAGTTTGCAACAAAATGGCACCATAACCAATCGCACTGGCGTCGGTGTGAAGCTCAATTGGACAGCCAGGATCAAAAATCATTAAGACCGGCTCGTTAGTCAATATCTCTATGATCGTTTGCCTGATGCCTTCGTGTTCAGGCTTCCAGTCGACGTTACCCTTACCAGGGCTGGTCAGAGCGTGAAGAGGAGCCATTATTCGTGCAAAACCGGGGATAAATTTTCTAAAATAGGAGGCTAGTCCTATGAACTGGCGTAATTGCGTGACCGTTTTAGGAGGAGGCAGGGCAATCAAAGCTTCGATCTTTTTAGGGTTCGGACGAACCTCGCCGCAACTAACTACATAACCAAGATACTCCACACTTTTGTTCATGAAAGAGCACTTTTTCAAATTAAAAGAAAAACCTTGTTCAGTCAAAATCTGTAAAACTGTGCGAATTCTTGCCAGGGATTCATTAATATCTGAGTTTCCTGTTACGAGAATATCATCCATATAGACGATAGCATACGAATTAACAAGAGCGCCTAAGGCCTTGGTAACAGCTCGTTGGAATATAGCAGGTGCGTTACGAAGACCAAAGGGCATGGTCAGGTATTCGTAATGACCCTCTGGAGTTATGAACGCGGTCTTCTCTATTGAGTCCGGGTGGATTGGCAATTGGTGAAAGCCACTGGCCATATCCAGTGTGGTAAAATAATAACAGCCATGGAGGCGATCGATTTGGTCAGAGATGAGCGGTAAAGGGAATCGATCTGGCACGGTGTTATCGTTCAATTCTCGATAATCTACGCACATGCGATCCGTGCCGTCCTTCTTTTTAACTAAAAGAATAGGGCTGGCAAACGGTGACGAACTTGGACGTATAACTTTACATGCGAGTAACTCATTCACCTTATCACGTACGACACTACGTTCCTGGGGGCTAAGACGATAAGGTCGACGATAAACAGTTTTACAAGGGTCAATGAGGCGAATTTCTACAGGGTCAGTATTGGCTGGACCTGATGGGGTGCCGCAAACAAAGTAGTCCTTAAACTCAGCTAAAATATTTAGCAACTTGGGTTTGAACTCTAAGGGAATGCTAGTGTCGATACTTTCGAAGCTAACATCACTATTATTATCATGGACAATACTCGCATTAATTATTGAGGATTTTATTTTGGTAAAAAAAACTCTGTCAAAAGTAACATGAATTTCTAATCCTTGAGTCAACACTTCCTGCCCAATCATAATGTCATGTAACAAAAATTCGTCAGGCAAAACGTGAAATAGAATGTTGAAATCAATGTCATTTATACTAACTGACGTCATAATCTGCAAAGTACTGTAAACACTAGTTTGTCCAATACCGGTCATCTTTACTAAATTACTTAGTTGTTCACCATGAAATTTCAATGATATTGTTTCTTTAATAAGTGAGCACTCAGCTCCCGAATCGAAACGAAATGAAAAGGACTCACCGAAGTGTTCTAGAATTCCCATTGGTGCACTGACCGCGCAGACTTCAACACGCCGCTCTACCGGCTTGCTAGTTGTACTAACAGCGGTTGACTTCGCTTCTGTGCTGGCAGCCCGAGGACATCTTGATGCGTAGTGTCCAGCGCCCCGACAATTGAAACATGTGATGTCCGTAGTTGCAGGCTTCGAAGTGGTTGCAAGTTTGTTTGCTTCTCCAGGAGGCGCTCCAGTACTACGATTATCTTTTTTGAGACGACATGCAGAAACATGGTGGCCTAGTCTCCCGCAATGTGCACATTTAACCGGGGTCGACATCAGCTTGCGTTGCTTTGGATCAGGGTCATTGTTGTAGTCACTAGTAGGCGCCTTTCTTTTCATATAAGACAGTGCCCTTAACTCCTGTTGCAGTTTCGTTCTAGTTTCTATCTCAGTGGTAAAAGCAACACGATTGACTCGGGGTTCAATTTGAGCTATGTGTGCCATTACAGTGGAGATAGCAATCTGCTCTGTATTCAGCCTCTTCCAACGTGACATCAAAATATTCAGCTGAGTAGCAGCGTAAGTTGCAAGGCACTCACCTTCCTTAGGCTTACTGTTATAAAGATTGATGAGCGTTGACGCAGCAGTCTCCGAAATATCATAACGAGCGGTGAAGGCTTCTTGAAAATCCTTCCATGTCATGCCGGGGAAAGATACTTGGGACAGCCAAGCCGACGCCTCGCCTTTCAATGCTTCGCTCAAAGCTATCATCAATGGAGCTCCAGATAACGGTTGATCAGCCATGCACATGTCTGCCGTCGATAACCAAGCACGTGCGTCCACGGATGTTTTCTCGGGGTCGAATGTGGGTAGATGAACTTTAACACTCGTTGTCGGTCCTTTTATAGCTTGAATTAGGGCAAGAAAATTCTGATTTTGTTGCTCCAATATCAATTTCCATTTTTCCTCACTATTGTTCATCGTAGGCTGTGGTGCAGAACGTGGATCACATCCCACTTCTGATGACGGAGAGGCAACGGAATTACTATCTTTGGGCAAGCCTTCCTCCTCGTGCATCTTCAGGAAACAGGAAATAATACCACAAACTGATAGCGTTGATCTTCTTTAATTACTACTTCAACTCTTGAATCACAATGATCACAAATATCCGTGAAGAAAAAGGATGGAGGTTGTGAGGTTAACCGTCCATGCGCACGTTTCTCGGTAGAATGCCTCACATACCCACCCTACTTGCACCCGTCAAAACAGTGACAGTAACACTGACAGTGACAACTGACAGACAGGTGAAATAACCTGACATTACTTGACAGTGACAAGCGACAGACAGATAGGATAACCTCACTACCGCCATCTTGTAACAATTGTTAGAAGGTTCTTAATGTATAGCCTCCTGCTGCGACATATATTTTAAATATAGTGAAATAATAAACATTTTATTTACTTGTAACGTTTTGTTTCATTTCTATACAAACTCCATTTCTCGACTTTTGTCGTTAAAGAAAAGTAAAAAAATGTAACTAAAACACAAAAGATGGAAAACGAAAAGTTAGGCGTCTAAACTGAGATTTGAACCAGCTACACCTGCATTAAGTCGAGAGTGAATAGGTTTCTTCTAGGCAAGCGTGCTTCATCGTCGACCACATCATCGCTTACCATCAGGTGAGATAGTGGTCAAACGCAAGCCTACCATTAATAAAAAAAAAAAACCTGCGTGCCAAGTCGCTGATATTGCCACTGGACTAAATGTATTCTTATAGACGGTATCGAAATTTAACGTTACTTGTAATGCTGGACGCAATATTATGGCAAGCAGTTGATAAGACTCATGGAATTAGCTAAGTTAACTTTTGTCACTGACGTGCCATTTTATTTTATCAATCTACCCTCACACTAGGATAGCAAGATTTATCGAAATGCTGGCACAAAGGATTTTCATCTTTAAAAATAACTAAATAATGATTAAAATAGCTTATCAAAATAGTGGGTCAGCCGTCTTAGGGCACCTATAGTACCTATGACATCGCATTTTTTTTTCATTGTCATTTTTTATGATGTACCATAGCTTTTTGCTGATCGATTGCCACTTTGTTTAGAAATCCAAAATTTAAATAAATATTGCTGCCTTATTTATTTGAGTTTGGAAATCATCAAATAACTTCCTCCGCTCTGGGAGATGCAAGAGGGAGTATCAGACTTTTACTGGCTAAATTCCATGTGTTCCTTTCGTTGCCCTTTTCAGTCCAGGGCCACGGCCTTTTTTGTGGCTCTTGTGCGACGGTGCCGCCTCAAAAAGAAGCTTGTAGCGGCTTCAAGTTTCTTCAGGCACAAGAGGTGTCGCGCGCTTTAGCTGTTTTTTGCAGCCGCTTCTAGCGTTTTTTCGGCCGCGTTTTTTTGAGGCTCTTGTGCGGGAACGCTTTTTCCTATGTAAGACATTTGTAGGGTATTTGCACGTCAACGCTACTTACTGCAGATATGTATCTGCAGTATGTAAGTAGCGTTGATGTGCAAATACTCACAAAGCTTACCTAAGTCATAGAATGACTTAACATACCTATTGCCGCTAGCCGTTGGCCTCAAAGACCGTCCTTCATGCTTTAGATCGGATTTTTGAAAATGTAATACATAAATGCAAGTCACAAAATCTCCCTATTTCCAATTCAAATGATTATTGTCTGATACTTAGACAGCTTCAAATAAAAACTTCATGTCTTAGAAATGATAAAATCGGAGCACCGTTTAATAATCGTAATAAAAAGGCAGAAAATTAAACGGCAGTTTATAGAGCATTCTGGTAAACGTTCTCCAAGTGGGGAGTGCACAAACATGAGTAACGATAACACAATAATATGGCACGTATGTATCTGTGTGGAACAAAACGTTTGCTTGATCATAACAAAATAAATGTTTATGTTGTTTGTACGAAAGGCCGCAATTACCGAGGGCGGCGATAGGAACGGAGCGGCGAGCGGCGCACACTGGCCTGCTACGATTTTTATCTCAAACGGTGAGCCGACGTTTCCATCCGCGTAATTACAGAGTTTAGGCTATAGAGTGAATTATTAGACTCGCCGCGGTGCGGTAATCAACACAATAATTGTTATTCACGGCGCTAGTGTTTGCGGCGCGGCGCGGAGCTGTGCGGAGCTGAGCGGTGCGTAGCGGTGTTCACAAATTGAATTTCGTACAATTGCCGTGTAACGGTCCGCTTTGTTACCTTTTTATACACCCATCACGTGAGTCACTTTTTGTTTAGCTTAATAAAGAGTAATTCAATACGTTTTTTCAACGGGCAAATTAAATTTATAACGCCACAAAAAGACTAAGTCTTAATCCACGATAACATAAATCTGATATCCGTAGCAAAAAAATTATAAATGTAATATAATAATACATTGCGGATTTATTTCAGTTAGCGGTCATGAGCTTCATTCAGAAGTTAATACAGTTTTGGTTATTGCAGTTCTGATTGCACAAGGCGATAAGAAATCTATGTTTTTGGGTGAAACTCAATTTTTAACGGTTTAGCTGTAAAAAGATTCTATTTGAAATAATAATGAGGTAAGGATTGCAATCTGGTGTTCACAATAAGCTTTGGAGAGCACACACTGGTCCGTTATTCATTCGAGTCGGTTCAGCCGGAGGTTCTGAAACAAAACAAGGAAACTACTTGGCAATTTATTTGTAGGGCGGCGCCCACCCCGCAAATTCATTACCAGCACAACCTGGCGCTTCCGTTTCCGTTCCCCTGTACCATAACATAGATTTGTACAACGATAGCAATCTATTCGATATCCATTGCTGCTTTACTTCGAAGAATAGTTGTACACACATGTGTTAGTACAGGAATGTAAAGTGCCTTAGTGTAGTAAGTCGATGTTTTCTAGCTGGTTCGTAGTGGTGTGTAGGTACAGTTCGTGATAACATCGACTTGACGTGACGGCGACTCCGTTTGCTCAGCCTGCTTTGAACAAAACTAACATAAACTTCTACTGTTTAGTTTTTTTCATGTTTTTTTAATACCTACCTAGCTACATTTCTGTTTTTATTGTTTCTGATGGTTAATGGTTTAATAAGGCTTTTGAATGCGTAAGTAGAAGTTGATTTATTTTGTACTAACGAAAATTCTGATCATTAACCTTCTTCTACGTTATGTCTTGCTAGAATTCATAGTGATTAATTTGGTATCTAGTGAATTTCAAATCTCTACTGTCTATCTGACTACCTAACATAATTAGATCTCCTTTTGACATCCTGGTCAGTTAATAAACGCATGCAGCTGCCAGCGGGCTCGCCTGTGTGATGAACAGTAATAAATTAATAATTTAGATAAAAAGTTCATAAGATAAGAAGCATCCTATTCCAGCATATGATCTACCTGTGTGCTATATTTGATACACATCCATTCATACTTTGAGCGTAAAGGAGTAAGAAACATGTACATACAAAATTTCACCTTTTTACTTATTAATTAGATTTTCACCGCTCCTATATTTTATATACACAATTCCAATAAAAGCCTCGTCTATTTCTGTGTACTTACTATATTCTGACCACCTGGGCTGAAAACAGAACACACCTGTTTTCATGATATCTACTTTTAGACCACAGTTGTCCAGTATTACATATTTATTGACGAGTTTCATAACCGATATGTTCCGTGGGGCTGTAAAGGTCGCCATACATAAATAAGGCCCGTCTGTCGGGGCTCTAACGCTGCAGGTGAAACTGACACGAGGCTCGTCTACCCACGCTCCAACGGCACAGTGGAGAGACTAACAGTGGTTCAACAGTAAAATTGGAATTGACTAGGAAACAATCAAAATAGGACAAGTATTTATTTTCCAGAAAACAGACATGATTGTATCTAAATAACGAACTTAGTGAACAAGAAAGCCTTTATGAAAGTTATTAGTACACTCGCATCGCAAAACAACGTACCGCCTCATTTCTTCGACTTGATAAGTCACCGCCGACTCTTGAGATATTTATTATTATATATTATATGTCCTTTTTCAGAGCAATAGTCAAGCCTTGGGTCAAATTTAATTAAATTCAGGTTACACACACATTTATAGAAACTCTCGCTTTTAAGCGCAGGCCACACCGCCAGCTAGCGGGCGGGCGGGCTAGGCGGGTGGGCGAAGCGAACGAAGGAAACTATACAAACTAAGCGAAATATTGGCGAACTAAACTATGGGGTTCACACCGAAAACTACGGAAAGACGAGCGACGACCGGAGCGGGCTAAGTGGGCGAAGCGGGGGTAGTATTTGTAGTTAAGTCATCATCAGAACTTTCGTCGATATATGACATATTCATCGTTCCCAAACTAAACACTACACTGCTATTCGAAAGATGAGCGTCAACTAGTCTACTCGAAACGGGGAGGACGGGCGAACGAACCGGGCGAGCGGGCTGGCGAACGAGCTAAGCTAGCGAAGCGCACGAGGTGAACGAGTAGCTTCGCTGGAATCGTCGGATATTTCGTTAGCTTAGCTCGTTAGGTTCGTCGGTAGCTCGCGGTGTGAACCGAAGTATGTAAAGAGGTGAAACAATGTTCGCTCGCCTAGCCCGCCCGCCCGCTAGCTGCCGGTGTGGCCTGCGCTTTATTCTTATAATTAGTGTGATAGTAATAGTTAGCATTTGGTCAGGTGTTTAAACTGTCATGTAGATAGATGCAATACTATTAGCATATTTCATCGGTAAGAGTATCATAGATAACCCACTGACGAAACCAATAATGACGGCACAGTTGTTGAGCAAACGACTGCTGTGCTGCGTGTAGCGGGTTTGATCTCCACAGAGAAAGGAAAGGTTTGTTCGACTTACAGATATAGTTAGTTGTTCCGGATCTATGTAAGTAAATAAGTGTAAAATAAAAGTAAAGTAAATATTTGTGCACGCACCCACAACACAGGGTTAGTTCCAATTGTGGAGCAAAGGTTTTTTAAATTTTTAATTAGATAAAAAAAATAACAAAAAAATAGCACAACAGATGTTTGCGACAGTTTTAGCAAAACCAACAAAATTATATTTGTCACGCCAATAAAAATACAACTCAATCAGTTTAATTTATTTCTATTATTAGTTTAAAATAACATTAACCTTCGCTATTCATACTGTTCAATAAACCAATTAAGTTAAACTACAACCTTTCAATTCGTATTTAAGCAAATTAAATTAGTTTAGATCTTAAGTGCACAATAATTTCACTAATTTGTAAAGTAAATTCTAAATAACCTGAGGCAATAACCAATTGTCTAAATAGAATGATAATGAGCATCATTAGGTTCCATTACAAAATTACATATCCCACGCTTGCGAGGCGTTGCATGCTGCTCGTGCAATTGAGCGACTGGCTGAAACAGGCGGCGACGGGTGCTGAGCGAAGCGGTGAATTAGTAATCTTACTTTTTACGCAACTTATGTATTATTTAGATGATAAATGTTAACATGATTCTGTGCAGAAAACAAAGCCTTGTTTTTTTCTCTCCTGCTCTTAGTGGAGCGAGAAGGAATGTCAGAATTTTACTGACTAAAACTCACCTTTCTCTTATTACATTTTTCTTATTTTTTTTTAAGTGGGAAAATCATCTAATGACATCCCCCACTCTTGGGCGGAGCGGAAAGGCATGTCAGACTTTTACTGACTAAAAACCCAGTCCTGTTCCATCTTTGCATCGTTCCACCAGGGCCCCGGGAATCTCTTTTGTATCACTCATAGCCCCAGTAGGCTTGGACCCTGCGTGGAACAGTACGCGCCGTCGACGACTTCGGGCTGGGTCCGGACGATTATGGACTAAAACCCACCTGTGTTCCTGTTTCTCTATTTTCATTCACGCATCTCTTTGAGGCACACGTGGAACACGACTCACCGTCGACCCAGGGCTAACGAGGGCGGACGACGAGCTACCTATTAGTCACCATCCGCAAGCCTGCGTGTGCGGTAGATATCTAATGTCTGGTTAACGGCCCAATTGCAACTTAGATTAAGGAAAAACGTTCTATGTGGAAGTAATTTTGGATTTTGTACAGTATCTCATGTAGAATTTGGAAGTGTTTAATGTGTAAGTACAGGCATTTACAATGCAGATGTATTTTAAGTCTAAGTTTCTATACCATAATAATTGTTCTGTCAATGACATAACAATCTGTGTCAAATAAAAGTGTTTTTTTCCTTTCTTCTTTAATTTACCAGATTCATTCACAGACAGTTACGTATAAAATAGTTGCTAAATAGTAACCCTCATAGTCGTTATACTAATACGTTTAGAAACACAATTGGACAGCAAGCGACAATAAATCATTTAACTAATTTGATACCCTATTAATTACTCGTGGAGTTGAGTAATTGAACTTTTTATATTGTGTCCCGGTACACGCAATCTCTAGATAAGTAATTCAATAACAATAATCGGATTCTCTTTAACGTCGACATGCGGCTCATGTCTTCCAGCGAAAGTTACTAAGTCAGTTTTGAAACAGGCAATTTTTAACTTCATTTCTTTCAGTGCAGGGTTCAGTTTTTCTTGAAAGTTTATTGGCTGTTATGGTGAATTGGTGAGAGATCTCTTTGGTTATAGGATGATTTGGTTGAGCTTACGTATACCGAGTTGTTAAATGAGCTACTCCATACTTTATGTCGATTCCATTGTCTTACTGTACTATGTTATGTATTCTATTTATTATATAATTATTGCTTACCCCCATGGCAAGTAGGGCGGCAATTTATAGCTTAAATATTTACATATAAATAAAATTCGAACTGGATCGGTTTGGTTATTTTAAGTCAATGGAAAACATTCGCCCACATTTCTACGATTTTATTAGTACTCGCATGTATATGTAACATTAGTTTCAGTACATGCGAAGTATTTTTATGTAAATAATCTATGTACAAACACAACTGTAACATGAAAAATCACAAAGTTATGAGCTTGTTACGTTCCTTGGTTGTCTGCACCAATACATGGTCAGCAGACCATCTAGAAGACTTAGGAGTTGTTTTGCTCGCGCAGCTGTGCGCTGGCGCCTTATGTCCGCTATGTCTTGTCATGAACTGTGCTGTAATTAATCTACTTAGTCTACTTGTAGGTGATGTCCAACTTGTGACCTTTTCAAATTATTTTTAGGAAAAAAATTAACATGGTGTAACAATGGTTGGAATCGATTCAGTTACTGATTCTGAACAAACTATATTGAGGTTTCGCATATATGTACTAAAAATAATGTTGTATATAAAGCGAGTATCAAATAACAAAATAGAGAGTCACCTTTTTTGTTTTTATACATGTTTTTTATTTGTTTCGTTAATTTCATTGCCAAAATCGAACAAAGCTATTAACGATGATAAATTGAATTTAAATGACTTGATACGTTTTACTACCTACATACATATATGATAGGTACATACCTACTGTAGCGGATATTCCAATTGAGTCACTGTCTAATTTTAAATTACAATAGGTTACGAAAATGACTCCACTTTGTTTAGGTATATACTTACTTATCGATATGTTGGTCAATAAAACCGCAAGCTGTGCTTAGGGGGAGTGTCTCCGGGTCGGGTTCCGCAGCGCGCGGTGGAGGTGGACCCATCGATACGTACCACATTATACATACAAATTGTGATCTCACCGACTTGCAGATGGAAGATAAGAAGCAATTAAGACTCCATGAATATACGACCCCTCGCACATCCCCCACATGCATTACCACTTTTCCAAGACCTGTTAATAAATAAAATCTCATATTTGCGCTCGCTCTCCCAATGATATATAACGTTTGTTAATTAGGTTATCTCCCCGTCGGCATCTACAAAGGGCAAAAGCTTAAAAGGCTCGTTGATATTAAAAGTGCCGCTTATAACTTTTATCATAAATCACCCTGTGGCTAAATCGCGAGGGCGCGCGAAAAAATTCGATCTACTTGGAACAAAAAATATGCAAGTAATGACGAAAGCACCCTGAGAGCTTTTGTGAGTAGCGGCGGACTTGCTTAGAATTGATTGTGTTGAGTCCGCTCAATAGCAGCGTCACTAAAATATTTGCCGTCAAGTGCCAACACTTGCCCGATGCTTAGGGTTATTTAAAAAAAAAACTATACTGATTAATGTATATCTAATACATAAAAATCTCGTGTCACAGTGTGTGATATCGAACTCCTCCGAAAGGACTTGACTGATTTTATAAAAGTTTTTGTGTAGGTAGGCCTGAGAATTTAGGTCGTAAGCTATTGTTTAACCTTCCCATCCCTACCTCATTTTTTCATTAATAATTTATATGTCAGAACAAAGATTGGATTGGAAAAAATCTGTATGGGATAGCCCGGTTCATGACAAATAGAATACGCTATATCATCATCATCATTTCAGCCGATAGACGTCCACTGATGGACATAAGCCTCCTTCAAGTGTCGCCTCAATGAACGATCATGTGCGTCCCGCATCCATCGGACTTCCGCAACCTTATCCAGGTCCTCGGTCCACCTTGTAGGAGGCCTTCCAACGCTGCGTTTTCCGGTACGCGTCGCCACTCCAGAACCTTTCGGCCCCAACGGCCATCTGTTCTGCGAGAAATGTGCCCTGCCCCCTGCCCCCTGCCACCATGCCTGTTTGGCGATTTTTCGTGCTATCTCGGCCACCATGGTTCTCCTGCGGATATCTTCATTTCTGACTCGATCATGTAAGGAAACTTCGACCATAGAGTTAATACGCTATATGTTTTGGGCTATTTGTCTTGTTTTGTCACTGTACGATCCACATAAGCGAAGCAGTAGTGTCGTAAAGTATGCGGATTAATCCGCTTAAGGAAAATCAATTAAATATCATCTAATACACTATTAAATTTGATCCAATTATTTTGTTTTCCTTGAGTAGACAAAATCTATTCGTGGTTTAAATATTTCATTTTTAAAAGCGATATTATGAAACTTACAATTTCGGAGGAAAAACGAAATGCTTATTTATATTGTTTAAGTGTAAGTACCGATAATTGTTTCAGCTATGTTTTATATACAGCTCAAAGGTAAAATCTATTGTTAAACTATATTTAGATCAACTGCCAGTCTCTCAGGTATTATTGCGCAGCCCTTGGTGAACTTAGCACAGATCGATCCGTAGGGCTATGATTTAGCCACGAGCCCTACAGCCAACCAAAGTATAAACCATTCATCGTTATTCGATGCTTTTCCATCGATTACCATCGAATTCGTAGAACATTAACGAAACTAAACCTATATTTCGAGACCGTTTCTGTTGTAAAAGCGCCGGCGAACAGTTTAATGAGTCCCACTCGGGTCTCGTCGAAAGCAGAGCGTGGGCTCGTTATTACCACGGGCTCACGGGCCCCTGTAATAATAAAACATCGATATGCCGCCTTTATCGAGTGCCTTCTCGATAAACATCCGTGACGAATTCGCACCACTCCAGCGACCAGCCTTTGGACCTACGATGCTCGTATGCCCACGTAAACACGTTATTAAAACGACTAATAATACACTATCAACAACCAAAAATATATCTTAAAAATCAAGTACCAAGATGTATTTTAGAGTTGAGCGATGCTTAAGTTGGTTAATTCCCATCTAAGGGAAAACGTCCGAGATATTCGTTACGTATTTAATTCCAATTATAATATTATCTCAACGGCTTATCGGCTTCAATTTTGAGGAAGTTTTATGTTACGTAGTTTTTATCCTTTAGTATAATGTAACGTCACGGTTTTTTATTTTTCGCAGTTGGAAAATTTCAAATAATTGGAATTTCGATGACAACAAAGCAGAATTATGATTTTATAAAATCGATTTGGAATTATATAAAAGAAATTAGAGCAGTGGAAGTCCGCAACTAATCTGGTACGATTATACGCGATTTCAGAGTTGAGAAATTTCTTAGTAGGGGAAATTTCGAAGATTTAAGAAATGTAGGTGAATTCGATAAATTTCGTTGTTCAGGTGGTGATATAGATGATAAAAAAGTTGTAAGTAAGTAAAACCAATAGAAAAAAGTGACCAAGCGTGATTTTGGAATTAAGGGTAAGAATTTCTTCAGGTTGGCGAATGTAAAGTCGTTGTTCATACGTAGGACGTCTATTCAAGTGCAATCTAAATAGACATAAAATTATTGATATATCTACATTGTTTGGCAATACTAGCAAATATGGCTTTAAATCGTAAATTAGGAAAAAATTAATACCTTAAAATTAACCGCATTAACTTGTTTTTGGTGGTAAAAGGCTTTAGCTAGGCAACATAATATGATTTAGCTTTTAATCTGCTTCTTATCGTGCATCTAAAAAAATGAGAGCTAGCCACCAGGTCATAGCTATCATAAAAAGTACCTAGTACCTAAGCATGACAGAGTTGCGGTCGCGCAAGCAGACGGATGTCACCGCCATGTTTTTGTAGCAGAGCGTTCACCTTTCAACCATTCACGAATTTAGGAAACGGTATAACAATAAAAAAAATAAAAAAACCGATATTTCGTGATCGATGCGTCTATTAACGTTTTTGCTTTCTAAAAGTCAAAACTGCATCCAATCGCTGGATTGGACGATGTAGGTTAGATTAGCATACCAAGTAACACCAGCCACGCAACCAATTAGAATATCTATTCAATTAAATATTCTATTAGCACTTTATGGTTGCTTAGCTTCTTAACTTAAGTGCGATTATGGTAATATTTTAATGATGCTGGGAAACTGTATCGTTGATAGAAACTACGGGATTATGCCAATATTTGGGGATTATCTGTTGCGATATGCCACAAATTCTTTGTAATCTCATCTTTCTCAATAAGATTTCTTAGAAAAAAAACTTCCGATGTTTACATAATGGGTGCATGGCTCCATCTAAGTTATTATGTAGTCACCGACACACATTCGTTTCGTTTTGATTTATGACAGTAAATTAGGTAACATTCCTGCAAAATGGGTGTCGTAATCCGAAGTATGGGCAGCGTCATTTAACTGTTGTCCTTTAATTATTAATATCACTGACTAACCTGATGAAAAGCGATGATGTGGTTGACCACATCATCGCTTTATCGATGGAGTACACCCGGATTACCCTATTTTCTAAGGTATTTTAATGTAAGAGCCAAAGAGAGAGAGAGTCTGTACCTAGTGATCTACCTATACCCAGCAAATACATAGGTGGGTTTTGTTTGTTCTACTGTGTAGAACGCACATTAAAACTAACGAAAACAAAAAAAAAATAAACTTAGTAACTTGTCAATCATTCTCAATATCTCAAAAAAGATGGATGGATTGTGTGAGAAGCGATATGAAAGAAAAGGGAGTTAGTGATAGCGTGACGGAATGGAAGAAAAAAAACGTTGCGCCGACCCCAAATAAAACGGGACTAGGGCAGGAAGATGATGATGATGATGTTGATGAACTTCTCAATCTAAAGACGTTGAAGAAGTAAAACAGTAGACAGATATATATGAAGTTAAGAATATGCTTAGACTTTTACTTCCATTAAAAAATATGCATAGCTTGTAGAAAAAATAATCTTTCTTTTATTCTTTAGGCTTTTAATCATCGAATGTCTTCTCCCGCTTCGGGTGGAGTGAGACACAGGAGTGTCTAAACTCACCTATGTTAGAAAACATGGTCCTAATGATTTCTTTACGTAGATATTACGATAATTTCTAGCTAAATAACAAGAAGCCGAGTTCTACCAATATCAAGGTAAATAGGTACAATATAGTTTTAATATATTTAGATCATAATTTAGGCTAGTTGGGGCTGTTAAGCCATTTGGTATTAGGAATACTGAAACTAGGCAGTAAATGTAACACTGGAGGTATAACAATATGGTTATTTTATTGTCCTCGTGATTTGGAGACCGTTTCACGACTCAGTCCTTGGCCTCGTACGTTATTGGGGATATCGATTTGGCGACGCGCCATAGGTAAGCTTCCATCGTGAAGATGTAAGTAATGTGTGTCAAAATTATACTTTGTTTTTATTTTTTTTCCATAGTGGTCAGGTTAGATTAGTATTCACACTAATGTATAATGTGATGCTTATAATATCATAAAATGGAAGGCAAATGGAACGGTTAGATTCAGACAAAAGACCATGTCATGTTATATATATATATTATATGGTCAATCTCACTTATAAAATTACAATGCGATGGATTTTAATAATACTCATTCAATTAAATCTGTGTATAATTCAAATCTTTTTTTTCTGTATCATCGTAATTTACATATGCTAAATAAAAAGCGGTGTCATCACAAAAGATTTTGGAGGCAATATAAACATAATATCAATTTAAATTCCTTGTTAGTGGAGCGAAAGCCGACATCATACCTGAAAGTGGCGCGGCCCCATTGGACGACGAGCGCGCCAATCAGCAGCGCGCGCGGTGGCCGCTGCGGCCGCCGCAGCGAACGGGCCAGCCCATCCGCGCCTCAGTTCCTCTCCACACTTCGCGTCGGATTGACGTGCTCATACATCCGTGTGTGGTTGCTTTTGATTTTAATAACATTGACTTGTTCTCCCTGGACTTTGAGGGAAGTGACAATGCCGCGGCCTTCGCGTGAATCTTACGGCGACCAGAAGCCCCCGTACTCGTACATCTCCCTGACGGCGATGGCGATCTGGAGCTCCCCGGAGCGCATGCTGCCGCTGTCGGAGATCTATCGGTTCATCACGGACCGCTTCCCGTACTACCGGCGCAACACGCAGCGCTGGCAAAACTCGCTGCGGCACAACCTCTCCTTCAACGACTGCTTCGTGAAGGTGCCGCGCCGCCCGGACCGGCCCGGCAAGGGCGCCTATTGGACGCTGCACCCGCAGGCCTTCGACATGTTCGAGAACGGCTCGCTGCTCCGCAGGCGCAAGAGGTTCAAGCTGTTGAAAGACGACAAAGAGAGCTTACACGCGGAGTTAGCGGCGCTGGCAAGTTTCAATAGAGCATTTTTGGCGAGACAAGCAAGTGCGCCGCCGCCACCACCACCTATGCCTAATGCCAGTTTATACAGTCCACCGCTGGGTCCACAATTAAGTCCAGAGCCGGCAGAAATGGCAGAAACAGCGACTATTACCATGTTACCGCGTGAGAGGCCACGACGAGCGTTCACGATCGAGGCGCTGCTGCAGCCGGACGCGCCGCGCCTGTCGCCGTCGCCGCCGCAGCCGCAGCCGGTGCTGATGCCCATGCCGGCGTACGTGGCGCGCTACCACGCCGAGCTGCTGGCGGCGGCGCACGCGCTGCGCCCCTGCTACCTGCCGCCGCCGCTGCTGCCCGTCGCGTGACCTCCGCCGCGACCGCACATCGGCTGCGACAATGTTTCGTGCAATGTTAGATTGTAAGTACACCACTAGTATTCATCATTTTGTATAGTGTTTAAATTTTTATGTTGAAGATACGTTTTGTAGTATTAAATTGTTAAAGTTTTGAATTCAATACTTGTGAACAGAACGGTTAAATTCCAGTTCCTGGTGTCTCTACCATGTGCTGCTGTTCTGGTTTCTGAGTAGAATACTAGGTAGGCAATAGTGATGACATACCTACAACGCATTTAGTATTATAATAACTATTTATTACGTTAATGCGAGTAACATTGAGGCTAAGTGTGATTGGCCTACTGTTGAACATTCCGCAGATGATTCGTCTCACGTCAGAACGGATCATGATCATCGTGTTATAAGTGATCTCACTTTAATGTTTATGTAACTATTACAGATTAGATAGACGAAATATGTGAAAAGCTGTTCAGTATAATTTTTTCATTGTGAAAATATCGTGTAAATATAAAATAACGAATTCAGAGAGCAAGTAAATGACTACGACGGCAGAAAATGTTACAAATATTTAGTAAATGCTAACTATGTCCGCGTTTAATTTAATTAGACACCGATTCGTTCTTTCTTTTCTATTAGGAATAAATTGTAGGTAGTACTTATTGTGAGTAGCAATAAATGTAAAAAGCATATCTATTGTTTGATGATAACTAGCGTAGAATAAGATTGTTATTTATTTAGTGATGAGAACTGAATATTCTTTCCTGTTCATAGTGTAGATCAAATTATTTGTGTAAATATTGGTTAAATTGTTATAAGTATTGAGTAGGAATATTAAATGAAATTCAATATATTTCTTGGTTTTATTTAAATACACTTTTCTTTTTCACAAACAAATATTTTAATCTGATATTTGGTCACTTTTTAATGAAATGTGTTGTTGAACATTGAACGTTTATAATATGGATTAAGTTGGGTTAATAATGTAAAATTTAGTAGGTTAGATATTCTTCGTGTGGGGTAAAGAAAAAAGTGGTAGATAATTGTAAAAAAGGGGTATTCGTGGTGGTCTGTTTCACGGTGTAACGCGGCGCGTCGGGCTCGCTTGTGAGCTAATAGATCCTGATATTGGCCTGCCCTGCTGACTCACTCGCCGGCTCGTTACACACCGTAACGCGCATTATAGGCTTGTTCAACATTTTGGCCCTCTTTCACAGTGAAAAACCTTTAATCTAATGAAGGAGGACACAATAGAACGGTTCTATTCTTCTACTTTTTGTGGGATCAATTTAGGAAATTATGATTCGGGAAAAATAGGTTATTGCCCTATTTTTCCCGAATCATAATTTAAACGTGAGGTTGTTTTGAAGCGTTCTTCGTGTTACAGGTTATACAATTTAAAATACTTTTACGAATCGTTTGGATTAAATCAAAACAAAGAGCAAGACCCTTGTTTTTTTTTGGTTATTATAGCTTGTTCTGGACTTAAAATTTAATAATAAAAGCCGATTAATATTCTTAATATTGTTAATATTTTGGTGTACAATAAAGTTTATTCTATTCTATTCTACTAGTACTCTTGTTACCTGAAACGAGGAAACATACTGTTTTTTGTCTGCCTTTTGCCTTAATAAAACCTCAAATGTAACTACTGTAGAAAAAGTTTTATCGTCAACTGTCGTCTCAGTTTTCTGAAAACAAGGAACTTTGTGAAATAAGAAGTATTTCGGCGAATTATTCGTAGTCAAAAAGTTCAATAATGGGATTGGCCATGCTGTTGAAATGTCTTGCGGCCGATCCTAAATATTTTGAATTTTTAACAGTTCTTGCTCCTAGAATCTTACTGCCTAGAGTCTATGGACAAATAAAGTAATTTCTATTAACTAGAAATAACTGAATTTCACAGTTAATGAATGATGCATTGATGTACTCTTCATTTGCTACCTTGTGCTATTTCTCATATAGTCAGGTTGGCGTTAATTTTCGCCTTTAGTTTCTCTGCAAGCTAAATAAAAATGATGAGAATCTTTAGATAAAACATAAGGTAACGCATATGAGCACTATTGGAATGGTTAGTGTGAGAAATAAGAACTCATATATTAGAGGATGTTTGAAAAAGCCGTCAGTACGGATGAAATATGTGAATGGATGGAGAAGAGGGACGCCAAAGAAAAGATAGATGGATTATGTGAGCAGTGATTTGATAGAAAAGGGAGTTAGTGATAGCGTGACGGTTGACAGTACAGAATAGAAGAAAAAAACGTGTTGCGGCGACCATAAATAATAAGGGACGGGCAGAAAGATGATGACTGCAAGAGCACTATTGGTATATGTTATACATGCTGATCTGCTTGTTATTAATTAATTATACATGTTTATTAATTTGTCGAAGAAGGCGTTGGGAGTAGAGCTGAAGGAGAGCTCTAACTCAAGAGTAAATAGGTAGGTACTAGGATACTTCTAAACCAGTGTGCTCTGTCGTCGACGTCATGATCGCTTACCGACAGGAGAGATAGTAGGCAAATGCAACCACATCTTAAAATAGCTTGCAAATTCACAAATTATCTTTTTTTTGGATTTTGCATGCCAGACTAATAACAATATTCCAAAACTTTCACACAGAGCCCAAACTGAGTAGAGCTGAGGCTATTAGTGCTAGGCAACTGATTAACTTTGACTTTTTAGACAGACTACTACATATTATAGATACAGAACAAATTATCGTGCTAATCACACGAACAATTGTCTTGGGTGGGCATCGAACTCACGATCTCCAGCACAACAGTCGTGGCTACTAACCACTAGACCAACAAGCCAGTCAAAGAGTTAAGTTGTATCTTGGTTAAAATATGATTGGTGGCCGTAATATGTCTTTATTTATTTGCGGAATTTGAGTTTCGTGGGCTAACTTAGCGTTTTCACCTTAAAAATATTACTTTGTAAATCCGAACTTAATCCAGCAAAATTATGTTTTGCAATGGAGCGCATGTTACTTAAAGAGTTATGAGTATACATGTGGATGGATGGCAAGGGAGAGGGAGGCCATAGAAAAGATGGATGAAGTGTGTGAGAAGTGATATGAAAGAAAAAGGAGTTAGTGATAGCGTGACGGGTGACAGGACACATGGTAGAAAATAACGTGTTACACCGACCTAAATAAAACGGAATAAGGGCGAGAAGATGATGATTTGTTAGCAAAATTGCAATTCGTAGTTCAGGGACCTTTCCATGAAGTATTAAAATGTTAAGCGTGCGAGCGAGAGAGAGATGGAGGCGCCCTATATAGTTACACCTCTTTTATACTTTTACCTTCCTTAAACCTTTTCAGTTTAGGTCGTCAAGTGGATTGCGTTAAGAGCTCGTGGTTGAGCTTACGGTGAGATAGTGGTCAAACGCAAATACACTTCAGGGTAGCCTAAAAAAATCAAATTTTATTAATTTTTTAGCCAGGTTAGAGTCAAATTGTATGGTATGTTGGTCAAAATATTATAGTTGACGGCCATCATACGTCATACGTACTTATTTACGGAATTAGAACTAAGCAGGTTACACTGGCGCTTCCATTTCAAGAAATTATTTTTTTTTTAATCCAGATTAGTTGGCAGTATTGTACCTCACAGTTTAGGCTAAAGTAAATTTTGGTTTTTCAGCCAAACAGAAAAAAGAGGAAGACCGATAAAAATTAACTACGTAAACCAAATGAAGGAAAAAGGTGAATGTAGAGACGTAGGTAACAGAGCTAAATTAATGCAATCAAAATGACGAAGCCCTAAGTATGAATGAGATGCACTTTTTAAATTTTGTAGGTAAGAATTACAAGCGACTTAGGAATCATATGGATAACATATATTATAGGTATATACCCATTATAACAAAAATGTACCTATATTTGTTTATTTTTACTTTAGCACTCTTGTTTTCTTTTATACACCTGTCGTATTGTCTTTCCACCTTCACCCCTTGCTTGACTGGTAGAGAATGCCTGAGGCATTAATACCGTCTTTATATTGCATAAAATTTACTCAAGTGAGCGACGAGTATATGGTGTATCATATGAGAATTTGAACAACGAATATACGGTGTAGTAACTTAAAATTAATGTTTGTGTTTTTAGATAAAAAACCTCCCAGAATCATACGAATGCCTAAATATGAAAATTATTTTGAAAAACTCATCATAATCTATTGTAACCAAAGTAATATATTTAATATAAAAGGAGAAACTGACTGATTGCCATATCAACGCACAGCCGAAACTGCAAAACCTAGGAGTGTGAAATTTTGCACAAGGTTTCCTTTTATGACGTAAACACCAAGAGAAAATATTTTCTAAGGAAGATGTTACAAAATTCGCCCCTAGGGGGATACAACGGGAATTCAAAGTTTGTATGGAGACATCTACTTTCACACGAGTGAAGCTGCTTTCAAAAGTTAGCGCACGTGCTAACTTTTGAAGCAGCAAATAAAAATGAATGACACAAAAACTATAAGCTGTTTATTTTGTTTATTGTTAATATTATAATCTACTATAGATTTTTTTTATTTCACCTAACTATCTTTCAAGGGGACTAGCCCAGTTTGAACTAGTTCAGAACATAATTTCGCATTTATTCGCGTCATGTGTGTGTCATGTGTGAAATAATTTAATTAATGAATTTAATGATTGAATATAATTAGTCGGTATAATGAGGAAAACTGCACGAAACTCATTCAGAAATGTTAAGGGCGTGTACACACTTGTGCGATAGTTTCAGCGGAACACCGCTTCAGGCTCGTCGCACGTCATTCTTTCCTCTGATACTTTTGGATTCACACATTATATCTTGACACAACAAGGAGTATACTGTACATACGTATCCTTGATTACCAAAAACAAAGTTTCCTTGGCGCCAAAATATAAACCGAAACGATCAAATTCAAAATTCGATTTAAAGGTGGTCCGAACATCATGCTTGTGGCATTGCTTGAAAGTTATAATAAAGAGGGCAACTGAAAGAACAAAGATGGATTCTAGTCAGTAAAATTGTTATTTAGCTAAATGAACGCAATTTAAAGCCTTATCCCAAAACACAATCAGGCGTTGACAACTGATTTATGACGTACTATTTATATCTATTCAGGGAAAATCCCATTCTGTGAGGCAACACTTAGTAACCATAAGTTAGCATAACTTTAATTATATTGATACTAATACCAATAATTATATGACCATTATATTATTATTAGTTATAATTATATTGTATCCTTTTGTATACCTAAATGAAAATTATGTGTTGTTCGCTGTGCTTACATATTTCTTGAGAACTGCTGAATCTGAATCGATTTGTATAAAAAATGATCGAATTATGATTTGAATGTAAAAATAATTATTATAAGGAAATAAAAGCAGCCCAACACATAATATAATTGTGGAAGATGAGAACAGTATTGTTGCCATGACATTTTTGTATGAATTCACAAAGAAAAAGAAACATTTCGTGACGTTAGTAGGCTAAAAATCAGATGTTGTTAAAATTTTTAGAAAAACCTATAGCCATTTTTTGCAAAATATTTGTACGACATATGAAGTTGGACAGAATAGTTTGTTGGTTCACTACTTATAATTAATTGTCTATTTATAACTGCATTAATTTTAAAATTACTAAAATATCGTAATAATATTATGGTTATTTTCATATCATCGCTATAATATCAATAAACTTTGATATTCTAAGATAAAAGCATAGTAATTACAGATTTACCATTTGTATGAACAATCATCAAATTCAAATAAGTACAGTAAATTCAACAGGATAACACAAACACTAATATTGACAGACTTTATTTTAATGTGAACTGTTAGTTATCTATTAGTCATCATAATGTACTGAAATAAACTAAAATAATAATAATATATAAACTTTATTCTTTCAAATATCTAGTAATATATTTATTTGGACAGATCTACCACAGTGTACCTAGTTTTTTTTTATCCTGAAGGTTGACAATTACCGTCTGGTAGAGAATACTTTGTTGGATTAAGTCCGCCTGTGTACCACTACTGTCATGAATTTTTAATAAATAAAAGTCATCTTTTGAATTGATTATAAAGGCATCCAGAGGCAGGTGCAACTCTATGCAATGTAACAACGATGCGAACACTTTGTTTCATAAAAAAATGATTGACAGCAAATAGCACAGTGTTGTCGCATTGTCTCGAACGTGATATTATTAAAAATTCAGTTTTTAAAAAGTAAAAGTCATTATCATAATGACAGAGCTTTCGGCTCATATGTATATGGGTCAGTATGAAGTAAATAAAAGTAAAAGTTGGCTTGACGGGTATAAGTAATACCTAATATAATATAATATAATATAATATAATATAATATAATATAATATAATATAATATAATATAATATAATATAATATAATATAATATAATATAATATAATATAATATAATATAATATAATATAATATAATATAATATAATATAATATAATATAATATAATATAATATAATATAATATAATATAATATAATATAATATAATTTACTAGTCTGATAAATAGCAATAATGTAATGATATCATTCTATACTCTATAAAATAACTAAATAATCATACGTTATAAAGTTTGTACTTGAATTATTTTCCTTCTACATACAAAAAAAATTCAAACCAAATACAAATGTTTCTTGTTTACATAACTATGAGGTAACTACGAAATTAATTAAATTTAGAAAGAGTCACTGATAATAATTGAACGTATATATAATACTAGCTGTGCCCCGCGGTTTCACCCGCGTTTTTCTCGTACCGTGGAAATACCGAGATAAAATATTGCCTATAATTGCCGCCCATAACTCATTAATAGATACCAACTCTTAACATCTTACACACGGGATAACTTTTAAACGAAATATCCGATTGAGATGAAACAAAAAGTATTTTAATTCTACATAAATACTCTTGATAACATAATGCTTAATTTCGATAAAGATTAATATTACGATACATATTTAACGTAGTTTTTTTTTCTTCAGACAATTTAATAATTATTTTGAACACAAAATCGGTTATTGTGATTAAACCATGATAGCTAGATATATGTTCACGCGGACTTTTTTGTAGATCTTAATGGGATCTACAAACCCGTAGTACATCATTTTGTTCTATTGTCAATAGTTTTTGCAGCGCACGCAAAAATAGGTTTTCGATTTTACACCTTGTGTTACAAAATAGCAATTTTATTACGGATCCCTAATTTTGAAACATAAAAAACATAACCTATAGCCTTCCTCGATAAATGGACTACCCAACACTGAAAGAATCATTCAAATCGGATCAGTAGTTCCAGAGATTAGCGCGTTCAAACAAACAAACAAACAAACAAACTCTTCAGCTTTATAATATTATAATATATATAATATATAATATAATATAATATATAATACTATAGTATAGATTGTAGATTTAATATGTATTTTCATATACGGTATTTAAATAGTGACTTATATTTTAAATAATAGGGAAAAGAGAATGAATTACTAACTAACTAACTATACGAAAAAACCAACCTACTAAATCTCAAACAACTTTACACATATTGCACCTGCATTCTCATAAAAAAAATCAGCACGAATTCTGTACAATCAAACATTCAAATACGTAAAAAGACACTAACTCGAACTAATTACGGCAAAAAAAAACAATACTGTTTGAGGGAGCACGGCTGTTTAATGATTTACCCGAAGAATTAAAGAAATGTGGAAATATTAATATTATTAAAGCTAAATTAAAAAAAACATGTATACAACCTATGATCACCAACACACCAGATGTGAACATTTCAATACTTATAAGCTATTTGTATCTCATTTTAAGTGAACTGTAAATGTTCTTATGAGAATAAATTCTTTAAACCTAAACCTAATTAAATATTTGTTATCTAACAAGTTTGTCGATAAAATATACAAAAATAGAATACTTATTGTGAAAACAATATCAATATTGGTAGAAAATTAAATAAGAAGAATAACAGTTTTACAGAAATATATAATCATCGGTCTCTCTCGCCAAAATGCTGGATCTCTAGGTCGTACGAGCGTCATAGCCTTCGACGTCAAAGACCACGTCGGACTTGTCTTTCTTGCTGCTTTGAAGCTTTATAACTTTGTTGTTGACGAAGATATATTTATATTTTGTTATAAAAGTGTATGTTAATATTATTTATATTCCCAAAAGTTCCTTTAAAAATATCTAGATTTTTTTAGGCGGGAAATCGTCCAATAATTTCTCACGCTCTAGGGCAGAGCGGGAGAGCGTGTCGTTTGAATTGCTTTTCAGGACCCAGGGTTATCTTTTCAGAAGCGAACCCATGGCCCCAGTAGGCTTCGACTCTGCTGGGCCCTTGCGGTTTTGCTGACATCTCCGTGAGGCACGCGTGGAATACTACGCCGCGTCGACGACTCGGGCTCAGTGCAGGCGGTTACCGAACAACTGGACGTCGAGCTACTCATTGCTCGGCGTCTGCAAGCTCACGCCTACGGTTAGGCGTGTATAACTCTTTACGGAACTGATACACTGTTCCGAAAGATTGGAACGGCAGTAAGGTTTTAAATGCATCAATTGGAACACTGAAACACTCTTTACCTTAAGTAAGCTACAGTGTTTTTAAATTTCAAATTAAAACATAAATAGTGTAAATATAATTCATGTTAACTGAACTAAAAATAGGTACATAAAATTATTCTTAAATCAAAATTCAATTAAACCTAACTGTTATGTAGTGTTTATGACGTGACGTAACAGATCTTGATTCATAACAGTCAGTGTCTTTGTCTGTATCTTCTGAGCCGATGTTCCAAATGTTCCAGATGATACATATCATCAGTGTGACTATGACGCGATGTAAGAGATCACGATTCATAACAGTCAATGTCTGTGTTTGTATCTTTTGAGCCGAGTTCCAAATGATACATATCAGTGTTCCGGAATATTTCAGTGATTCAGATGAAAAGGTTCCAACCGCTGAGATGACACACTTTGCCCACCCCTACAGACGGTGGGTGGAAATCGAATTCGGAATCTGGCAGCTGGGGCGTAAGGACGTCTGTTCCCTTACGAAGATTTTTTGTTTATAATTTTAATAAAGATAATTCAGAGGCTATCTCTGTTTCAGTTAGCTAGTAAGGATATGACAACACGTATCACACAGGTAAATAGGTACCTGTATGCATGAGGTGATGTCAGACATACTTATTAAAATATATATACAAATAGTTTCGTGGCTAACTGTAGGTTTAACTTTAATTTATTATTATGTCACGTTTTGATTAACTCGTTCATTTGTTAGTAAATATGGTTTTTCATAGTTATTTTTATATCTTTAATGCTATTAGTTATTTTTAAACACTCGCTGAGGATGATGGGAAACCAATGGATGTGAGAAGCACAGGATCGGCCGTTGTGGTGACATTTGGAGGAGGCCTATATTCGGAGAATTTTTTCACATAATATAAACTAGTACTTGACTGCGATCCCACCTGATGGTAACCAGTGATGCAATTGTTGATGGTGAGACGCATAAGATTACTTGGAGCCTACTATTTTCTCTACCTTTAAGCCACCTAAATTATAATCTGGCGGGAAGACCACAGCAGATGTCATTCGGTTGAACTGATGATAATGATGAATGAAACATACATTGCCATACAACGTGGCAATGCCGCCAGCCTTTTGGGCACACTTCCAGTCGACAGCGATGCGGAGGAGTTTTGTGACGTCATATTTAGCTAGGCATTTAGTGTAATATATATTATTTTTAATTATTTAAATTGTTGTTTAATTTGTTTATTATTTCCTAGCAATTAATTTTAATAAATTTGTGTTAAGGTCTTGATATAAAGAATATTAAAGAAGTGATAGTTATTTAGCAGATTTTAAAAATCAAATGCTCAAACTATTTACTTTATTTGAATCCTACATTCTATTATCAAGAGTCGAAATTATCGTTTGTTTGTTGGGAGTAATCTGTGGGTGAATGTATTGATCTGATTTTGAAAATTATTTCACACATAAAGAACTTCGTTAAAGATTTTTTTGCTACTTAAAATTTGTACATTTTCAAATTTACATTTTTCAAGGAGTGACGGCAGTGATATTGCGGAAATATATAGTCATAACTAAATCTAAATGCTTAAATGACTGTGTTCTTTAGAATCGGAATCACGCTCATGTTACAACAAGATGTGTGTATTCTATTTTTCTGTGTGCTATTCGAGGACATAGTCTATCCGTGTATCAATTTTTATTAAGATCCATTCATCCGTTCGGGCGTGAAGTAGTAACAAAGACTGGCTTTCGGCGTTATAATATTATTGCAATAATTTCACTAATTACATTTTTGATTCCATATATTTATCTTGTCATATTTATTAAAATTTTAAACATATCTTTAAAAAATCTAAAAAAAACAATGTAGTGTAATGTAAGTAATAATTATGAGGACAAAGATCATCATCATTATCATCATCAGCCTTTTTAATGTTTCTCCTCTCTAGGATAGGGAATGGGCCGTAATCCAGCACGTATACATATTTTTTTTATTATTCAAACGTTTTTGAATGTATTTTGATTGTGTTGGCAATTTTAATAATTAGATATATTAATAAAGATGCTTTTGGTATGGTTCATATTATATTTTTAGGAGGTGTTCTCTCTGGGGCCCTGTCCACCAACTTCGACTCTATTCCCAATAGAGCGTGGCCTTCTTTTATATAATTTTTTTTTTTTGATTTGTTACATGTGTTTTGTTTGTATAGAATACCCAAAATGTGTAGGTAATGTATGAAATGTTATCTATACTTTATCTATACTATATAATATTATAAAGCTGAAGAGTTTGTTTGTTTGTTTGTTTGTTTGAACGCGCTAATCTCTGGAACTACTGGTCCGATTTGAATGATTCTTTCAGTGTTGGGTAGTCCATTTATCGAGGAAGGCTATAGGCTATGTTTTTTATGTTTCAAAATTAGGGATCCATAATAAAATTGCTATTTTGTAACACAAGGTGTAAAATCGAAAACCTATTTTTGCGTGCGCTGCAAAAACTATTGACAATAGAACAAAATGATGTAGTACGTGTTTGTAGATCCCATTAAGACCTACAAAAAAGTCCGCGAGAACATATATCTAGCTATCATGGTTTAATCACAATAACCGATTTTGTGTTCAAAATCATTATTAAATCGTCTGAACAAAAAAAAACTACGTTAAATATGTATCGTAATATTAATCTTTATCGAAATTAAGCATTATGTTATCAAGAGTATTTATGTAGAATTAAAATACTTTTTGTTTCATCTCAATCGGATATTTCGTTTAAAAGTTATCACGTGTGTAAGATGTTAAGAGTTTGTATCTATTAATGAGTTATGGGCGGCAATTATAGGCAATATTTTATCTCTTTATTTCCACGGAAACGAGAAAAACGCGGGTGAAACCGCGGGGCACAGCTAGTATATATTATATAATATTATAAAGCGGAAGAGTTTGTTTGTTTGTTTGTTTGAACGCGCTAATCTTTGGAACTACTGGTCCGATTTGGATGATTCTTTTAGTATTGGGTAGTCCATTTATCGAGGAAGGCTATAGGCTATGTTTGCTTTTTTTCAAAATTAGGGATCCGTAATAAAATTGCTATTTTGTAACACAAGGTATAAAATCGAAAACCTATTTTTGCGTGCGCTGCAAAAACTATTGACAATAGAACAAAATGATGTACTACGGGTTTGTAGATCCCATTAAGACCTACAAAAAAGTCCGCGAGAACATATATCTAGCTATCATGGTTTAATCACAATAACCGATTTTGTGTTCAAAATAATTATTAAATCGTCTGAAGAAAAAAAAATACGTTAAAATATATGTATCGTAATATTATCTTTATCGAAATTAAGCATTATGATATCAAGAGTATTTATGTAGAAGTAAAATACTTTTTGTTTCATCTCAATCGGATATTTCGTTTAAAAGTTATCACGTGTGTAAGATGTTATGAGTTGGGACCTATTAATGAGTTATGGGCCATAGAGTTTTTTATCAACATAAAATCCTGTAATAATCTTTTTCTAAATATATTTGGTGATGATTGTAAGTATATGATCTTTGAAGAGTATAGTAAATACATTTATGAACGCGGTAATCTTGGGAAATACTGATCTGATATGAAAACTGTTTAAATATTCAATAGTCCATTTATTGAGGGAGGCAATTATAGGCAATATTTTATCTCGGTATTTCCACGGAAACGAGAAAAACGCGGGTGAAACCGCGGGGCACAGCTAGTTTATTTTATACTTTGACAAGGTATTCTATGCAATATCGAATGCGCGGCTGGTAATGTATATAAAGGACAAAAGCAGGGAAGGAGGTGCATAATTTTAGGGCTCCCCGACATGGATAGGTTAGTATTCGTGGTTATTTTTTTTATTATTTAACCACCTTGAAATAAAAGCCTTAGTTCAGAAATAGGACCTGAGTAGTTGGAAGCAAATGGCGTTATGTTACTTTTAACCAAAAGAATTTTTATTTCACGTTAATTTTATTATGTATAGGTACTCAGGTCTTATTTCTGTCCGCAGGGTTTAAGGCAAAGCTTGGTGGTTATAAAATAGGTTATAAAATGGTCGCGGGAGCGGAGCAGAGCTCCCGCCTTAGTCTTCTAACCCAACCTTTCCATGTCAGGGCGCCCCAAAATTACGTTAATTCTTTCATTGCTCTCACCTTTTCCACAAATTTATTTTAAGCAATAGTATGTTTCATTTGCTCGTCATTTTATAGACAACCGGCCTATCTAACACTGATGAATATAGACCAAAATCTGTTTATTTTACACATTGCCGGTGAACCAGCAGGTACTCTATACAATTACTAGGAATTATATACATTATCTAGGTAAAGTATGTAATAGACAAGAACATTCATAATATTTCATTACATTACCTGGACACCCCAGTTATTCTATACATTGCCGAGGTATTTATTTATTTATTAATTATTATATATTTTTTTTCACCACATGAACAAAAAAGATACAGGACAAACATTATTCAAAATAAGTGTACAATGGGCGGTCTTATCGCACAGGGCGATCTCTTACAGACAACCTTTGGATGGACTGAAAGAGAGGAGAAAGATATAAGGCTGTCAGTGTACATCAGAAATAATACTAATATGAAATAACAACACAAATACATAGGTACATACATTACAAAAAAATATACTAATAAATATTAAATATATATGACAAAATCAAAGTGAAAGGTAATGCTCCTTCACCATTTTTTTAAACGTTGGTAGCGTTTGAGCACGTCACACTTCAATCGGTAACGCATTCCACAAACGAGCAGCTTGGACTGTAAACGGTATGTCAAAAAAGGATGTGGAATGTATAGTAGAAGGATTAAAGAGCAAAGTATATGAGCATTCCGACGCAGGCGAATAGGAAGCCATTTGAGCTGAGTACGAAACTCGGAAACGTGGTCATACTTGCGCAAGCCAAATATGAACCTAATGCAGAGATTTTGAAGTCGCTCAATCTTGTCTAATGGTATTATACAGATTGCCGGTAATATATTCAAATATTAGTAGTAGTTTGTCCTTTATTATACGTGTGTACATATATACTTTGTGTGAAAAGTGATATGAAAGAAAAGGGAATTAGTGATAGTTTGACAGGTGACAGGACAGAATGGAAGAAGAAAACGTGTTGCGCCGACCCCAAGTAATATGGGATAAGGGCAGGAAGAAGAAGTGTACATATATAAATGTATAGATACAAAAAATCTGTATATAACTTTTATACGTTCAAATTGTGTGTAACTTAATTTATTACTTAGGCTTTGTTTCATATCAATCGGTTGACTATATCAGGTAGTACGAAGTCCACCGGGTCAGCTGGTTGTTAAATAAATAAATAAAAACGAGGAAATATATAAAATTGGTTTAACCAGAGACTTATAAGGTGTTCATTAGTTATAAAGTTTATAACAACAATTAATCCTGACCTGAAATACTGACTGACCTGAATATGATGTCATATGTACCTACTTATTGTACACTAAACAGTATAAACTACTATTGTAATGAACAGTGCCAACCACAAGCTCTTTTTAACGCGATCCATTTGAGGACCTCATCTGAATTGTTAACGTGATGCAGCTATATTTACGGTGTATAGCTCTATCTCTCTTTCTCACTCGCACGCTGAACATTTTAACACGTCATGGTAAGGCTCCTGGTGTGCTGAATGCTGGAACAGTTATATAAAAAAAATGTTTATTTGTTGGAAAAAAGAAAACATCTATTTTAATCGTCTAAAACCATTTTCGCATCATTTTCAGTGAAAGACTGAACATCCGACTCGTTGAATGTTTAAAATCTATAGCGGATATACCTACCCAGGTAGAAAGAAACAATAGGGAAAAAGCACGAAAACAATATTTGTTAACTAACCAATTTATCAATAAGTATACATAAATAGTATATTCATAATGAAAACAATATCGAAATTGGTAGCAAACGAAATTTACCAATTTATTATAAATATTCTGTCTCTCTCGTTAAAACGCTGTTTTAGACTGTGATCCCATGTATGCGAGACGCACAGGACCGGTCGTTATGGCGACACTTGGGGGGAAGTCTATGTCCAACAGTGGACGTCTTTTCAACTTTCAAATAATTTATTTCGCTATTACTCACTCTCTAGGAGATCTCCAAGATTAATAACGCTTGCCGAGGTCGCTTTGTAGATGGGTGATCATGTCAGCATATGTAGATTAGTCAGTGTTGTCCAGTTATACCGTTGATCACGGCTGTTATTTTCAAACCTTTGACGCTACGGATAGGCAGAAGCTAGCAAATCTACTACTAATCTAGCCAAGGGGTATCATCGTGTCACGACTGCGCCGGCGCACACTTTTCCCGCGTGGCTCAGGGAGTTGTCAGCAGCAGCTGAGCGCTAGCCGGGTCGAAGCCTACTGAGACCAGGGTTATCCGAAAGGAAAGCTCGGTCCCAGTATGAAAGGCAAGAAGGAACAGGAGTGGGTTTTTAGTCAGTAAAAGTCTGACACTCTTTCCCGCTCCGCTCAAGAGCGAACGTTATTAGTTGATTTTCACACCGCGAAAAAAAAACATCATTTCTGATGGGCAGCATAGCAGATGCCGCATATCTACCCGCAATTTTCAAGATTAATACGAGGTCAATAACTGAGCTATACTGGTCAGATTAGTTAAGTACGCCGACACGAAAAGAAGAAGTATCACTAGGTTATGGAGAACAGATAGGCAGTAGCTCCACGTAATATATTGGTTCAGCTGCATTTAGTTAGACTGGAAATCATTTTCGAGGTAAATCAGTGCAAGCAAACCAATTTTGAATCACTACAGTAGTGATTAGACTGACTAAGGATTTACAGTGAGAACACAACAGCATCGAATACCACCTGCCTTCTTCAAAGTCAAGAAATACAGCCTTAAGTAGCAGCTTGGACGTGAAAGGCCATATAAAAAGCTGTATAATATATGCTATTACTATGGCCACCTAAAGAGCACAACTAATTCAAAAAGTAGTCATAATTGATATACTATTATCAGATATACGATATTATCAATAATGTAATTAAATAATGTAATTAACTTATTATTATTTTATTATTGTAATGCATTTACGTGAATCAAATTGTCTTCAGTGAGTACAACAATGATTAATTTCAAACTTTGTTTTTGAGGGCCTGGTGACCTGACAAATAGGTTTTTTTTTATTGTTGATAGGTTCGCGCTTAACCGCTATCTCACCTGATGGAAAGCGACGATGCGGTCGACGATGGAACGCGCTAGGTTTAGTAAAAAACTTTGCACAGACACCAGTCTCTGTAATTTTAATATTTTGACTGTAGACTGTTTAATTGATTTCTCTGTAATTAGTGGAAAGAAAATAAATAAATTATTACATATTACTATTTCACGAAGCTGATTGCTGAAGGTGGGAAATTATCAAATTACTTCAGAATGGAACAAGAGAACGTGTCAGACTTTAATTGACTAAACTCTACTTGTGTTCTTCCGTTGCCCTTTCCGCTCTATGGCCACGGTCACTCTTTCCCGCAAAGACGGTGAGTTGGGTATGAATAAGTGTGTGAACGTAGACATTGTTTCTGTATGCGTAAGCAGTTTTCTATGATCCCTAAAAGAGTATACTCAAGAAAAAGGAGTGTACGTGAATCTACACACACATTCAAACACAACCGTTTTGAGCTTTTTGAACCTCTTTTGAGTTGTTGGTATGTAACCAATTACATTCTAACAACTCAAAAAAGGAGATCCAAAGAAGACTGCGTATGGACATGGATTAAATGAATGATATTGTTTATTTATTTTTTTTATTCTGCAAATTAACGATTAGCCTTGCTTCTGTCTAATATTTTATTTGTCGTGATTTTAGTCATAGTGAGCCATGCCAATTTGTGGAAAGATTTAACTTTAGGTGGCAGAATTTATCCAAGATCTTTTTAATCGCTTGTACTGTAGCGAAACGTATTCATATAGTTATCTATATCTAGTTTATTCTTGTGTCCTCATATTTAATGCTTATAGTTGGTGATCTCTTCCTTGACCGTGTTGATTTGATGAAATCATTGTAAATAATTATATTTGTTATCAACATAATGGGCTGTGTTGAAAATTGCTTTTAGTGTTTTATTTTAGATCTCTTAAGAATTTCGATGTTACTAATGCTGATGTTGTTTATCAACCTGAATCAGAGAAGCCGCAAGTTACATGAGATTCGGCAACTAATATCTGAGGCCAGCTGAAAATCACTTTAAAAAAACTGGCCAAGTGTGAGTTGGACTCGCGCACGAAGGGTTCTGTACCATCCTTAGGATAATTCGGCAAAAAAATCGCGTTTGTTATATGGAAGCCCTGTTAAATATGTATTTTATTTTGTTTTTAGTATTTGTTGTTATAGCGGCAACAGAAAAATATAATTTGTGTAAATTTCAAGTATCTAGTTTTCGCCGTACTTGAGATACAGCCTGGTGATAGACAGACAGCGAAGTCTTAGTAATAGGGTCCCGTTTTTACCCTTTAGGTACGGAACTCTAAAAAGATATCGACTGAGATCAAACAGATGTGTTGTTCAAGTATGTAGTTTTTTCATTACAAAATCATTTTCTAGTAAAGACGAAGAAGCAACAGCCTCAAAACATAATATGGGTCAGACCTGCCAATATTAGTTTTACTCTGTCTGTTTTTTCCTCGTCTGAGTGCGAGGTGTTTACTTACAAAGTTTTTACAAACAATCTAAATCACATATCAAATAATAAATATTTGTAGAGGCAGCTGCTCGGGTCGGCTTATTACACGAACCTAAAATAATAATCGTCCTCTCTTAGCACTTCTGTTGGTGTTTTTGCTGCGAACACCTTTGCATGCAACGCTAGCCTATAATTTCGAAATTAATATCTAACACATTGTGCCTATCCATCCGTCCCTCGATTTGCCGTTTTTATAGCTTTCCCGACACCGTAACAGCTAATTATATCTGCCGCGGCATCGCCTCGAGCCTTTCCCGAATTTATCAGCGAATCAATCTGGACTTTAGTTCGTTGATGCAGGATTCAACTTCAGCCCCCCAAAAAGGTTTTAATCAGCAATCTGGGTTAAATGTGAATTCGCTACGGAATTTTTGGTCCTGTACTTAATGATATCCGCTTCGAATTCGGACAATAAGCAAGTTGGCTGAATTCTAAGTAGACACAGCTTCTTCCATTTACTTGTGCAGTTTATAAGCTGTCAGAGAAGAGAGGTCGAGTTACATGATCACTGAATTTATTATTTAATTACAAACTTTTGTTTTAATCAAATCTTCATAATTTATGTTATTTATTTCTTTTATATTAATGCTAATTTACTTTATTTAATCTTAGAAGCTATTCGTTTGAATAATTTAAAATGAATCCTGATCTTTGTATCCCCTATTCTTGGCTCCTTTACTTGTTTATGTTTTTGCTTTAATCACTATTTTACTAATAAACACTTTTGAGTGGCTGTTGATTGCTTAGTAATATGTGACTGAGAATTATGTAGGTAAGGCGTTTAATATTCATGCTCAAACATTTTCCATGAGTTTCATTAAAGGACTTTCAAACGCGTCAAAAACTTCTCCCACTTTATTTGCAAGATAGGCTTTAAAGATTTGAAAATGTGTAGATACAAAGCGATTAGAAGAAATGCTTTAAGTTATAATTTTTAATTAAACCATTAAGATTCAAGACATCGTATAAGTTTGAACGGAAACACGTTCCAGCTCTTTATTCATGGTTATCTGTATAATATCAACAGATGTGTCGCATCTCTCCGCATCAATCGCCCAATAGAGAAAGAACAATGTCGTCATGGTGATCAGGGTGTCGGCGTATTGTCACCGATGTCGGTGTGTATCGGTGAATGGGCGAGTGTCGGCGAATGTCGGTGAATGTCGGCGTCATGGCGCGGCGTCCCGTCGTGTGGTTCCGGCGATTGTATCGAGAGCACGCCCCCAACCCTGCAACTCTTAGCCGAAACCTGATTTATATACACCTATTTATAATTTGTCCTTGTTTTGATTATGTGTTGTCTTCGACTCTTTTTCTTGACCGTTTTTTGTTGGCTCCGTTCTTTAGCTTGCGTATTTGTGATTTGGCTGCTGATCTGGTTCCGTAGAGCTGAAATTATGTCTTCAAGGCTAATTTGATGGAAGTATTATGGAGCAACAACACAGTTGGTGAAATAGTGATGTGTTTTGGGTTCCTTATAATGTTATCAATAATAAAATTAGTTTAACTCACAAGAACGTGGTGATACAATTTACCACACATTACTTGGAAACCGTATGACAATTCATTAATAAATAATAATTAATATATTTTTACACTTCACTTTATTGTATGCCTAGCTCATTAATTCACAAAATATTTGTAAACAACAACACTTGTATTAATTCTCTGGACACCGAAATAACGATTATGGAAACAATTCGCAAAAATGTTTGTCATAATGACGACAATTGTGCAATTGTAACAGGTAAACAAAGCAAAAACTAATTGGGAAAGAAAAAGATAAACAGGGTCATTATTGCGTACAAATAAATATAATTGCAAAAACCTTATTTAGTAGCCTTAGATTTCTAATTAATTACTTATAATAAACAATAAAGTTTGTGAAATTCGGTAAGCTTGTCTTGTTAAATAGTTGGTTGTGACGAAACCACAATGGTTCGGCTCAGTCATGCGTTATTCCTCCGTGCTCGCTTCCGTCAACACTGGCACTGACATCTCACGCTTGACGATTCAACTTTACGGTACATAATACATTATTTTATTACCTAATTATCTATTAAGAAGTTGGTACTTTGTAATAACTTCCTACAAAAAATCGATTCTTTTTGGAAGCCCTTCAAATACGTCCGGTGTTCGTGTCCAATGGTACGTGGTTTTGAAGTAATTTGAAGATCCTGTCCATTTTACTATACCATAGAACTATTGGCAGCAACCACCAATTAGATAGATATTGTATTAAAAACAACATTAACTTAAAATAATGCAGGTATAGGTGAAGGAAAAAAAAGGAAGTTGTTTCAGGAAAAAATAATTCACTTACACTTTGATATTGTAATATCGTTTTCCTATACTTAGTACATTATGAGAAAAATGTCTATAGGAATGTTTTTTTATTACTATGAAACTCATGATGTGGGTTAATACGCAGTTTTTGAAGAAATAATTTTGTTTATGGGCGTAATTAAGGAAAAAAACATGATCATTTACGTCATCTACGTTTATTAGTACGGAAACTTAAAATACTGCTGATGAAGTCTGACTAACCATCGTTCTAGACAGAATGTCCTTAAACCATTAACTACTAATTGTTTGCTAAAAATCTTTTTGCACAAATCCGGATTTGTGTCTGCTCCATTATCTAGAAAACCGTAAAGCACGACGCCGTGAACCGTAAGTTGTTGTGATAGCACTTCCATCTTTGCGTCGATGTGTGTAGAGTCTATATTGTCGTGCACAGTGTATGATGTTTGCGTGGTTTACCGTGGTCAACTTGTCATTAGGTCACGTATGGCAGGGTAGGAGATGGCTTGCCGTCGGCCGTCTATGGTGTGAAATGAGTGGTCGGCCGGTGCGTTTGAACTCGCCGCCCGGTACCGTTCTGGCCGTCTTAGTTTTTGTGGCGTACGTTTAGGATGCGACCTCTTTTTTGTGGCATGTTTGTAATGCCGAGTGTGTGGGACTTGACACGTAGGTAACTATTGTTAATTCATTCCTGTTTGTTATTGTTGCATTCCTACCTTGTAATAAGCCACTTTATGACGGAAGACGCCGCTCTGCCCCGTGTAGTCTCATCTTGTTTTATTTTCGTTGAATGAACGGTACAAGATTTCGTTTTTTGTGTCTAGTTTTTATTTTAGCACGACAGTCACTTTAATTCTGTAACTTACGTGTTTGATATTTTAATTGTTCGGTAGAAATTCTTCATTTGCACAACGTTGTGTAGTTTCTCTCGTTCCGACATTGTTTCTTCAACGATTGTTTATAATTGTTTCGTGATTAAAGTTCTCAGCCGGTAATGGCCGCATGTAAGGAAGTGGGTATCGATATCCATTAGACAAATGGTTGGTAACTTTATGTTAGTCACTGGGTAGCGATTTATTTAATGTTTGCACGCGAACTAATAAATGGTGTCTATCAATTAGTTGAAAGAAACATTTGCATAAATTTAAGTGCTTATCATTACTAAATTGCGTGTAATTGTGTAAGTTATTTTTCGTTTCTACAACAGTGATAAAGTGTAGATTTTATTAGTTTTTATTGCAATTAATTAACGGATCTATAAAAGTTCAATAACTAAATATGTTAACTACCGTTTCTGCTTTTTATAATTAGTGAACTCGGAGATGTTGATTGCTTTTTATTTTGATAACTACTGGATTAATAGAAGGATCGATTAGTCAGACATCTTGCTATCATTTAGGTGATTTCTTTACATATACAACTGTTTTTTGTTGTTGTAAAAACAGAGTTATTAGCCGTTATTTCCTCGCGTAAGCTGCAATCTCGTGATGGAGTCGGCTTGCTTAGAAGTGCCGACTGATGCCATAATGACGTGTTACCAAACTGACACTGGTTTTGCATTATGAGTATGGTTAATTTGGTGTGAAAATAACCTCATAGACACCGCTTAGCTCTGAAATAACAAAAAAGGATGTAAAAAAGCGAAAGGATGCGATCCTAAACATATGAGCTCGTCTACTTATGGCAGTTTGATTATACGTCTGACGACAGCAGATGACGATTTGTTTAAAGTAGAATATAATTCAACGGTTATCTCACGTATCCTGATGTTAGGGATAGAGTTAAATGACAAAGATTATTCTGTGTACAGGATGAATTTTAAAACGAACTATAGTTTAAAGTGAAAAATCTCGTTTATGTCTTTTGTACTGAGTCTTTTTACGTCAAGTTTTATGCCTGTATCTAAGAGATGCATATTTTATTATTGTATTTTTTATATTAAAAAATAATTTAAAACATTTATAAATAACATTGGAAGTATAAATTGGGTTTTTACAATAAAAGTTCACTTATCAAAGTGATGAAAATTTTAGTTATGATTCTTGTATTTACTTCCTTTACTACAAGGATTAAACATCAAGTCCGCCTTTGTACTCTTTTGTCCGTAACGAATAAAATAATAAATAAGGATTGCCAAGTAAGAAGCTATAACCATGTCATTAAGTAAGTGAATCGGTACAGTAAAGTAGTTACTATTAAAAGTACCAATCGTTAAAATGATACCTTCACTTAGCTGTTATCATGATCATCATTTCACCCGGAAGACTTCCACTGCTGGACATCGTCTAGGCCTCCCTAAAGCATCTCCACAACGAACGATCCTGTGCGTCTCGCATAAACCGGATTCCCACAACGTTCTCCAGATCATCGGTCCACCTCGTGGAAAGACTTCCAACACTGCGTCTACCGGTGAGCTGTCGCCACTCCAGAACCTATTGGCTCATAGCGGGTATAGCCGCTAGATATATAACAAAGATTAATATGGGGCTATCTATAAATTAATACTCCATGACTTTTACCCACCTTCCCTTTCATCTTGTCACAATTGTACACATTTTTAAGACCAACCGTCTCTTTTGTGACGCCATATGTTTTGAAATTTTATATCTAGGAATGATTGAATTAAAACAGAAATCACTTTTCTAACTTGTCAACAATACAATTTAAACCTTACGGCCATAAAAATAAAATTGGAAGATTTTTTTTTTAAATATGCTAGGCTCGTAATCAACACCTATCTCACCTGTTGGTAAGGAGTGAAGTGGTCGACGATGGAGCAGGCTTGCTTAGAAGTTACTTATTAATTCTTGACGTAAAGACTTGCAGCTATCAGGACGCTCACACACCAAAAGGGAATTCCACTCCTCAGCTATAAGCACAATGAATGTTCAAAAAACGTTTTGATCGTATAGATGGAATGTTCACCATGTACAAGTGTCGCATCGCTGTATACCTGATGGTAAAATGATGGAACTGGCTTGGCGGTATCAAGTCATGCAATGCCGATGCACATTTAGTTTATAATTTTAATTTTAATTAATCATTCATATCAATCTGAATCAATAGAATTTAATTTAATAATTTAAATATTTCGAAATCCAACAACAAGTCGTCGACAGCGCGCACTGTTCCCGCGCGCCTCAAGGAGTTGACAGCAACCTCAGGGGCCCTACTGGGTCGAAGCCTACTGGGGCCAGGGTTAGTTTCGAAAGATAGCTCAGTCCCGGTACGCAAGGCAACGAAGGAACGGGACCGGGTTTTTAGTCAGTAAAAGTATGACACTATCTTCCACTCCGCCCAAAAGCGGGGATCATCATTAGACGATTTTCCTGCCGAAAAAAAAGTGTCAATTAATGTCCGAGTCGCAATAGTTTCGCTTTGGAGTTTGCCAACGAGCAATGGAACGCAGCATTCTGGGTGTCAAAAGAGCCGACAGAATGAGGAACACCACGCTACGTCAAAAGATGGGCATTATATACGTAGGAAAAAAGGCTGTCAGGCTAAAATAGGATTGGGCGGGTCACATCAGCTGCATGCGCTCTGATCGTTGAGCATAAGTTTTCACAAAGTGGGTACCCAAAGATGGACGACGCCGCTGAGGTCGACCGGGCAAAAGGTGACGAGAGAACCTAGATGCCTATCGCAAGGACTGGTTCGGGGTGGCTCAAGAAAATAATACCTGGAAGAAGTTGGGGAGGCCTTTGCCCAGCACTGGGGCAGTAAAGGCTACAAAAAAAAAATGTTTTTCCAGAATCTTACCAATTTATATCCAATATTAATGCAATTTATAAAATAATAATTTATATGTATTGTCAAATTGCATAAGCTGTAGACACCTTTAATTGATATATTTGCACATAGTCGAATGTTTATAAAATCACCTGTATAACATCTTGTTTATATGTCGTTGGTAATCCTCATAATAAATAAATAAATAAGCACATTCTATGAAAGGTGTTTTACAAAAAAAAAACTTTTTTGTAACATGACGTCATAAAACTTATGTCTCCTCCCTGTGACGTATGTCACCATGTCACACATTGTCGACCCTCTTCCGTCCCCTTAACGTGCGTAATTTGTTATAGCCCCTACCTAACTGATAGGATGTGTGTTACGTTTTGACAGATAGGTCTGTATATGTATGTCACCGGAAAATATCTCGAGAAATTGTAAATTTTTTTTTTCTAAATAAGACACGTTTATGTTCGAAACTAATTAATTTGCATGTGATTTATCGTACACAAAACGAGTTTTTTTCATAATTATAATCTAGTAAAGATTTATAAGTTGGTCTGCAGACGGAGTTTGCAATTTCCGGTAATGTATATAAGTTTTTTTTAGCCTCTGCACCACGATGAAAGTCATACTTTAAACCTGACTTATGTATAACTGCTGCCAGCGACTTTGCCCGCCTTTTTATAGAAAATTATTGTAAAGGGACTCTATGTATAAAAAATATTTTAAGTGCTGTTCCAGGACATGGTGTATCTGCGTGCCGAATTTTATTTAAATCCCTTCAGCAGTTTCAACATGAAGAAGTAAGCTCGCTGTCCGGCCGTCCGGTAACTGTCCAGACCAAGCCCAAGCCATCGACGGCGCGCACTGTTCCCGTGCGCCTCAAGGAGTTGTCAGCAACAGCAGGGACCCAGCTGGATCGAAGCCTACTTGGGCCAGGGTTATCCGAAAGGGTGCTCAAGCCCCGGTATGAAGGCTAGAAGAAACGGGGTTGGTCTTTTAGTCAGTAAGAGTCTGACACTATCTTCCGCTCCGCCCAAGAGCGGGGGTGGTCATTGGATGTTTTTTTCCCACCATAAAAAAAAGCATGAAGGAGTAACAAAGATACCCATTTACAAACTTTCTAGCTGTTTAGCTAATAAATATTTGTTTCTCTTATTTATTACAAACAACATTGGTGTTTGACATCATTACGTAGTACAATAGTTCCTACCACACCTAATACAAATCATCAGCACCTAATCATAAACCCATAGTAAAGGGATTTATGTAGCCAGCGATAAGTAGGAGACAAACAAACTCAAAAGGCAAATAATCCTGTAAAGCCAACAAACTGTTTACATATTGACATAAAACATGTAATCCCCCTGTATACACAGGGCACCTCTAACAAATATTTACAAACGGACTGAGACCGGTTGACAAACGGCGCGCGTCAGGCTAGGCTCGCACCCTGTCTTTATTTGTGCATTACGCCTTCAGCGGCGCCCGCGCACCTCGCACCGCCTCCACAAATTAGTTTCTAAGTAATCATTGATGATTGCGAGCATTACCGCAGGAGCCGCCACACATTTAGACTTTCTATTACCATGTACTTTTAATTTTATGGTAATTTTCTACCGACATGCAGCTAAGGTGTTTATTCTGAGTCAAGGGGCAAAAGTGTCATGTAATTATGTGACATACAGGTTTTAGGTGGCCTGGTCAGGCAGAGTCGGATTAGCCAAGTTAGCACGAGTAGTAAATGCTACAGCTGCCTTGCGCATTGGGTTCGGTCTCACTTGGTGGTACAAGAACAAAAACAATGGAGACAAAGACATATTAAATTTATCGCTACATAAGAGCCCCGCGACCGGATAGAAAAATAAGTTAAAGAAGTATTAATTTGTAATCATTTATTATAAAGATTAAGGGGTCCCTTGGTAGCATTTGCTTCAAGCCCTATGCTGGCGTAAGCCGGAACTATGGTCAGGACTAGCCAAGCAACCTAGAATTTGTACCGTTCGGTCGTGTTCATTCAGAGATGAAGGTCTCACAGACACGTGTATCCTCACTGCGATGACTGGTTTTCATTGAAATTTTCTTACGTATATCTGCAGAAGAAATTTTATAAAAAAATATCGTCCTATCGTTGACATATTGTCGCACCTTATTATGTAAAGGTCTTTGTCCCTACAGTGCAAATATTATTGACTGAATATGTGCACCGTGATAAATCTTTGTGCGTCATAAGTAAATAAATTTTTTTAAATTAACTGATTTGAATGGTGAAGGAGCATTATCTTTTCTTTTTGATATATTTTTTCTTCTCCCGGTTCAACTATATATTTGATATTTATTAGTATATTTTTTTGTATGTACCTATGTATTTGTATTAATGTATCTTACTAGTATTATTTCTGATGTTTGTACACTAACAACCTTAAATCTATCTCCTTTCTTTCAGTCTGTAAGAGATCGCCCTATGCGATAAGACCGCCCATTGTGCACTTATTCTTTTAAATGTTGGTCCTGTATTTTTGTTTATGTTGTGTACAATAAAGATTATAATAAATAAATAATAAATATTTATTTTAATTCGTCAATTTAAAATTCAATTACTTGCTTCTTGTTTTGTTTTGATGTTTTTTATGTTGCAGATATACTGGTTTTTAAACAATGTAATTGAAACTCAAATAATTTGTATTTTTTAAACGACTTACAGGTAGCATTGAATGATAAAGCACTCAGACAATCAGAAAGTTGAAGCGCATTTCAAAGTGGAGAAATTCAGTGAACCCTTGTTCATAGCAGAATGCTTCAAGATAACCTTACCATACTAATCCAAATAAAGAAGTTCTTTTATGATCCAGCCCGCTCTTTCTGTTAGTGAAATTCGCATCTAAGTCTGTCGCCGCAAACTCCTTCTAACAAGAAGGAGTTAGCGAACAGACAGATGCAGAAAGCGACTTTGTTTTATACTACGAAGAAATAAAAGAGGTGTCACTGTGTGGAAGCCGTCTCTTAGTAATAAATCAGTTGAACTCTTAGGAGTTCTCTCTTAGGAATATAAGTATTCTCAATAACTTAATCAGTCATTGATCTAAAATTCTTAATCCTTTAACGAACCAACAAGAATAACCCGTTAATAAATTAAGAAAATGCGAGGCTGTCGTTGAAGTTTTAATAATAGCATCTAATCTGATATGTCTGAAATATGACTCCACAACAATTTATCTGAGCACTCGGGATTATTTGCGTCTTGTCCAGTGATTACTTCAATTACTTATCGTTGAGTTAATACATTTTAATGAGAGATGACTCCGGTCATTGATCATAGTTATTATTCAGATTATCCTCTCATACCAGATACCATAGGAACATTATAAATGAATATACTATGCAAAATAATTAGTGCGAACAAGTCAAAGCTCAAGCATCAACATTTTTGTAAAATATGTAGACGATTTACTATATAATTTTGTGCTTTTAATGGCAATCAACCGCATTATGCATGTTTAACTTAAAGAAAATTGTATAGAACACCGTAAATTTTTTATTCAATAAGCAACTCTCTGGGTAAAAAAACGAATAAACAACATTAGCGGCAGCTTCTTTCTTTGTCATTCAGTGGAACCGATTTTGCATCATTACAAGCGACGTAAGATTGATTCCCACACAAAGGCGCTGTCAAGCTCGGCGGATGAATAAAACGCAAAGCGCGGGCTTTCATTGTTGTTATAACAAAATGAAGTCGTAATGAGTAGGAGTGCGGTGCCTCAATGCGAACAGAATGTCGCGCGATTGAATTAAAATTGCTTCAATGTTGTGGCTTTAAAATGTTGACTTTTGACAAGCGTTGCTGACGCGGTGACGCCTGTCACTGGTGACGGGCCCGCGCCGGCCTCAAGCGCCGACAACGCACCGACCGCATTGGTAATGACTGTTGATCAAATTAGAATGTGCATTTATTACGTACTAATATGGGATTAGAATGAGATTTATTATTATAGTTCACATAACGCTAAAAGTAGTTTTAATTAAATCTAAACAACAAAACAGACACTTTCAAATTTCGAACATTTTTCTTTAAACATATAAATTATAAACAGATCTCGTGATGCTCGTGCATTATCTTTTATTTGTTTATACCAGTTTCTTGCTTACATTAACAAAATGTTTTCTTTAAAATGCCGTTGTGTCGATGTCAGCGCACTTATTTATGACGCTTATATATAAACACAGTTCTTGTTTAATTTTTTCAATCATTTACCATAAATTCTGTCCGACATTAAACAAAATTAAATTAAGAGATCGCGTTTGGGACAGACGAACAACATCTAATTGCATAAATTCGCGGTAAATTTTGCACAACAAAAACTGGTATTCAAATTACAAGAGATTATGTTTTAGTTATATTATAAGACGGGTATTATTAAGGTGGGGAATCAAGTTTTTGTCTGTTCTATGTAAATTAGAGGCAGCCGGAAGCACAATCTAACATTGTAGTGTTAGCATAGTCTCCTCGTAAAGAATACAATCGTTATATACCTACATACGTATCTATAATAATATGTTTTTTTTCTGTTTGTTTATTAGCTGCACAATGGTATGTTTTTCCTTTACATTGACATAATAGTCACGTACTTAGACACCATAAATTATAGTGTGCATAATAGGTTTGTACGAAGATGAATATATTTAATAGTGTAGGTATTTGCTTAGTGTTCATATCCAAATGACCGTGTCCGTGCACTTTTTACAAGTCACACCACATTACAAGTTACACCTTTGATATTATTTTATGTAATATTGGTTTTGAGTTTGATAATTGTTGCATATTTTTATTGGGTTTGAGATAGTAGAGTAGAAAATACATTTATGTATGACAACGGATTTACCTGCGTGAATTTATGAAAAACTAGCTATGCCCGCGACTTCATTCGCGTGGGTACATCATGTGGATTTTGAATTTATTTTTTCTAAAATAAAAATAGCCTATGTTACTCCTTATTACATCAGCTCCCTGCCAAAATCAATCCAGCCATTTCAGAGATTAGCCCGGACAAACAGGTCTGTCTGTTTGTCCGAGACAGACAAAAATTGTAAAAAATGTTTTTTTGGTGTATGTACCGTATATATATTCATATACATGTGGTATAAAGCAGTTATTTCAATATTACAAATAGACACTCCAATTTTATTTATATGTGTAGATTTATAGATATATTAAAGAGCATATTCCTGGAATTAAAAGTATTCTATGTCCTGTACGAGGACATGGCCTACGCATGTGCCAAACATACAAATCCATCCAGACGGTTTTGTGGTTTGTGTGTGAGTAGTGTGTGTGAGTACCCAGCAGGGCTGATGGCCGCTAGGGTCGCGGGGGATTTCTGAAATGGTAACCTGTGGACCTAGAACGCAAATGGAAACTGAAGAACAAAGGTGTGAAGTCTACAAATTGGCGTAGACTAGCGAACGACGAGCAATGGGTAGGTACCCAACCATGGGTAGCTTGCGTTCGCAAGTTTACCAGACGCTGGACAACGAGCTCGTTGTCTGGTATCCGTACGGACCGAGCCCGAGTCGTTGACGGCGCGTAGTGTTCCACGCGAGCCTCTAAGATATGTCAGCAAAACCGTACCTTAAAAATCACACCTAAAAAAAAAAGTACTTAAATACAAACTATCGCCTTTAATATTAGACTAGATCACACTAGCACACAACTAGTACAACCAACATTTCCTTGTATGGCGATGGACAACGCACACAAGTTTACTGAAGCCTGAGAAGAAACACTGAACTATCAGCGGAACATTTTGTTTCCAAAAGGACCTTTAATAAATGTTAAACACTGAGAAATCGCGTGAAAGTGTAGACTTTAATATGTGCGTTACTTACGAGCATTATAAATATTATAAACATGGTCTTATCGAACAAGGTACTCGTAGATCGACAATCGTTGCACGATTTTGACATATGATATAGGTTACCTGTTACCTCTGCTATGATACATCGACGTGAACCGATAAGTTCAAGTATCATTTCATCAGAATAACGAATTAAATGTCAATCTATTTATGTCTAACTCGATTTAAAATTAATGTGCTTTATAATTTAGAGGCGGCAATAAATATTAATTTGGGGGTTATGTAAATAGGTAGCTGATATACATAATTATACAGACGTGAAGGCTTGTGTAATAAAACAAATATATTTTTAATCCTAAGAAGTGGACGATGAAGGGCATCAGGTTTACTGGTTTTGGGCATCGTTTAGTGTTCGGTGTTCACCAATCAGGCATTTTCAAGGTACTTCACGCATTTCTTTACATTGTTTCATTACCATCATTGCAAACATCGTGAGTAAACCGGCATACCCTAGAACCAAAAATTCAAACACATGTGACATTCACCAACCCGCACTGGGCCCGCGGTGGATCACGGCCCAATCCCTCTCCTAGAGAGGAGGCCCAACACCCAGCAGTGGGAACAATAAAAAGGCTAATGATGATGATGATGATTATCATCATTTTAGTCAAAATATGTCCATAGTTGGACATAGACCTCCCCTAAGTGTCGCCACAAAGACCGGTCATGTGCGTCTCGCATCCATGGAATTCCCATTACTCTCAACAGGTTACCAGTCTACCTTGTGGAAGCTTTCCAGTGCTGCGTCTTCCGATACGTGGTCGCTATTCCAGAACCTTTCGGCCTCTGACCTATATTGCTTAGAGTCTATTTATCTGTAAGTCAAGTTTATCATTTTTCAGCTCTCACTACCATTAAATTAGGTTCCAGGATTGTTCGATAGACTTACTAAGATCCTGGAACGTAATGAGCAACTCAAGGATCTTAAGGCTTTGGGTGAGTTTTAATCAGTAAAAGCCTGATACACAACTCTCTGGCTCCACCCAGAGCGAAAGTTTTTTATTATTATTACCTATAATATAAAAATGCCAAGCTTCCAGCGTGAGAGAGGGATAGTGCTATTCGTCTTTTATAGCGCCGTCTATTTCTCTGTAAGACGTCATTGTAGTTTTTTTTTGAGAAGGGGAAATCATCCAATGACTTTCATACCTGGGGTGGAACGCGAGAGCGTTTCAGTCTTTTCCCGGCTAAGGCGCTGCGCAAATGGAGCTACTTTTTGTTTCAGTTAACGACACCAAACACTTTTTGATTGTAATGAGTATTTGTTAAAAAAAATTGTTTACGTATGCGTAGGGAGTGGAGAATTTTATACTGGTAAATCAAATATTTATCGGTAGCTTGTATATGATACAAGGCACAAAAGTGTCCACGTTTGTGCTATGCCTAAAACCACACCTGAGTCCTTCAGTTATCCTTTGCGTTCTAGGACGACCGTTTCCTTTCCAGAAATTCAACGTAACCCATGTGGATGACGTCATCGTAGATGGGTCTCAGATCTCCATCAAGGCCCGAAGCCGTAGGCCATAGCACATTAACAATTACGTTTGTCGGCACGTGAAACAAGCTCATTACACGAAACCTCTTTAGCTCATTTTATACTTTACACCAACACCATACAAGATTATACATTCTTTATATATCTCACACCCACAACAAATACGCGACTTCCATACAAAAGTAACAAAAGTACAAGTCTACAAAGGCATAAACAAGTTCGATAGGAATTTTGAAACTGTTTAAGCAATCTTTGTGTCTGGTCGGAAGAGACAGGCGCATCATATTTTCCTGCGTTATCGAGCCGCGTCCGTAAAAATGCGCGATGTGGAGAAACGTGTGCAGTTAGCGGACTTTTGTCTTATTTGTTACTAACAACAATGAGCTGGATGGACATGCTGGACATGGTGCATGGCTGTGAGAAAGTACCGGGATGATGTTTTGATGAAGATGTGTTTTGAGGTGGGTGTCACTGATTGGCTACTTAATTAGAGGGTGTTCTAGTGACTTGAAATGAAAAATATTTAAATAGTTTCAAAATAGCTTTTGGTTGGTTTTGAGTTGTTAATGTATTTGCTTTTCTTTTTTTAAGAATGGTATGCAGTGGTAACTTTCTGTCAGCCATGCTAGTTCTCGTATCGTTCGGGCCGTGTTGCTGGAGTGATTAGCCGCGCACAGCCCTGTAATCACGCCTCTGCTGCCCGTGCGTCTGCGCCGACCGGCCGCCCCCCGCGCGCCCCACTCTGCTCGCACCCCGCTCTGCCCCGGGGCGAATATCTCCAGAGCAAACAGAAAAAAACAGAAACACAAGGTTTGGTTCGGCGCGCGGCGTGCGTACACTGTTAACGACCCGACCTGTTTTCGATGCCGTGTGGGAAGATTTAGCGAATTTGGATTTCGATTGCCCGAGTCGGGTCCAATGGTCCATCCATCACGAGAATTGATGGATTCGGGGCCAAAAAGACGCGAAAAACCTTATGAGATGAAAGCGGGCTATTTCGTGATCGATATTTGTAAGCGAAGCTATTACGGTCAGCTATTGCTTTTCCTCCGCTTGTTTATTTTTGGTTCGTCAAGTTAATGAGAACTGAACAGTAAGGTGTTAAGTGAGTTTTCTAATTTGCTCACATCGGTTTTGTTTATGTTTGTAGGATTGAAGCTGCTTGAATGAATCTGTGTGTTGTTGTAAGTTATTTACTGTAACCGGATATCTAGCGGCCATCATAGCGGGTTCTGATGGTTATGGATTTCGTAAAAGGTAAACTGGAGCCTTTATGTTAGAGATATGCTCATATGTAGATGTAAAATTTGGTAACAACGACATTCTGGCATAAGTTATCATAGAATAAGATTCGACTACTTCAGATGTTTTACATTTACATTTAGTAGCTTAAAATGCCTACTGATTAAATTTTTTTTCGTATCTGTGTAACTACTGGTAGTTGTTACGGGATCAAGCTCAGCCGGTGCCTCCCCGTCTGCTCTCCCCGCCGCCGTGTCTGCCGACCCCGCACCCTTTTTATTACCTACCTCTGCGCAGGCGCAGATATCAAATGATTCGCCATGGAACTACACACACCGGCTGTATTGTTTTATTGAAAGCTCATGCAATATCAAGCACCATCTGTCCATTGAATTGAAAACGTATTTTTTATAAACACTTCTTATGGATTATAACTACAATTGATAAATATGTACACATAAATCAACTACGATTTATGTGTACATATTTATCAATTGTAGTTTTAATTATCAGTTTCACCTTTAAAAAAGAAGAGTCCCCCTCTGCTTTTTAAAAGTTGAAACTAGAAGAAAAAAAGAAGTACATTTTATGGAGTGTTTCTTTCTTCTCTTGTCGATCTGACTCAAATTTTGTCCGATCAATATTTAGCCACCCAGACAGGGAGCGTGCATCAGAACTGCACAGTTTAATTCTGCCCACCCCGTTTCATCACAGGACCAATAGACGTGTGATGCTGCGTCACCGGTACTCATGGTGGACATCCCACCAATACGAACAAAACGTTTTGGGATTGATTGTGCGTACAGCTGAGGAGTGGAATTTCCTACAAGAGTCGGTGTTTCCTGATAGCTACAACTTAGGGGTCTTTAAGCCATCAAGAGTCACATCGGTGTCGGGTCGACGATGAAGTACCTGGGACTCGTTCTCGACAGCCGGTGGAATTTCGTGGAGCATTTCCGACGTCTGGCTCCCAAACTCAACCGGACTGGGGCCGCTCTCGAGCGGCTCCTGCCCAACCTTGGTGGTCCAGACGCCTCCTGCCAGAGGCTCTACGCGGGGATCGTTCGGTCCATGGCCCTCTACGGGGCGCAGGTGTGGGGGCCGTCGCTGCAAAAGCGACCGGCGGCCATTCTGAACGCCTGCCAGAGGGTCATGGCAATTCGGATGGTGCGGGGATACCGCATGATTTCCTGCGAAGCGGCGAGCCTTCTGGCTGACCTACCACCGTGGGATCTGGAGGCAACAGTCCTTGCACACATGCACGACATGCGCGTGGAGATGCAACGCCGGGGTGAAAGTCCTCTGCCGCGACAGGTCGCGGCATGGCGGACAGAGCTTCGGCGGGATCTCATGGTGGAATGGCGTCAGCGACTATCGCAACCCCGTCATGGGCACGCCACAATTATGGCGATAAGTCCCCTCTTTGAGGCGTGGCTGGAAAGACCTCACGGCGTCCTTACCTTCCGCATGACACAGGTCCTCACCGGAAATGGCAAGTTCGGGAGGTTCCTGTTCCGAATCAAAGCGGAAGTGACGCCCGGGTGTCGCCACTGTGCGGAACGCCCGGAGGACACGGTGGAGCACACAATCGCGGTGTGCCCTGCTTGGACGGAGCATCGCCGTGCCCTCGTGGGGGTGATCGGCGGCGGAGACCTCTCGCGCCGGACCTTGTTCGAGGCCATGGTCCGGAGCGAGGAGGAGTGGCAGGCGGTCGCCGACTTCTGCGAAGCAGTAATGCTCGCTAAGGAGGAGGCCGACCGCATCAGGCAACGGCGCTCTCGCCGCCGCCGCCGGGATTCCGATCCCGATTTCCAGCCACCGTAGGCGCGGGCTTGCGGACAGTGAGCAATGGGTAGCTCGCTGTCCGGCCGTCCGGTAACCGTCCGGACCAAGCCCAAGTCGTCGACGGCGCGCGCTGTTCCCGCGCGCCTCAAGGAGTTGTCAGCAACAGCAGGGGCCCAGCTGGGTCGAAGCCTACTGGGGCCAGGATTATCCGAAAGGGCGCTCGAGCCCCGGTATGAAGGCTTGAAGGAACGGGATGGGTTTTTTAGTCAGTAAGAGTCTGACACTATCTCCCGCTCCGCCCAAGAGCGGGGGTTGTCATAAGATGATTTTTCCAATCGAAAAAAAAAACCCGTCAAGAGTGAATAGGTTACTTCTAGGTAAGCTCCATCGTCGAACCAGTCGAGATAGTGGTCAAATGCCAACCTGTTAATAGTAATAAAAAAAAACATAACTGCCATTGAAAAAAGTGATCATAATGCTGGTGTAAGCATTTTATCGCACTGTAGCTCGATCTATCTGTTTTATAACGCGTATGTTAGCCATCCTCAACGCGTAGAATCAGTCGTGAAAACTGACCTCGGATTGGTCTTATTTGCTGATAAAAAACATGCATATTTTAGTATTGATGGCTATTTGCTAAATTATGTTACATCATTACTACATTCAATGGCAATGCTTTAGTAGAAGAAAAAGCCAGCCTTTTGGTCACATTTTTATAATTTTGAAGTCATTGTTTCCTTTCACTTACAAAACTACAGTATAAATATTTCAGGGTTCAGAATTGAAGAGCATACATGTAGTAAGTAAATACACGTTTCTAAAAGGCAATTAACCAGCCAATAGAAAAACTAAACCTTTGTTGTTCTTGGTTCATAACGTTTGTATGAATTACAAAATGATACATTATCATCTATTTGTGTTCGCCGCCAGATGATGACGTAACAGTCTTTGTGATTGGGGTGGCGTCAAAAAGGCCGAACAAGGGATCACACGTTACATCGGTTACCTGACTGATTGCTGTTGATGATTAAATGGGATTGTACTAATGTACATAAAGTTATATGTGGGATTTTGTTGTATAATTAAAATGTTTCTAAAATAGACTTCAATATTTTTCAATATTTATTTATTTAAACTTTATCTAGACTTGTGGTACATTTGCAAACTTGATAAGCGAATTCCCTAATACATATTGAAGTCTTGCGAAAGGACTTACACAGTTTAAAAGAGGCCCATGTTCAGCAGTGAGCTGCGATAGGCTGCGGTAATTCATTGAAATAATACATCTTTGGATGCCATGGCATCAGCATAGATCTGTCGTAGCATGTCACGTATTTAAAACGCGGTGATGAAGCCGCGTCAACGTGGCGTATATATTTGGTATTGACATTTCTACGCAGCACTAACGCAGTGAATGTTGGTATATTTTAGTATCTATGGCTGATTTATTTATTTATTTAACCTTTATGCAACAAAAGATACAAAGGCGGACTTAATGCCTTACATTCTCTATCAGTCAACCTAGGGTAGTGCAGAGACAAAATGGCAGGTGCATCCGAAACGTGGTACGAATTCACTTATCCATACCATTATTCTTGAATAGCTTATCAGTTCCAACTTCAACTTTGACCATTCCTTGAAATATATTTTCAGTCCTACGGGGACCTAATTCAAATGTGTCTTCCTAGCCTAGCCGTATACTTGAAAGTGTGAAATTGTTTGACTTGGGTACAAGTAACCTTAGTAGTAGAAAGTACCTAAACACTTAAGTAAATAATTAAATATCATGAGTGTATTTAATATGTGAAGCTATGTATGTACTTATACTGTTTTTAAGAAAAAATGTGTATTATTGCTGCAGGAATTTTTAGAAGCACGTGTACTATCGCTGCGGGAATGTTTAAAAGACAGTGACCCTGGAACGCAAAGGGCAAAATTATGAAACATCTTCCCTCTCCTTCCAGCTCTGTGTGGAGTGAGGGTGTCAGACTTTTACTGATTAAAACCCACCTTTATTCATTCATTTATCGAGTGAGGCATTTGATAATATTTCGAAAAATATTAGCCATTTTTTCATGAGTGTTTAAGCCAAGTTGTATATCGGGACAGACCTGACACAATTCGTTTTATATGCAAAGAAAAAATGCTTGTCCTAGTCTGTAGACACTCGTAAGATACGATAGCCAGTATATTTGTCAACATTATAATATTCAGAATACTTGTCACTCTCAATAGGTAGCCGGTTTATTAGCTTTGTATCATATTTATTTTATTGAACAGACCTTGTACATTACTGGTCTAATATCCACTTAATTAAGTAATCCCACAGAGGCGTCCGATTATTTACATATTCATTATGATGGAGACTCTCCTTATAAAATACTGCTCTTTCTGTCAAATGTGGGTTATGTGGTAGGCTGTTGTCGTAATCTGGTAAACTTAGACATGTTTGTGTTTAGAACTATGAAGATGAGAATGAAATACAGTCGGATAAAATACAAAAAAATACAAAAGTATTGATTAGATATTTAGATAGAGAAGTTGTCATATTCCTGTCTTATTTAATGATCTTGAAGCTATAAACGATCATAACGACTAATGAAAAATAATAAAAGATTGTCGTGTTGAAAGCCGCAGCGGCTGCTACTAAACCATGCCGGACGTGTCTCAAACGGATTTTTAATAATGACTGCGACTGCGCTTTTCAACAACATAAATCATATTATATGTCGAAGTATTTTTATTACTTCTAAGGTGTTATCAAATCTAATATATTAACATGGAGGTGATATAATGGACCTAAATATCACGTTGCGCAATTTGGACGAGAGCTCGTATTTACTAGCAATTTTAATTAATTTCCGGGTGATAAAACCAATGCAAATGAAGGGTACATGAATTAAAATTTGAATATATAAAAAGCTACTGTATTTATGTGTATTAAATTATAGTCTCCGTTATAAGCTTCTGTTGCAATTATAGGTTTATGTTTACGTTCTATATTTTTTTGCAACAGGCTTTCTGGCGAAGGTTCGTTTGTTTACTTGCACTAGTAGAGGGAAGTGTGACGGGCGCGCGTCAGCTTTATGACGACACATCTGCCACATTTCACGCTCACCTTTCCAATTTTCCATCGGTTCTTTCTTATTCTGCTATAAAACTTTATGTTTTCGAAAAGTGCGCTATTCACCACTGAATCCATATACTCTGACATTGGTCATGCCGTCTGTCCATGCTTACGTATCTGCACGAGCAGAACTGTACACGAAATCGGTACTTAGTAGTGTGCACTTTGGAGCGACAACTGCTTGCGCGGTGATGTCGTTCGTCGTACTGAAGTACGCAGGTGGCGTACGCGCCGCTACGCGACAACGACGCCCGAGTGTCACGCATGTACTCGTAACGAAGCGTTCAACAATTCTTTAGAGCTGGTTATTAAAATATTTGTTGTTCCGATGTTATTTATTTGTATATGTGGAGAGGCTTTGTGGCTCGCCGACAGACGTTCTCTCTGATGTAGGTGGTTCGCCGGGGCTCTGTATGGCTGCCATTGTTGACGACTGTGACCAATTCTTGTGTGTGAGATAATAATATCGTGAAATTCCCTTTAAAGAATGTAAAAAGTTTTTATATCAACTGTAGATTTACAAATAAAACAATTTATATCACCTATATCGACCTCGCAGTCTATATACTGGCACCTTGCTCTGTTAGCGGCGTCAGTAGAGGTGTTTATAGTAATTCAAAACTAATATCTGATTGATCAATCGTGTAATGTATTAACCTTCATACAAAGTTAATGGTAATGGAGATTGGTTCTCATTTATAGACACTTGAATACTTGTCTACGTGTGTACGCGTTTGTACCAGATGTGAGAGTCGGAATAATCAATTAAAAGGAATCGATTACGTGGGCCTGAAGCAGACGCGCCGGCTTCTGCGCTAACTCCTCGCCGCATAGAACGAATCGACTCAATTATTACTAACCCGAGGATGAAAATTAAATTGGACCTCGGCTTGATGCGCTCAAACGATGAGACTGTTAAAGCATTATGAGCCATACAATTTTTATCTCCCTCTTGGATCTTTAAACAGAGAGGTGCGCGGAGCCCGCAGACGCGCCGGCGCAGCGCGAGCGGGACGGCGCGCGGCGTGCGAGTGAGTCGGCGCGCGACCGGCCGGCAGAGGTCGAATATAAATGTGGAATGTTTATGGTTCTACCGTTTTATTTTATTCCTGGGCCGGCAAAGCATTAAATATTGTTTCAATTGAAAGCGGGCAGATCAGACGGTAGTGTCTAATGAAGAATAGATTAATAAAACCTGACAGTTGATTGAGTTCGATTCGCAATCGCGCCGATGCTGCATCAACAGATCGTATCTCGAGCGTAGTACATACCTACTACTTGTGTTACGAGTGTTGATACGGATCTCACTAATTGATGCGATGTGGATGCAGGCCGGCTATCTGCGTATCCGCACTAGTGGAGGCACTAGTTGGAGAGGTCAGCACTAGTCGTGGAGGTGAGTGGGGTGGAGGACGACCGCCCGCGCACAAAGGCTTTGTCGCCACCGCTGGTCTTTGATCGCTCGGTGCGGCGTAGGGCATGCGGCCGCGCGGTATTGTCGCGCATTAGTCGCGGCGCCGCGGTCGCCACATTTGTATGTCGCTGGAGTGTTGTGACACCGGCACACAGCATCACAGGCGCCGACACAGACGCCGACTGTTTGCATTGTACTACGTGCCGTGACATATCGTTTGTCAGGCGGCCGCCGACGATGCTGAGCCATGACTTACGATGTTTTATGGAGCTGAGCTTTGTTGCCATTGAATGAGCTGGATGTTAAGGAGGGTCGCGTTAACAATTACACAACACCTAGGCATTACCTACGACTATTGTTCGTGCGGTTTATGTAAGGATGGGTTGAAATGACACTTCTAAGTAGACGCGTGATGTTGCAATACTTACGGAAAGCTAAACTCATTATATAGACGCTTTACGCGTTTTCAATAGACAATACTCAGCTAAGCTTTTATCAGAACTCAATGAGAAGATAGATTATAGATAGAAGATACAAGTTTTAATTACTTCTCTCGAAGCATCAAACTCTATTTACTTTTGATAAAATAGTGACGAAATGGTTTTCGGTATCTTTATTCATCTTCACAGAACGCGTGTGTGTTAAGTACAAAAATCTGTTTTGGACATAAAAATGTTTCTCTTGCAAAGTTGAAAACAATACAATGTTAGTCATAGTGCTACGCCGTAGACAATAGCTACGAACGCGGCATTGCCTACGACTTTTTATGTAACTGCTACGAGCTCTAATTGCATTATGTGTATTTTGCTACGTAGCCTTTTACTTTTTTTAAAAATAGGCTATCACTTATTTTTCAAACTACGAGAGATTAGTGTGTTCCACTAAAAAAAACCCTTCAGGTTTATAAGATTAGTATAGAAGTAATATCGCAAGGAGTTAAGGGGATGTCAGCATACCGTGGGAGCCCAGCAGGGCCGATGCCCGCTAGGGCCGCGGTGATTTTCTGTAATGAACACAAAGGGCAACTGAAAGGACACCGATGTTATTTTAGTCAGTAAATACCTGATACGCTTTGCTGCTTCACCCAGAACAGGAAAAGTCGTTGGATGATATTCCAACTTAAAAAAACTGGGCAAGTACGAGTCAAACTCACGCGCTGAGGGTTCTGTACAAACTTACCTTAGTAAATAGTTTAATTCTCGAATGGAGTCTCGAGGATTTAACCAACACGCAAAAAAAAGTTACTGTTTTCCGATTCATTCCTATAGCTGTGCTATAAGACCTTGCTTGATGCCAAATTTCTAGATTTAGGGTCAACGGGCCCTATGAATTTTGATTGCCTTGAGAGAGAGACGAAATCTGTATAGGTTTTTTGAGACCTAAACGGCCGCATCTTTTTTATTTGTTAATTTAACAGTTTGATTTATTCACAGCTTCAAAGGACCGTCGATCTATGTAAAGTTTTAATTTCAACTCAATACCTTCATGCGTTCCCGAGTTAAAGGTTCTTGACAGACAGAGAGAAAGATCGACGGACAGACAGATGGAGAACAAAGTGATCCTATAAGGGTTCAATTTTTTCCTTTGGCGGTACGGAACCCTAAAAAAGAGAGAAAGAGTTGGGGAATGAAAAAAAATTGCTGTTTTTTCTACAGAACCAAGTTTTATAGAAAGAAAGAAAACTATTTTATTTGGCATACACACTCGTAGATACACACAATGTAGTAACAACATGTAGACACTAATAAATTATTATAATATAAAAAAAAGACAACTAGCAATGTGTGTCTTACGGCGGCGCTAAATAGGTCCAGTTCAGCAATAATGCCAGACAACTACAAGGTAGTTGCTTGACGCTGGTTTTCAACTGAACCTTATTTCGAGTGTACGGTTGAAAATTGGTTTATTTTTAGTACTCAGTCATTAGTGATTAGGTGTAGGGTAAATAAATTACATATTATATTGTGTGGTAAATTATTATTTAGGATTTATTGATCAGGACAACGTCTGTCGGGTCAGTAAGTCATTAAGTATTTAACAGCTTTAAGTTCATTCAGGAAGTATCTAATACAAAGCGATCATCTGTCCTCAAATGTTTATGACTGCAACACCGGATATATTCCACAACACTTTCCCACACGACTTAACTAATAATATAATTAACTAATGTTACTCAGCTTTGATATTTAATTAATTAATCATACTTAAGTAGGTTAACTTGAGTTTTTTAATTAGATTAATTAAGAGTTGTAACTAACTCATTGGCTGCGTGGTGTGTGGTTGCAGTGTGAGAGATTGTGGGTTCGATTCTTATGTAGAAAAGGCTAGTTACATTGGTCTCGAGGTCTGTATGAATGCTGAACGTATGGTTGATGTTTTTAAGTATGTGTATTACTGACTTGGCAAACGTGGTTCTACCATATAAATTATTATAATTATAATTAAAATAAAATAAAAAAAAAGCCTTTTATTTCCTACAGACAGTCCTCGTGTCTCAGAAGGCATGTCATATCGTCGTCCCACCAGTTTACAAGAAAATAGAACAGACATTTTTATTTGCGCATACATAATCATAATGTCCAAAATCTTTACGATATCTCCCGCGATGATGGCTGGTCTCCACTGTCTGGAGGCCTAAGGAATTCCATTCCACTTCATTTTATTCTACTGCATTCTCCATTCCATTCCATTCCACTCCATACTATTCTACTCCATTCTGTCCCATTCCATTCCATTCTATTTAATTCTATTCCATTTAGATCTCGCTCCTCGTAAAAGCCTGGTTGGCTTTTACTAAAACCCACTTGTGTTGCTTCAGTAGTTCTGCGTTCCAGGTAAGGTTCCAGTCTTTATGACTAGTATCAGTCTGCCTGAATGATAGAAAGGAAGAAAAACATTTTATTTGCGGAAAATAACGCAAACTTAGGAGATTTTGACGTGTAAATAGTTATATATTACCATCGTAACAAATACACATACAATTATATGTTATCACCATTTCAGACTGAACTATCATTCTTTTGCTGGTCTGGTCATGTGTTTTAAAGGTGAAATCAAACATCGAGGAATGCGATAAGGTCGATAATTGTATGTTTTTTTTAGTTTAAGGTGTCCATAATGTAAATTAATACATATCATGGTGTACAATAAAGTATTTTTAGGGTTCCGTACCTCATTAGCAAAAAACGGACCCCTTATAAGATAACTTAGTTGTCCGTCTATCCATCTTTCTGTCAAGACCTCCTACCTAAAAGTATCACAGTGCTGTGTAAAGGTTAGGCCCTTTTCTATTTTCAAACCTCTCTGTGTCGGGTGATCTCTGGCCATGGTCAGATCGTCACATCACGTTGAAATCTACCCAGATGATGAAGTCTTCCCTCAGGCGACCAGTCAGTGACGATATTCACCTAAAGTAAATAGCTAATAAATAAATACTACATTTGTGTGTTAATGATATTATATATATATATGCTTATCTCTCTGGGAATTTCACCGTTATTTTATTTGTTTACAAATTCCTGAAAACAAGCTTGGGATAGGTACTAAGTTATCAGAAGTGGAAATTTTACAGGAAAACCGAGCTATTTTTATTTGGTAAATATTGCAAAAATAAAAGGAAGATATTTATTTTGTTATTACCACATATAGGTATGTCTATAAAGGTAAACAAACAAACTACCTATTTACTTGTAAAAGGAAATAAAAAAAACAATTTTAGATCAAGTTCTATTTTAATCTATACAATATATAAATATTATAATAAATCTGTTGAGGTTTTTAGTTGTATTCGCATCATGTACGGTATACAAAATCGATGTAGATAACTTTTTTACATTAAAATTGAGTGTAACTTGAAATATTATTTAGGCTTTGTTTCATCGCAATCGGTTGACTATATCGAAAGATATTTAGAGTACATTCATTGACTTTTAAGCGGTATGATGTTTGGCGGGTCAGCGAGTTCCAAGTAAAACAGCAAAGCTCATTTTGTTTTGCTGCAAATCGAAAATTTTCAAAGTGAGTCTCTGTATCTCTAGTGGTTATACAATTATGTTTTATATTTGCTATAGTGAACCGTATGTACCTGAACTCATTTTCTACTCTGTGAACTTTTGCGAGAAATTAATAATAATTCTTTCCATAGAATTTCTCTCTCAGTGGTCAATCTCAGTGTAGATAAGACAAGTGTGCAGGAAACCTTACAGTACATAAGTGTATGCTCAAACACAGGTGCATATTCTATTCCTGCACTCTCATATTTCGATGGATGGGCATTCCTACGCGATCGGGGAGAGACCAGGGACCCAAGTCTGCTAATTTTATAAATTCGTCTTTGCTAAAAGTTCGTAATCTGCTAATTCATAATGACCAATCATTGATCGGTCAACGGTCTCGCAATGGAGTTGGTAAAATGAAAAATATCTTGCTTATTAAAAACAATGATTGCACTGTGAAATTCTATTGCACCTACAATCAAAGGAACTGTCAACATTTTAGCAGATTCCCGCATACGTCAGATATTCATTTATCATGAAGTACGAGATTACTGTTTATTTCAATGGAGTGTCAGTGGTTGACCATTGGAAAGTCATAATTAGACCATTCTAATAGCAGATTACTAAAACTTGTCAAAATCAACAATTATGGAATCAATGATAGAGCATTCTGACACTATTGTAATAGCAGACTTGAGGCCCTGGTGTAGGACCAAAGGTTTTACGTGCTTTTCGAGGCACACTACTAACTGGAAAAAACTGTACTGCTACTGAGAAAAGTCTAAAGGATCCCCAATAACAACTTTAACTGAACCAATGGCCTTATGCGCGGCTCTCCGCTGTAAAAGCCCCCCGACGAATCAACCTCTGGGACATAATGAAAAAGTAACTAGTTTCTCATTAAATTGTAGATCTGTTGATATAACGGAATTAAACCTAACTAATCAAGTAAAATGAGGAGACACTCTATCTAGCAACTAGAGACTGGACTGTGGTGTTTGACAAGGGGACTAACTTCTCCGAATCTCTTTAACCTGTACTTGGACAATCTGATTGTGGAACTCAGAAAGTAATATAACGTTTTTAAAACAAAAACCATGGTATTTAAGATCTGGAGCTGGTTCGGAAAACAAACTCAGTGATAATTAGAACGGTGTAACTGTAAATGTCGATAAATAGTTTAATTATTTAGGGCAAATACTGAGAGACAGATTTCGGGACGATTGGGATGTAGATTGTAGAACGAGAGTGCGCAAATTTATGAAGTGCCCCAATGATGTCAAGAACACTCTGTTTATTGCTTATTGTCTGACAATGTATATTTGCCAAGTCTAGTATAACTTCACAAAAAATATGCACAGTACTATTCAAACTGGCGTCCGCGCGCGATTTCGCGCCATTTGGTTCAACACCAAACGAACGCCGGCGTCCGCATAGGTTATAAAATATTGAGCGTTTTTATTATAGGGTATTTTTTATCCAAGAACATAAATAAGAAGTTCTTCATAAAGTAGTTTGTAAATATCGAAAATAAGCAAACCTTTCCGTTATTACCTATATATGTATATATAGGTAATTCTATAGATATAGAATGGTTAAGAGTTCAGTGCAATGATGCTTACTGACCTTTTATAAAACTACTGAGATACAGTGTCCCGAGCATGTTTGCCGAAGCAGGTGTCCTGGATTGCAATCATGAGGTCTCGCATCTTTGGAGCAGATTGAGACGTTCCAGTAATAGTGTTTCTGTGTGCGTCTTATAATTATATATTATTTTTTTACTGGTGTTTCAGTGAAATAAACAATTATTATAAAAACAATAAAAGTTCTTCAAGAAAAATAATTCTTTTGAAAATTCATTCAATAATATTATTTCCTCTGTCCAAGTGACCTACCTTTTCCTTATTTTTGTAATGCAAAACAGAAAATAACAGTGTGTTATTTATTCATTAAATAGCGGAAATGTTACTTACTCACTTTTACGTCATCTGCCCATTTTGGTACCACAACATTGTTTTGCTGCAAAAGTTACCTTCTCGAATAACAAAATATTTATGAAAGTCTATTTAAGGAATGGACATTCAGAACTAACCATAATAATTACTAATTGGCTTTATTAGGTATATTATGTTTTTAACAACATTTAATTGACAGTTGGGTTTTAGAGCAGAGTTCTGTTAGACATAGCCTTCTTGTTTAAAAATATTTAATTTAGTACAATTTAATTAAATAATTTATTAATCAATTCATTATAATTCAATTATAATCAATAAAATTACATTTATAATTGCTTTTTCCTTACGTCTAGGCGCTCCCTGCTGTTCTCCACATCACTGCCACTGTGGCGAAGTAGTCAACAGCCTCGGACACTACAGTGCTCACAAGTTGTTTAAAGATCGGTCGAAACGTCTAGTTGACGCTTCGCGTGACCCAAAGGCTGGCTTTTACCTCGGACAGAGGATAAGCATTGTCATACAGCGTGGCAATGCCACCAGTCTTTTGGGCACATTCCCAGTCGACAGCGATGTGGAAAATTTTTTTGGCGCTATATTTTACTTACTTGTAATTAGTCGATATAGGGTTTATAGTTTTTTTTTGTCACTCAAACCCCAAGCGAACGCCCGGTTCACGTGTGATTTCACGCCATTCGATTGATTATAAAAAGTTTGAGCGTTTTATTTATTGGCTATGCATCTAAGAATGTAAATAAGAAATTCTTCATAAAGCAGTCTGTAAATTTCGAAAATAAGCAACCTTCCCATTTTTCCCGTATTTTATACCTATTTAAATGCACCCCAAGCATTTCTCAGGGGTTAATTTACTGTTATTAGTTATTTATGGTTTTATAAGTAGTAATATTATAGAATTTGTATTGAAGAAAACCTAATAAATATAAAAGTCATGAATGATGATTTTCATTTCTTTGTACTGTGTTTTTGTGTTATTATTACTGGCAAAATTCAATTTTTTTCCTTTAACATTTTATCCAATGAATTTAATTAACTACTCTTGTATGTCATAAAATGAAATGTTTTATATTAATGTAGTGATTGTTTCTAGTGCTTGTAATAATGGCAATTATAATAAATAATTTTAAATAATTAATGATACATAGTCACTTCATCTTTTTACTATCAGCCACCTTGCAATCCTAAAAAGGTCGTTGTTCAGGTGGAGTCTCTGTACGTTCTAAAGATCCGATTCACAATCCTTTAAAGAACACGTCTAGGGTACTATAGCCAGCCAGCCCATATTGTAGCGCTGGCTTGCTTATCAAACGAATATGGAACTGTAGTGATAAGCTAATCATCTGTCATTTAGAAATACGTATTTTGTACGGCTACAGTATAGGTCTTCGTGGCTTAACTAAGCTGGAAAATTGTTTGTTTGTGAAAGGTATCTAATCTTTGATGGCACAGTTGGCGTAGTTGCGGAGTTACTGAACCTGCGATACACTGCTACGCTTTGTGTCGCGATTTCGATTCTCGTAAGGATAAAATATTTGTATAACTTACAGATAAGTGTTTTGGGTCTGGATGTATTGTTGTACGTGTGTTTCAATATTTGTGAATGCATCCACGATACAGGAATAATTCATATTTTAGGGCAAAGTTTAAAAAAAAAGGAATAAAACTGGAAGTCTCGATCCAATTACAAAAACTATTTTACTTAGCTGCATTTTTGCGAGTGTGATAGTCTTTTTTCGCCCCATAATAAGCATAGGTTCTGCAGTATAAGCTACGGGGATGAAGCCGACACAGTGAAGCACGTTGTTACCCGAATGCCTAGGAAAGGATACGTTTTTCGCCAAAGCAAATACCCTCTCATTTTTGGTAGCAGACAGGATATAAATACTTTTTTTCGATTTATAATTTGGATTTATAGGTGACGTCTTGTGTGTCGTGATGATGGTTAAGGGCAACGAACTCTCATGTACATACGAGGTTGCGGTGTCAAAACCAGGTAAGTTGCAATATGATTTTTTTAATTCTTAACATTGTAGTACTTTTTTAAGTTGTTCTAAGGCATTAGAACAACATTACCTTGGAATGTATGTAAAGCCTTGGTCCTTTGTTATGGTTGGAAAAATCATCCAGTGACAACCCCCGCTCTTGGGCAGAGTGGGTGATAGTGTCAGACTCTTGCTGATTAAAAGCCCACCCCGTCCCTTCTAGCCTTCATACCGGGGCTCGAGTTCCTTTTCGAATAACCCTGGCCCCAGTAAGCTTCGACCCGGTTGGACCCCTGCTGTTGCTGACAACTCCTTAAGGCGCGCGGAAACAGTGCGCGCCGTCGTCGACTTGGGCTTGGTCCAGACAGTTACCGGACGGACGGACAGCGAGCTACCCATTGCTCACTGAAAGCCGTTGGTCCTGGCCTGGCTTTGTCTTTCGTAGATCTTTGATAGTCGGTACAAGTAATCAGACGCCAGAAAGTCGTTGTTGTGGATGGAGGTCTGATCTGATCACCACGGGTAATTGAGTTTTTTTGATTTTTTAAATTAAAAATATAGAACCCCGCTCTATCAGGTCTAAATTAATTTTTGGCATTATCTTGACACAGGTTAAGTTAGGCATTATTTAATTAAAAAGACAGTAATTCATTATTCACATTCAAAGCTATGGGCACGGTTTTACCTTCCACCGTTAATTTAATAGCATAGATTAATTAAGCATCTCCACTGCTGTTTTAATTATTTCATTAATCAAAACTAATCGATTTTATTACGACACTCCATTTTTTGAGTAATCCGTATCCGAATTCAGGATTAAAAGAGACACTTTGTTTAGCAACTTAATACTTATTTTCCAGTTTTTTTTTTTTAACTTTAATTTGACCCACTGTCCCCTTTGCCCGATATATCAGAGGCTCTTCGTTTAGCTACTTTTTTTTACTGTTTTTAATTTATATTGACCCATATGACCAAGGGGACACATAGGTCAATAGAGCCTCTGAGTCATCGATGTATTTGGACTCAGAGGTTCTTCGTTTAGCAATTGGTCACTTATTCTAACAGTTGTTTCAATTCAAATTGTCACTTGTGTTCCCTTTGACCGATGTATTTTTATTCTATTTTTTTTTTCATATGACCTTATTTATTGCAGCTGTCATACATGATCGCGCTAAACTCTGCGCAAAAATTATTGCTACGTAACTACTATTGTAAAACAAAAAAAAACCCTTAACCAATTAACTATATTAGATTTCCTTCCTAGAATGACTTCATTCAATCATTATTTTCATAATGGCCGATTCATATTGAATGGCAACGCCGCCAGCGACGCGGCGACCACTTTTGGAGTCAAATAATTTTAAATTAAATTATCATTTTATTTATTTATTTATCACCCTTAAAAGACCAGTAGGTACCTATCACTTGAAAAGTACAGAAAGTGCGCACGGCCATCGTGGCACTGCGAGCAGTCGAGCGGCCACTCGCGTCTTGTTAGTGATCCTACCAGCGGTTGCGGTCCGCCCGCGGCCGCGTGCGAGTGCCAGCGGCCGGCTCTGCTGGCCTTTTGCGTGGCTGCTGGCCGCTGTCATTCCACTGTGAATCGACCCTAACATAATTGGCCTTATAATGATCTCACTGCTAAGACTCAGGCCTCTTCTCTAGGTGAGGGAATGGAAGGTAATCCACCACGCAGGTTCAACGGAGATGTCACACGTGTTAGAATTTTTGGTTCTAAAACACGCCGGTGTCCTAACGATGTTTCCCTTCCCCGTTTCGAGAGCAGTAATGATGAAATAAATTACACAAAGTAATGTGTCTGGCTGGATCCGTGACCTTCTAGTCTTAAGTTGGGGCAGTTTCCAACTTTTACTGATTAAAACCCACCTGCATTGCTTCAGATGTTCTTTACCTTCCAGGGTGGTAGTTACTCTGTCGAACAATCCCACAGGTCACACAATCCACAATTACTTTGGCCAAAGAAGTCGGTAACATCTAAAGAAAAAGTTCTGTGTTGATGGAACTCGTGGCCCAAGACTACTCTAATCTATAGGTATCGTAGGTAGGTATTACTCGCTAATACTATAAAAAGGTAAAATTTGTTTTTTTAGGAGGTTAACTCTAAAAGTACTGGTTTTTTTTTTTTTAGTAATAGAATGCTGCTCTAATCCTGAGTGACATAGGCTACAATTTATGTACTCGGGTGAAGTTACGTTCCAAAGGTTGTAGATTATACTAGGACTGCTGACTTTCTGTAAAAAATTTTAGGCACTAGCTTTGGTATAGTAGGCACTATACCAAAGCTAGTGTCTAAAATATGACCTCAAAATGTAAAATAATAATAATAATATTCCACAACGATCACACAGTGCCGTCTAGTCCCAAGCTAAGCAGAGCTTGTGTTATGGGTACTAGACAATTGATAAACATACCTATATATTTCTAAATACATACACCCAGACAGAACAAATGATCGTGCTCATCACACAAACATTTATTCTGGGTGGAAATCGAACCCACAACCTCCGGCATAGCAGTCGGGGTCACTAACCACTAGACCAACAGGCCTGTCAAAACCTAAACGATGGTATAAAATAGTTTCGGTACTAATTATATTAATATATTTTTGTAAATTTATTTATTATAATATACATATGTACATACATATTTTTGTAAATTGTACACACATGTGATGTGCTTACAACTCACTGAATGAGGCAATTTGCTTTTACGTCATTACAATATAAAAACGGTTGTAAACATGTTGACAGTTATGATTTTAATAGGTATTCAGGATATGTGTAAAAGGATGTTTGACTTTAAAACCCAATTTTTTAAAGTTATTAAAAATATTATAAAATAATCGTTAAGCAGAATTTTTTTTTAAATAAACCTTGATGTGACATTATCAGTAGTATCATTTTGCCGATCGAATAATTTTTATTGTGGTTAGTGTTCAGTTGCCGATTAAGTTTAAACAGCTGTGCTTGTCGAGTACGATCCGAAGATCGTACTCCGCAGCTCCTCTGCTCCTCGGGCGTCGAAAATCCGTAAAACCGTATTCGAAGGCTTGCGGATGACAAGTATTGGGTAGCTCGCCGAAGTCGAGTCGTCGGTGCGTAGAGTTCTATGCGCGCCGTAAAATGACGTCAGCAAAACCCTGGGCTCGGGGTATTTCTGAAAAGTAAACCTTTGGCCCTAGAACGCAAAGCGTATTTCAAGGATACAGGTGTGGTTTTAGTCAGTAAAAGTTTGACACACCCTCACGCTCCCTAGAAGGGGAGAAGCCACTGCTAGATTTCACAACTCAAAAAAGTAATTGGTTCCATGTCCTCCCATGACACACCCATTGCGACAACTCTGTCCTATTGCAAGCATGGTCAGCTGGTGGTCCGAGCTGAAGAAAGATATTTGACAATCATAACCTGAGAAGCCTGACACAAATGTGACAATGAATGAGATCAATTAGTATCATTTTACGCCATAACTATGTACTTGCTCTAAGTGAAATGTATATAGCAGAGTTCTCATTAAGCAAGAATAACTCGTACTCTGCCAGTTAAAATGACATCAAAGACTTTAATTAAAGTTTAATCTTTGACGTCATCAACTTTAGATTAGGACTTTTTTAGATACTATGTTGTTAGCTGTTACTGAAGTCCACGTTTTAATTAACCTTTGAATTTGCCTACTCTTCAAATCCTCTTATCTTTAGGTCAGATTGTAATTTCCTTATAATACTATAAGTTTCCTCAATACTAAATAGTACCGCTTTAAAATAATGAAATACCTGCTATCATTTTATCATCATATACATTATTTGCTCGACATAAATAAGGAAAGTTACAATGCAAGTAAAATGGGTTAACTTCAACCACGTACAAAAGTCACTTCAATTAATTAATTAAACCCCAAGCGAACGCCGGCGTTCGCTCTCTCATTATCTTTCTATTGTGTCTCTAATTACGGTATTCGAATGGTTCAGCTTATTCTTTGCTTCAGTTTATCAAATGAAATGATCCAAAGAAATGATGTTGATCAGATACTTTCACGCGTTCCTCAGCGGACATAGTAAGTTCGGGAGGTTTCTGCGTCGGATTCAGGCAGAAGAAACACCCGGGTGCCTCTATTGCATGGTCCACCCGGAGGACACGGTGGAGGTGTCCAAAGCACAGCAGTATCATCGTGGAGGCGATCAATTGCGGCGACGTTTCGCACCGAATCCTGGTGGCCATGGGGTGTGAACATAAAGAAACAGGTTACCGGTGCAGGCGAGTCTGTCCGGGGCAATACCAATCGGTGCAGGTATAATTATCCCGTGTATTCTTATGTGCTCAAATAAAATAAAACAGGTTCATACTTGTCGGTACCGACTTCCTGGACCGAGTCATACGGTTTTAAGCATTGGCCAGTGGAGTGTTTTACTCATTTGGATTTACCGGTTTCTATATGTAGTTTGACTGGTATCTATCTGTATCGACCCGTACCGACATGTCAGGATCGAAAAACCTGTATCTTTATGTTTACACCCTTATTCCGGAGCGAGAAGGAATGGGTTCCGTTACTGCCTCTTTCTGCGAGGCAGTAATGCTAGCGAAGGAGATAGCCACAGACGTCATGGAACGGACATCCTCATACCCCAGTTACCGTCATAGAAGACCACCCGGGCGTTGGGAGTTACGGGGCGATCCCCGACCACCGCAGGTGTCGCTTGTGGACAACGAGCAATGGGCAGCGTGTCGTCCGGCTGTCTGGTAGGGAGCGACTCAGTCATCGAAAACACATAGTGTTTCACACGCGTTTCAAAATGATGTCAGAAAAACCGTAGAGACTTAGTGCAGGGCCAATGTTCGCTGGGGCTATAGGGAATTGTTGTAAAGGACACTGTGGTCCGGGAACGCAAAAAGCAACTGAAGGATACAGGTGGGTACAGGTCCGTAGAAATTTGACTCGCCCTCCTGCTTCACCCTAGAGCGAGCGAAGTAGTTGGGCGATTTTTCATCAGAAAAAAACCGTATATTATAGCATTTCTTTCTAGCTTCTGATTGATATGTCAGATAAGCTTTCAGACTGAAAACCATAAAAAGAACCATAGATTATCAGTTTTAATTGTCACTTTGTTTGAACTTGCTTGGTACACAACTTTGTTTTATTTTTTATTTTTTGGCGTATTTAGCAGCTGAAATACGATAAACTGATTACTGGTTTAATAATAGGTTAAACTTGGAAATAAATACCTAGCCCACCCATAAATTCTTTTACAAGGAAAAAAACTTTATTTTTGATATTGCATAAAATATTTTTTACCGAAATATGTGTTATTGCTAGCTTCTGCCAGCGACTTCAGCCGCCTGAAAGTACCTTCATACAAACTTTCGACCCCCGTTTCATCCACTTAGGGGGTGAATTTTGGAAACTCCTTTCATACAGACTGGCTTGTTAGTCTAGTGGTTAGTGGCCCTGGCTGTTATGCCGGAGGTTTAGGGTTCGATTCCACTCTACAAGACTGTATTACTATCATCATAAACAACAACTTTTGCTCTGACTTTTTACAAAACATAACACATCTACCAAAAACAAACTTTTAAGATTTCGTTGTTCCGTCTAACACATTTCGACTCTGTATTTTGCTGTATCTAATTACGGCTCCGTGCACTGTTCTCGTAGTAATAGTAAGCAGGCTTCCGAACCATAGTAATAACACCTAGCAAGCATTCGCACTATTTCCGTGTACTCGATATTAGAATATTGATACCTACACCATCATGTTAGATAATTACGTCCGCAATGCCGAATTTCGCTACAAGAAATCGTATGACGTGTCGCAAGCGCCGACCGACTAGTGAGGGTCGCCCGTAAATAGGTCAAGTTCATGTTCAGCTACCCTCCGATATTGCATTATCGCTTGCTTCGCATAGACTTTGTAATATTTAGAACGTTCAATTTAAATATTTTTATTTTTGTATGAAAATCTGATGAACTAAAATATGATAAATTAAAAGTCATAGAACAAAAGTCGTTGTTTATTATGTTCTTAACATAGCCCTAAGAAGTTACTAGTGTTTTACAAATAACCCTATTTAAGTATGTTTACCAGTTCTCTAGTACTCATAACACAGGCTCTGCTTAGCTTGAGACTAGAGACGTTGTATGATAGTTGTGGAATATCGTCTTCATCATTTCAGCCGAAAGACGTCAACTGCTGGACATCGGCCTCCCCCAAGTGTCACCATAGTGAACGGTCATGCGCGTCTCGCATCCATCGGATTCCCGCAACCCCAGGTCATCGGTATATATTATTATTATATTATATATGTCATAAAAGGAACCTTTGAGCAAAATTACAACGTTCTTAGTCCATGGTCTGTTAGTGTCTGGGCTGGGCGTTGATGGGTCTGTAAGTAAAACAGGACTTTGAAATAAACAGATTTAATAATATTTTGCAATACACTTGTTCAAAAAGTGACTCTTATTGCACTGTACTTAGTAGATACATAATGGCCCTTGTTGCCAAACTGTGACATTTTGATTACCATTACGCACAAGTGCTATAATGTAGTTGAAACCTTATTGTTCAGCCTTTCTCCCGCCATAATTTTAATACATTATCGTATCAGGCTGGGCGCAGGTCGTCCCCCACGAGTAAATAAAAAAAAAATATATATGAGCGCGCATATGAAAACAGAAAAGTTTACTAGTTTTACAGATATTTTCTTCACAAGTGTATAGATAATTGTCGTATGATACACGTGAGTGATTAGTGATTACGTTCTCTAAGAGTAAGAGAGTCCTTAAGACCCTCGCCATGGCTCGGGTCTTAATACCGCCTCGACGGTAATCACTAATATTACACACTTATAACATAATGTACTATAAAATATGTGTAGCTCATTCAAAATTATTTTCATTTGTTTTAATAAACCCTTTATATGTTGAGGCCAGTTATCAATAGAAACACGCACTCTCTCCATGGGGAAATTCATCACTGCCAATCTTATGAATTGTTTTAGGGGCTCCAAACATCATGTTAAATGTTTGGAGCATGCCACACTCTCTAAAACTGACCAAAACTAGATGACGGCCAGTCTTCAGTTCTGATGAAGTCCGAAACCTTAGTTTCCAACCACGCTTGGGTGGATCGAGCATTACGACTCGGTGCTGAGTCTTGCTGATAGGATCATTCTTGGTTATGGAACATGGTTTTACTAAGAGGCTTCACCACCTTCTTAAGAATTGTATCTTGATAAACTTGTACCGACCTTTTTCACAAAAATACGGCTCATTTACTCCATGATAGCTAACCAAACCATCACTAAAGTCAGATAATGTCTACGTTGTACTCTGCTGACTAATTGGAAAACTTCTGTAAAGCTTTGAGCATAAACTCGGTCATTACGTTTGTTTAAAATATTGCTCAATACCAAGCCGACGGACAGGTTCAAAAATTGCATTTGGCTTCATAGCTACAAACCGTAATGCCTCACTATATTAATATTACAAAAATATTTCACAGTTTGATATCCCAACCAAGTCCTTAGTTCTGCTTTAAAGCTAGCTTGATACCTCTAATTGACAATTTAAGGGACTTCATTGATTATTTGTTAAACAAGTTCAGTTTCATATCTCATGTTTTAACAACATAGCATTTAATTGTATCCTTTAATCTTCAAGACATTCTTGGGATATGATCTGGAGGCAACAGTTCTCAAAAATCAGAAACTTTTATTTCAAATGGACAAATTACAGGCGCTATTCAATTGTCAAAATGTCGTTTAGTAAAAAAAAAGAAGAAGCCAAATTGTACATTCCAAAGTGTAAATCTCTATGGAGAAGAATGCGCAAAAACTCCATGAACACTTCATATTATGAGTTACTTAAACCTATCCTAAGTGAGTAAAATGTAGATAAGTAGTAAAAAAAAATTGAATTAAGCCTCTGGCAGTTAAGAGATGCCCCGATGGACCCGTTCACGAGAAAAACGCGTGCATCAGCATCACTCAGCACAACCATTTTGAAGGGAACTGGATGACCCAATAACACGTGCCGTTTTTTATTATTATTTTATGTTGTTGTGTATTGTGTTGCTTGCGGCGAATAAATGCTATTCTATTCTATTCTATTCTATCATAATTATAGCGATAAGTTCCCTCTTTAAGGAGTGGCTGGAAAGACATCACGGCGTCCTCACCTTCCGTATGAAGTGGGGCCATGGTTTCGCTGCTAAAGGGAAAACCTGGAGTCCTGGAATGCAAGGCAAAGAAGGAGCACAGGCGTTAGTTTTAGTCACTAAAAGTTTGACACGTCCTCCTGCTCCGTTCTAGAGCGAGATAAGTCGGCCGTGGCGGCCAGGGTGCTTTACAGACCGCCAATCGCTTCCATGAGAACACGGCATTGCTCTGCCATACACTCCACCGGCTCACCGTCCACATAATGGTGACGTTAGGGTGTTTCTTCCGCCCGAAGATATCCTTAAGATGTGCTTCTAAACAAAATAACATAATGTATTTAAGTTGTTCCATTTTGTTACCTATTTCTATTAGCATAACATTTTCCCAAATAGATTACGGTGCTACAGATGGATATCAGTAATGTACATGGAGGGAATGCTTTTCTGAACTCAACAATCCCAGCAATTTTATTACCAATTTATTGCACACTGAAGACAACTGTTAATGTCTTAAAAAACATATTTCACGCCTCAAATTAATGTTCCTGTTACGACAAAGCCCAGTTTTGTATAAATCTCGCTTGGGTGTAACTAATTTTGTAAATGTCTGTGTACTCATAATTCACATAATCGTTAAAGCAATTAAAATCGCATTATCCATTACTCCATTGAATCGGTTGCCCGTCGGAGAAAGTGGCAGGCAGGAAATCTATATTACTTTTTTCACAAAAGATATATGCTCTTTTAATACTTGGGACTATTCATTTAAAGTAATTAGTACCCATGAATGGAACTAAGTAAAGGTTCGATTTCCTTTTACACTACACTTTACTTACCTTTTAAACGTGATAATTTCTCATTTTATCTATTCTCGTTACACCATACATCCATCTCAACATTCGCATCTCCACTACATGCAATCTTTCTTTCATTCATCATCTGATCCATACCACAAAATAGACAGATACAGAAGACAATCTACTTAAAAAGCGCGCCCGAGCAACGCACACATAGACACCGCTCATGGACACGACAACTCGGCTCAATCACCCGATCGCACTGGTACAGTTCAGAGCAACGCGCTGACCCTAGCGTGATCGCTTAACGTAGGTATATGAAGTGATGTATATACATGAGATTGACTTCTGTACCTATCAATTTTGTGTCCATACAGTATGACAACCCTTATCAAGGACTCGTAATTTCACTTCAATTTGAGAGGCATCCGTGAGTCAAACATGAGTGAAAAAATAATAATATAATAAATAAAATAAAAAAATAATAAAATAATAATATAATTAAATTAATTTAAATTAAAAATGTTACTGACGTAGTGGAAAACCACATATTTGTGGTAGAATTATTAACGATTCATTGTGAATTAATAATAGTCTTAAATTAAATTAATAGTAGTCTACCACAATATCTATGCTACCTTAGGTACACCATAGCATGGATAGCCTTTTTAATGTTCCCACTGCTGGGACTCAGGCCTCTTCACTAGGAGATGGAATGGGCCGTAATCCATCACACGAGCTCAGTGCGGGATGATGAATGTCACATGTCTTCGAATTTTTGGTTTTAAGACATGCCGGTTTCCTCACGATGTTTTCCTTCACCGTTTGGAGAGCAGTATTGATGAAATAAATTACACAAAGTAATGCGCCTGGTCTACTTTAGGTACACTACTTTTCAATGTTTCACGTAACCATTAAAAATACTCGGAAAGTTTTAACTAGTACTGAAAAACATTGTTTTCATTTTTGTGGTTTAGTATTTAACGTCAACGTACGATACGGTAAATTGATTAGCGGTTTAATTATAGATGTGGAAATAAATGGATTGCCTAAACCGAGCTAACCCATCCGAATGTTATTACACCATCATTATGGAACGTTGCTTTTTCCTGCCACCTGAAACAATACCGAAAGAAGTTTTCTATACTCCATTTATTTAAGTACTTACCTAACCGTGAACAATCTTGATATGTCTTTTTGTTAAAAAATAATCGTTTGAAAGACATACAAAGATTATTTGGCTAATTACCAAATATCGGTATAGGTAAATAACAAATTGTAAACATTTTTAAATACAATTTTTATACAATTTTTTGGTAAAGACATGTTTAGATTGTTTACATTTGGTACAGTTCCTAAGCAGATGAAGTATGGAGTTACAGGTTTCTTTTTTATCGTAGCTCTGGAACCCAAAGGGCAACTGAAGGAACAGAGGTGGGTTTTAATCTGTAAAAGTTTGACACACCCTCTCGCCCCACCCTGAGCAGGAGAAGTCATTTATTTACTTATTTATTTATGATTATTTATTGAATATATCATTTGATGATTCCTCACCATCAAATTACTTAGTTAAGTTGAATGGTTATATTGACTTGTCGAGCCAAGCAAAGTGTGACAGCAATAAAGTATTAACAACTCGTATTGTAGAGGCTTGCATTCAGCCAGTTGTTGCTGTCACCTGTCATTTTGATGGTCGCTGTTTTATTTGCTCTTTTGGTATTGTATTGTTTCAGGTGTCAGTATGTTGGGATCATTTTTTGTCGATATGATGGGTTTCCCTCAATTTACTGACTATAACTTTTATTGGGCAGTTGTTAAGGAGCAGTAATATAATATAGTAAATATACGATAAATGAAAACATCTATAGCTATAGCATATCAGGAAACAGTCATGTTCTGGAACAAAAAAAAACGAAGCCATGTGAAATCCACTAATTTCTATTGGGCCCCCATGTTGGATCATCGCCCCAGACCAGGGATGGCGAATCTTTATTGTTGATCGTGCCATTAACTACTTAATATAAAAAAATAAACCAAAGCATGCCTTCAAATATTTTTTTGGTAATTTATTGAAAAAAAAAAAACAACACATGCTATTCATTTAACTATTTAACTTTTCCAAAATTCGTCAAGCAGTCGTAATGTCAACAGTGCTATCTATTTTATATATAAGTAAAAGTCAGGGAGATTTCTGTTGTTGTAAATTATTTCGATGCGAAGTAATTTTCTATTGATCTGTCCGAATTTAATTGCCAAATTCCACTGTGCTAATGGCACGCATGCTATAGGTTACCTCTCTACTGAAACTCATATCTCCTCAGATATGAGTTTCAGTAAAACTGTTCTTGAATAGTTTTTATAACATTATCTTAAAAAAATCCCGAGTCACAGTGTTAGTTATCGAACTCTACTGTAATGGCGCGACCGATTTTTATCAAACTTTGCGTAGGTATGTGGTAGTTTTGAGTATAGGTCGTAGGCTATTTTTTATCTTCCTACCCTCAACCCCCATTATTTTCATTAATAATTTATAGGGTCGAACAACGTTTGCCAAGTTAGCTAGTTTTTATATAAAAAGTTAATTGTTAACACCATTCATCCTCAACCTCTCACACAGACTGGACCTGTATGTCTCGCATCCAACAGATTCCCGTGACCCTCACCAGGTCATCGGTCAACAATTGTGAACAATTAATACAATTGTATCGGTAGATACTAAAATAAAACACTGAAGAACATTTAACACAGTTTTTTCTATATTTTCTTTTACTAATATCTATAGCAATAAATTATAGTTGTTAATTTCATATTATACCGTTTAAATTTGTACATATTTACAAACAGTTCATACCTAACCTATATCACAGTTTACACAATTATAGTATCTACGTAGCAAATGTAGGGAACCGTTATCTTTGACGTCGAAACGAACTTCATTGTTGTTCCGTGCCAAAATACCTGAAACGATAAGAAAATCCTGTTTGATTCTTGCTTAGGTAATACAATAGTTCCAATAAATGTGTAATAATGTACAATACAGTAGAATAGTATAGAATTTATTGTAGAACCAAAATAGTAACAATTTCACAGAAACGTAAGTGGGCACAATGGCGGTCTTATCGCTGACATCTACCAGATGCGATATCTACCAAACAATCTTAGGATGGACAATAAGAACTTAAACTAAAAAAGGGAGTAGTCCGAAGTGTAATGCTAGTAAATATTAATCAACCACATTTAAAAACCACGATACATACATAGATAAAAAATATACCTATAAAAATATAATAGACAAGCTAATTTATTTATTTATTTAAAGCTTTATGTACATGTCCGCCTTTGTAATAAATAAATTAGCTTGTGTATTAAACAAGCTAATTTATTTATTTAAAGCTTTATGTACAAAAAAAAATCTGTACAAAGGTGGACTTAATGCCTTAGGCATTATCTGCCAGTCGACCTTAGGGTGGTGAAGAAACATAACATGGCAGGTGCAACTTAATAAATAAGCTAATTTAGTAGTAGTTTCTGTAAAATTATTACTATTTTGGTGTACAATAAATTTTATTCTATTCTATAGTCATTTACACAAACAGCGCGGTACAATTTAGTTTCACAGTAACTCACGGCTTATTTTAGAAACTGTCTTAATAAAACTTTTGAGTAATTGTGTTTGTAGATAAATTGCAAAATTATACGCTTGAGGATAACACTGTTAGCATTAATTAGAGCAATAAAACGTAATTATGTTCTAGTTACTGTTAGAGCTCGGTTACTTTGCCTTCTTTCACGTGCTTATTTACATTACAGGTAGTTTTGGAAACACCTTAAAGTTCCTTGTTTCTATCTTTACAATATGGTAGGTTCAACACTTATTAAAAAAAAAGACGTGTGGCACTCGGGGACTGCCGCGGTAAAGCTATTGCATAGCATTTTTTATCAACTTATGCAATTATAATTATTTATTTATTTTATTTATGCAGTATTATTTTTTCCTTTGTTTTTTTTTTCTCTGATATTAATTGAAGTTACACTTTTTGAGCGCGGTGACCGATAAGAAAACAAATGAGTGGGGGGTGTTAGGTTATTTTCGTTACGGAATTTCTGGATTCGGTCTCCACGCTCAAGGCCCGCGATAGAAGCTATGCAATAGCTTAAAAGAAAAAAAGAGAAAAGAAACGAGTAGCGAAAGCTGAATCATTAAGGTCTATCGAAAGAAATGTTTGGCACATTGGCTGGGCCATTGATTGCTGCGCTACGTGACGCAGGTTCGATAGATAGTTCGATATTTGTAAACGCCCCTATATATACAGGAGAAATTCTCAATTTCTACATCTGCACCATCGTAACGTAACAATACACAGGTTATATTTATTTACAGCTTTATCGCAACCATCTCGGCATTGGATGAATAGGATATTTGTATTTTTGTAACTAAGCATATTTCAGAGATTTAATGTCCTGACGTCATATAATTATGTCAACAGTGTCTTCTTAAGATTAAAGAGAGTGACTGCCCTTCAGTTTTGACTGCCAAACTTTAACGTCATTTGACCTCAAATTAATAAAAGTTTTTGAATCGCACGTGAGCTCTTACTTTGTTTCTAGTTATTTTATGAACGCTGCGTGAAACGAAATTATTTTTGCAATCGAAACTTTAAAGTTCTATAACTTTTTGATTTTTTGTTGAGATATTTCAACGATCCCATAAGGAGAGAGTCCTCTTACAGTTTTCAAAATTTCCAAAAAAATACCGTACTGAAATACACAAAAATAAAAATGAAAAACCTAAAAGATGTGCCAATAGTGTACGAGGTATTTGCAAACTTATCCTTAGTTCGAGAAAAACGACATGTCGTTCTATCTCTCAAATATAGCTACATCGACCTTCTTTATTTGCAGGATTTACTAAATTTTAAACATTTATTTTTTATTTTTCTAAAAATAAAGGGCAAACCTAGCAAATATCTCGCGGTGAAACTTTTGGCACATCTATTTAAATTATCAAATCTATAGTGCAGTCCATAATGCACAATTCAGGTGTTAAAAAAATAAAGTATGGAAACAATTATGAACCCTTTCAGGCACAGCGATATTAAAAATGGTAGGAGAGGAAAAAATGGCGCTGGCGTAACAAATATTTTGTTTGTATGTATATGTCTATCATATATACATACCATTCCAGCCTGTTCCTTCTCATAGAGAGGAGGCCTGAGTCCCAGCAGTGGGAACATTAAAAAGGCAGATGATGATGATCAATTATATCTATGAATCTGGATATTTGCGGATTAGTTTACCTAATTCCAAAATATAAATACAAGCTAAGGGGAGAATTTTATGTTTTTGAAAATAAGGTTTGCAACTGCCTATTTACAAAATGCCAACAATAGAGCTGTACCGGTTGTTAAATATTGGACAGAAAAAGTATAGCTTGAGAGCGACACGAAAAAAAGAAGACTGTCTGTTGGTTCTATGTTACCTACTTATAATTGGTATCAGTTCTTTTTGTAAGGTAAATAAGAAGGGAGCGTCTGTGCTATTGCCCCATAATGTAATGCCATTGTTAAACCAATTTAGGTTTTTTATTCTTTTTTGTGGTATTCAGTGCGGTGTATTTTTAGCAATGTTGAAAACTGTATGTGCCTTTTTGGTATTTATTAAGAACTCCACTTAAGACTTTTGCTATATTTCACTTAAATGTTTGATAATCGATTCATTAAAAAAATGTAAACTACTTTATAGTCGAGAATGGATGAGAAGATGGGATAGAAAGGACTGGGTGAAAGGAGCTACCTAATTTTATCCTGAGTTTTTAAGCTGTAAATGGTATTGCAGAATTATTAATAACTATGAACAGATGACAGAGATAGAGTACATGATTCAATAGTTTATGCATGTCAACATAGTACCGAGCATCCATACGTCACTTATATTAAATTTCACCCATTACTATTACCTATGTAAATACTTTAGGTACGGTAAGCCTTCGCGTCTTTCTACACATTATCACTCAAGGCTCTCGAAGGCAGGCAATAATGCGACAGCTAAAAATGGTACTACTATGGCTCTACACTCTATAAATATCTACAACTAGCTGTGCCCCGCGGTTTCACCCGCGTTTTTCTCGTTTCCGTGGAAATACCGAGATAAAATATTGCCTATAATTGCCTCGCTCAATAAATGGACTATTGAATATTTAAACAGTTTTCATATCAGATCAGTATTTCCCAAGATTACCGCGTTCATAAATGTATTTATTATACTCTTCAAAGATCTTATATACTTACAATCATCACCAAATATATTTCCAAAAAGATTATTACAGGATTTTATGTTGATAAAAAACTCTATGGCCCATAACTCATTAACCTAACCTAGGTAAATATTGTCTATAACCGAATATCATCAAAATATGTTGGAAATATGCTCCAACTACAAAAGAGCGTGGTATTACGTTCGTATGGAAATTCATCGGTCGCCGGCCCCTTAACATCTTACACACGTGATAACTTTTAAACGAAATATCCGATTGAGATGAAACAAAAAGTATTTTACTTCTACATAAATACTCTTGATAACATAATGCTTAATTTCGATAAAGATTAATATTACGATACATATTTAACGTAGTTTTTTTTCTTCAGACGATTTAATAATTATTTTGAACACAAAATCGGTTATTGTGATTAAACCATGATAGCTAGATATATGTTCTCGCGGACTTTTTTGTAGGTCTTAATGGGATCTACAAACCCGTACTACATCATTTTGTTCTATTGTCAATAGTTTTTGCAGCGCACGCAAAAATAGGTTTTCGATTTTACACCTTGTGTTACAAAATAGCAATTTTATTACGGATCCCTAATTTTGAAAAAAAAAACATAGCCTATAGCCTTCCTCGATAAATGGACTACCCAACACTGAAAGAATCATTCAAATCGGACCAGTAGTTACAGAGATTAGCGCGTTCAAACAAACAAACAAACAAACAAACAAACTCTTCCGCTTTATAATATTAATATATATATAGTATAGATAATTTCTATGTAAAAACTTCAAGGATGCGACGTTGCATCTGTCTGCGAGAGCTGTAACGGCGATTTCATTTTTATGTTTTTTATGACCTGATAACCAGAGATCGGAATTAGGTAGACTTAAACACGGTTACACCGTTTTAAAGTGAAACCGAAAGAATAAAGTGGGCATGCCTCAAATCCTGAGATTCATTTTAAAGAGTAGGGTTTTTTTAAGACACTGTCAGAAATATAGCAGAAAAAAAATGTTTCTGCATTGTATAAATTTGTTAACCTTACCTTCAGCTGAGGAAGAGAGATCTTTTTCAAAGAGAAATACTAATAAAAATTGTTTGTTAATTAACTTTGTTTTATTTGTCTTGTCTATCTCCGAGGCTTTTATTATTATTAAGGGTGAGTTGCACCATTTAACTATAACGATAACCAAACCATAACTAGCCGTGAAACGGCCGCCTACTGGTCAATTCGACGATTTGACAACTGTTAACGGCTTTGTTATCTTTATAGTTAAATGGTGCAACTCACCCTTATTTTTCATATTGCTGGCCACACAGGATTTTTCATTAGAAACATTTCGATGCAAGTACATGAATAATTCTACATGATTCCTACTGCTACTGACAACATTGCTTGTTTTAATATATCGAAGTTCCTCTTACTCTTTGAATTAATTGGTTGCTAATATCCTTATCGATATAGATAATGATGTAAGTATTACGTTGTGCTGATGTTCTAGAAACTTTCTTATTTACTTCAATTTATTTGTGTTTATTGAAAGCTTATTTGTGCTTTCATCTTCAGCTTCGTGTCAGATTCAAGAAAGCGTCCGTAAAGGTGCCGACGTTGAATATAACAGTGACATGATCAGAGGTATGTACGTTAATGGGCAATGATTTAAGTCGTTAACAGCGTCGTAACTTGAAGTAGGTATGTGTGACTCACCTTAAATATCTTCTTATGTATATCAGCCATCACTAGATATCGAACTTGCACAAATAATCCCAGTCACTAATCATCTAACTAATTTATTTGCATACATGAACTGTCTCTAGGTATTTTCTTATAACTAGAGCACCTGAGATCTGTCTATACACATCTGCGACACCTGCGGACAAAGGGAACATATGTAGTAGAAGTACATTCATAATAAAACTGAAGTCAAAAAGTCATTGGAATTCTTAGTGCCCGAGACGGAGCCTATTTCAATTTTTTTATATGTTACCTCAATAGTTAGATTTCAATCGGTCACCTGCCTTTTAATTATTTATTTTTCATTGAAACCCATGAAAGAATGCCTTATGAATTGTCGTCTACTAAGAATTTATTAATTTAATGTTACATTATTATGATAATGCGATGAAATAAAATACGAAGAAAGTGCTTAGAAGAAATGTTTTATCTATAATCGAGATGTATAGTTGTGTTGAAAGAACATTGTAAGGCATTTAGCATGATAAAAGCTCCGGCCGCTTTGTGCCGCGAGCTTTGACGGCGCGGCCGGCTCATTTATACTTTATAGTTTTCTTACTATTCAGAAACACACAAAGTCATCAAACGTTGGTGGTCAGTGTCTGACCAGTCATTATTTAATGATACAAACATGTTCTGTGTACTAAAAGGAACAATACGCCATGTAGTATCTACAAATATTTATTGTAATTATTAAATGTTGTATGTGACACAGTTAGATACGAATAAATAAAGTATTGGAATACAAATACGGAAAATGTAATGCCATGATATCGTAATCCCGTGTATTTCCAAATATCGCTTTCCTAATTTGATAATTAAAATAAATAAACATTTATGACGGTTAACATTAAACTGACGATTGATGTTTTTTATGTTTACAATCCAAATGCGTTGATGAAATTTCGCAAATATGAATAGTGTTAATTACAAACAATTTAATAAAATATAATACTCGTAGTAATAGATAGTCAAGGTTTACGAGATATTTAAATAGATTGTAATAATCATTATTGTAGTCCAAATTCTATGATTTTAGTCTTGACCAACTTTTATTCCGGTCTTGTATCGGTTCTAATTTTTTGGTTAGTATTTCATTACGGCGTGGCGACGTTTGCAGTTTTCGTATTTTCTGACTAGTACCATGACATTGCGTCATGTTAAGGGCCAAGCGCCCGAAAAGTGCCATAAAATAGTGATTTTCTGAGGCCTACTCCTCCGTAACGGCTAGGTCAATTGGTTTGAAAAAAATATATGTTTATTATAGATTCATGAACAATGGAATAAATATATAATAATAATGGAATAAATATAATAAAGGATTGGAATAAATGATAGAATGCGCGATAGGGTTAGGGCGTACCCCACAGGGTACGGGGGGTACAAGGACGCGCAGGGGCAGCACCCGGCTCCTGTGGGAAATGGACCAGGGTTGTTGCACCATTCCGGGCGGGGGCAACGTAAGAAGCTAGCCCGGGAAATGAGATTGAGGTATGCAAGTTGGAATGTTGGGACCATGAATGGAAGGGCAAGAGAGTTGGCGAATGTACTGAAAAGAAGACGGATAAATATAGCATGCCTACAGGAGACTAAATGGAGAGGAACAAAAGCGAGGGAAATTGGTGAGGGTTATAAGTTTTATTATTGTGGAAGTGATGGAAAAAGAAATGGAGTAGGAATAGTGCTTGATAGTAAACTGAAAGAAAGCGTGATGGAAGTACAGAGGATTAATGATAGATTTATAGTTGTGAAAGTTATGTTAGAGAATGTGATGTTGAATGTAGTTAGTGTATATGCACCACAAGTAGGATGTGATGAAATGGTGAAAGAGAAATTTTGGGAGGATTTTGACACTGCTTTAATGGCCATCCCTGTACATGAGGAATTGATAGTTGGAGGTGATTTTAATGGACATGTGGGAAGAATGAAAGGTATTTATGGACGGGTACATGGAGGATGGGGTTTTGGCAGTCTAAATAATGAAGGGGAGACGTTTTTGCAATTCGCTACCGCCTTTGACCTTGCAATAGCCAATACTTGGTTTAAAAGAAAGTGAGGAACACCTGATCACTTACAAAAGCGGCCACCACAAGACGCAAATAGATTACTTTTTAGTTAGGCGCAACAATATAAAGCACGTCAAAGACTGCAAGGTACTACCAGGAGAAGACCTAGTCTCACAACATCGACTCCTGGTAATGGAATTAGTTGTCAAAATAAAATGCAACAAAAGCAAAGAGCGTCCTCCCCCCAAAATAAAATGGCATATGCTAGAGAAGAATGATTGTGCGAACAAGTTCAGAGAGCGAGTGGTAGACAAAATGATAGAGATGGGAGACATGAATGGTCGAAGTATAAATGAAAGCTGGAATGAGTTGGCGGAGTGTATCAGGCACGCAGCGAAAGATATTTTGGGAGAGACGAGAGGAAAAGGCACAATAGATAGGGATACATGGTGGTGGTCGATAGAAATTCAGAATGTGTTGAAAGAAAAGAAAAGAAAATTCAAGGAATGGCAGCACGTAGAAGTGGAAAACGGTAGTTTGAAAGCGGAAAAAAAGAGGGAGTATGAAGTTTTGAAGAAAAAAGCTAAGAAAGCCGTGGCATTAGCAAAATCAATGGCCCAGGACAAACTGTACAACACACTGGACAGTCCTGCAGGCCAAAAAGAGCTGTACCGGCTAGCTAAAACAAGAGAGAGAAAGACGAGGGATGTTTGTCAGGTAAGATGTGTAAGGAATGAAGCTGGAGTGGTCCTGTCGGATGACGAAAAAAATCAAAGAGAGGTGGAAGGACTACTTTGAAAGACTGATGAATGTGGAAAATAATTGGAGTGGAATTTTAGAAAGTAAACCAGTGAATGTAGGGTTAGTGAGAATGGTTAGTATGGATGAAGTCAGAATAGCAGTGAATGGAATGAAAAATGGTAAAGCCATGGGTCCAGATGGAATAACCGTTGAAGTGTGGAAGTTATTGCGAGTGGATGGATGGACGTGGTTAGCTTTATTCTTCAATAAGTTGTTGCGGGAAGAAGCCATACCTGATGAGTGGTGCAGCAGTTCTTTGGTGCCCATTTTTAAAAACAAAGGTGATGTGCTTGAGTGCAACAATTATAGAGGAATAAAGCTAATGTCACATACTATGAAAGCCTGGGAGAAAGTTATTGAAAGGCGACTGAGAGAAGAGAGTGAAATTTCACAGAACCAATTCGGTTTTATGCCTGGTCGGGGTACGACGGATGCCATTTTTGCTATACGCCAGTTGTGCGAGAAATACAGAGGTGCGCATAAAAACTTGCACATGGTATTCGTTGACCTCGAAAAGGCATACGACCGAGTACCTCGAGAGGTTCTGTGGTGGGCCCTTAAGGAAAAAGGTGTGCCTGGGAAGTATGTGCAGTTGATCCGAGCGATGTACAGTCGATGTAGTACGCAAGTCCGGTCCACAGTGGGCACCACTGGAAATTTCAATGTGGCTGTCGGCTTACATCAGGGATCGGCTCTCAGCCCTTACCTCTTCCTGATGATAATGGACGCTCTTACGTCGGACATTCAGGAAGAGGCTCCCTGGTGTATGCTGTTTGCCGACGACATTGTGTTGGTTGCCGAGAGTGGCCTAGAGGTTCAAAACAGATTGGAGGTGTGGTGGCACAGACTGGAAAGTGTTGGCCTGAAAGTAAGTAGAACCAAAACGGAGTACTTGTTCTGCGATTTCGGCGGTCTCTCCAACCCTGTGCCTTTAGCTCTCGCCGGAACGCCCATACCAATCTGTTCCGACTTTCGGTACCTCGGGTCACTCGTCCAAGAGGATGGTGAGGTAGACCGAGACGTAACACGTCGGATCAACGCAGGATGGATGAAATGGCGACAGGTCACGGGAACAACTTGTGACCCACGGATGCCCCTCAAGTTGAAGGGTAAAATTTACAAGTCCGTCATAAGACCTGTCGTACTGTATGGATCAGAATGTTGGGCTGTGAAAAAGAAGGATGGAAAAAGATTGCATGTAGCGGAGATGAGAATGTTGAGATGGATGTGTGGTGTGACGAGAATGGACAAAGTGAGAAATGAGTATATTAGAGGAAGTTTGAAAGTGGCGCCAGTGACTGAAAAGTTGAAAGGTAATCGGTTGTCTTGGTATGGTCATGTGAAGAGGAGGGATGAAACGCATATAACTAAGAGAGTTCTAAGTATACATGTAGATGGATGGAAAGGGAGAGGAAGGCCGAAAAAAAGATGGATGGATTGTGTGAAAAGTGATATGAAAGAAAAGGGAATTAGTGATAGTTTGACGGGTGACAGGACAGAATGGAAGAAGAAAACGTGTTGCGCCGACCCCAAGTAATATGGGATAAGGGCAGGAAGAAGAAAAAAGATAGATTCATGAACAATAATATCAACATTTGATTTCTGCGTGCAATTAATACTTTTGTCAAAAAAAAAATATTTAGCAATTTCGCAACTTTTCCCTACTCCTTCGAAACGGCTAGGACGTTTAGAAACATTTTTACACATAAAAATTGGTGGTTAAATATTCTTCAAAGTGAACATTGCGTATGTAAATCAATCAATATCTCGCAGAGAAAATGGGTTTAAAGCGCTTTCCGGGCACTGGTGGCCGCAAATAAATGCACAGATTTGCGTACTGCCGCCTAGGCGAGTGCGAGAGTTGCGTTCACATAATTTCGGCCAGATGGTTCAAGGAACTATACGCCTTAAGCCTGCCTGAATTAGATATATGCAGCATATGGGCACAACTAGTTAATACGTAAAAACACCATTAAACTATAATAGACGTTTTTCTAATTCTAATATAATTGTAACCAGACTGTAAACACCTTTACCATTTAATATATCCCGTAAATTAGTATTTTTATTTTTTTACTTTAAAATAAACTCGGTTACAATATAAATGATTGAATGTGGATGTGATTTGATTGTTTGAAATTATCTAGTTTCAGAAATCGAGAGTTTGCATCTAACAATGTTTGCAATAATCCGGTGACGTTTATACATATTTCTTCTGTACTGTTCTGTGAGAGTGACCTCTGAAACAACTAGATTATCACTTCAGCCGAAAGACGTTCACTGTTGGACATAGGCCTCCCCCAAGCGTCGCTACAACGACCGATCCTGTGCGTTTCACATTCACCGCATTTCGGTGACTGTCGGTCGTCGGTCCACCTTGTGGGAGGCCTACTAACGCTGCGTTTTCCGGTGCGCGATTACCACTCTAGAACCTTTCAGCCTCTACGACCATCCGTTCCACGGGCAATGTGCCCTGCCAACTGCCACTTTAGTTTGGCGATTCTTTGGGCTATGTCGGCGAAGTTGGTTCTCTTGCGGATATCTCCATTCCTGATGCGATCACGCAAGGAAACTCATTGCCCTTTGGGTGACTGCAAGCCTTCTGATGAGGCCTATTGTAAACGACCATTTTTCAATGCCATATTTATGTCACCACTGGCAACACGCACTGGTCATCGACTTTCGTGTTGTAATATTGTGGCATGTTGGGCGAGAAGATACCGCGCAGCTTCCTGAAGAGTTTCGCTGCCCAGTAGAGTCGGATTCGACGATTGACCTCTTTCTCAATGTTAGACCTACCCAACTGGATACCGTAAAATGGGTTGAATAGGGACTTAGGGGTGAATAGAGACAAAACTTTAAAGGGCATTTTCTCGATATTTGAATATTTTTTGCAGCATTTAACTATATCAATTTATTAATGAATTGTTATTCTAAAAAATCGATGCTTTGCTAGAGGCTGATATTATAGTATCAAAGTGAAAAACCAAACCAAAGTTTTGTCTCTATTCACCCCTAAGTCCTTATTCACCCCATTTTACCTACTTGCTAGACAGATTTTGATATTTAATTTTGAGTATGTCTAAATATCTCCATTATGGTTGAGATTCACAATCAGAAACGGTAGTTGACGCTGTAATCGGGTTCTAGGATTTACCTAAATTAAAAGCAGGGTGAACAACTGTTAAGGCTACAAGTCTACCTACTACTAGTAGAGGATACGATTAAGTAAAAGGCATTTCTTAGCGGGTTGCCTGCGTTATATTATTTAATATATTAAATTTGTCATAAAATACGTTTCATCCATTAAACAGACCAGTTAAGTTTATTCTTAATCGGCTCTTAGACTACGAGTATACCGGTCGTTACCATTAAACAAATTTTCAGCCACTACTTACAAATATGTCAGTTAGAATTCTTGGATTACAAACCAACTCTGAAATTTTAGGTATATGGGAGATATTATAATTTTGTCTCGTTGGCAAACTAGGAATGATTATAATAATAGAACCAGGAAAATAGCTTACTATATATAAATATATCGAATGATTCATGCTTCCAGAATGATTTGGGCACAATTAAAACAAGCTTTGTAGCCAAAATCCGCGGGAAAATATTTCAATATTTAATTAAAAATTGACTTTCAATTCAATTAATAAATACCCAACACTGTACAATGATTAGTTTATTATTTGAATATGAATATTTTATATTATTATATATAGCAGTGGTGGCCGAGTTGTACCGGTACCGACTTACGAGTTGTAGGTCGCGGGTTCAAACTTAGCCAGGAGCCTTACTTTGTGTAACTTATTTCTTCACCATTGCTTTTAAAATGGTGAAGGAAAACATTGTGAGAAAACCATGTCCTAGAACAAAATATTCGAAGATATGTGACATCCACCAATCCGCACTAGGCCCGCGTGGTGGATTACGGCCTATTTCCTCTCATATAGAGGAGGCCCGTGTCCCAGCAGTGCGAACATTACAAGGCTGATAATACTAATGTAAATTATTTATAGCTTATGATGATTCGGGAGTCAAACAACTTACAGTTATTTCTGTTGATCCTTATTTGGGTATCATACCTTATAAATAAAGGTAAAATCAAATAATTCCCATTAGGTATGATATTAATATATTAAGGATAATGTTAAATAACGTTTAGCTGACATAAAAGATTTATGACTAATCCAATTGCTTTTCCTGAACCCATCTGTAGGTATAAATATTGATCTCTCGTCTCCAGGTCTAGTTCGGACAATGGAGCAAGAGAGAATAGGAAGCAGAAACTTCCCTCTATGCAGGGAAGCTTCTAGGAACAAAGGAGTAGGTCGTAACCGTGAAAGAATGGTTATCCTCATGCTCATGTTACCGCCACAACAGACGCCTCGGGCATCGGAACATCGCATCCGCCATCGTAGGCGCGGGCTTGCGAACGACGAGCAATGGGTAGCTCGCTGTCCGGCCGTCTGGTAAGGACCAAGCCTAAGTCGTCGGCATGAAGTGTTCTACGCGCGCCTTAAGGCGCTTACCTGCTACGGATGCGGGAACGTTTGAAAGAGTGATCGTGGTCTTAGAAAGCAAAAGGCAACTGAAGAATACCAGTAAGTTTTAGATAATACACGTCTAACAAGCCCTCTCGTTCCACTCTAGAGTGAAAGAATTTATTTGCCCATCACAACAAAAAAAAAAAAACTGTAAATATTGTCTCATAAACTGACGTATCTCATGTATGTATATTTTTATTCGTATAGATTACCTACAGTCACTTTTGTGTAAAAAGTTTTTTATTTTACACTTTTTAGTTATGGTACCACCACTAAAAGTACCCCTCAGCCAAACTTAAATACCTCATAGCCAGAGTGCATCTCATAACGATTCTAATAATACCAAACACGGTTAGATTACATTAATTTACCTTCCGGCTTCATCATCAGATCAGTTCGATACATCCCCTCAAGCTTTTCTTTCAGTCAGTCATCGACTACACGTATAAACAAAGCAATGTTACTTGTTACGACAGTTCTGCTGTGTTCTTTGAGGAGTGCCATATCTTCGAAGTTTATGATTAGATCTTAACAATATTTCTATGGGACCAACTTGGAAGCACCTTTCAATCAAAAAAATAGTTTTCAAAATCGGTCAACCATTGACTGAGATATCAAATCAAATCAAATCAAAAGCATTTATTTCAAATAGACCATTTACAGGCACTTTTGAATAGTCAAATGTCGGTCAGTCCAAGAAAAGTGAAGCTAAACTGCATCGGTGAACATACAGCAAAAAAAATACATTCAACCGAACATAGAACCCCCTCTTTTTTATTCGAAGTCGTTTAAAATGTGATAATAAGTACCCAATGTAAAATTCAAAACCTTTTCCACTCGCCTATCGTCAAAATCGATCATGGTTTAAAAGCCTTGTGACTTGATCTAACGCAATCTAACGTTATGTTTGACGAAGAGGTAACGCGTAAAAGAAAGATAACGCCTGAAAACTTTGTTAGCTTTCGGTAATTCGGTGATTTATATATTATTTTATGAGTGTTGTTTTTGAAACCCTTAAAAGTTTTTGAAAAAAATTGTCGTCATTCAGAATCTTGAATAAAAGTTCAGGGGCTATTGTTATATTTTTTTGACTTTTTAAATTTATAAGATTTTATTATAATATAATAAAATTCATACAAAATATCAGAATTTCATAGGTCTTTACTGGTTTTAAAAAAATAAATTGATTTTAATAAAAGCCTAGATAATATCTACAAGATATTGTGTTTCCAAAATATCGAATGAAAAATCCTAACTAATATTATAAATGTGAAAGTGTGGATGTTTGGATGTTTGTTACTTAATCACGCAAAAACGGCTGAACAGATTTGGATGAAATTTGGCATGCATATAGCCTTTGACATGGAAAAGAACATAGGCTACCTTTTATCCCGATTCCTTAAGTAACTAATACCACGCGGGCGAAGCCGCGGGCAAAAGCTAGTGTGTAATAACGTCATAATCGCCTAAGAGCGGTTATATGAAAAACAGTTAAAAAGTATGTCGAATTGCATGTCCTTAATGTAGTTTCTGGTATTTATGTTATTGTGTTTCGGACATGGGTTTTTCGAAACGAAACTAGTATGAAATAGGTTTTGTCTTTTCTCAAAGACATAATTGTTTTTTACAAGAACTTTGCTCTTGCATTTCGCAAGTGTAAGGTATTCGTATTTGCAACAAACACGGTCGCCTAACAACTGAATCCGTTTTATATTTAACTTGGAAAAATATGACTAAAGAAACCTTTAAGACTTCTTTGTTCTAATACAATTTAACTCTGTAGTTTGCTATACCTATCTACGTATGTATGATGCGACGCAAGCGCATCAAGCACCCCCGCCACTCGCTCCTACTCCCTTGCGCTATTATATTGTACTGTCGTTTGCTTCGCATAGACTTCGCAAAACTAAAACGTTTAATTTAAGTAAATTTTTATTTTTGTATGAAAATCTAATAAACTAAAATATGATATTTTTTTTTAAGTCAAAGAACAAAAGTTGTTGTTTATGATGTTAGTAATATGGTCCTGAGAGGCTGCCAGTGTTTTAAAATCATCCTGTACATCTACACTAATAAATACGAGTATTATAAAGAGGAAAAAATTGTATTATTGTGTGTCTGTTTGTAATGAATAAACTCAAAAACAACAGTGCCTATTATAAAAATTCTTACACCATTGGAAAGCTACATTCACCCTGAGTAACATAAGCTATATTTATTGCCCGTGCGAAGACGAGAAAGACCGCTAGTATAGGAATAAAGGCATGGAACGATATCAACTTAATGACTTCATGTTGCGTTGTTGTCGTCGTTGTTTTTTTTTAAGTTTGGTTTAAAAAAGATTTAGTATTTAATTTTCATTTATTAGAAGTTGTTGTAAAAGGTTTTGATTTTTTCCATTGAAATGTCGCATGTGATGATTTTTTCTTGGTGAGTCATTATCTAATAACTTCTGAGGGAGTGTCAGACCTGACTGACTAAAACTAGCAGTGTTCCTTCAGTTGCCTTTGTGTTGCATCATTTTTTATACCATATTGCAATTATAGAGCCAGCTTAGTAGATGATATTTATAACAAAAAAAATATTTTTTAAATTACTAATGCATGTTTGAGAATACATGGTTTTTTAGAGTTCTCTTCGTTTAGTAGAGACTCCCGACTTCTGATTAAGTGTTTAAATTTGAGTGTAGCAGACTAACTCTGTTTTCGTATGAAAAGCGCTAAAAGTTTTATAAGCTAAAATTGTAAGTATTGATTAATTTTGTTTTTGTGTTCTAATAGAAAAAAAACTGGGCAAGAGCGAGTCGAGCTCGCGCATTGAGGGTTCCATACAAAACAAACTTACTATGAAAACAGTTCAATTCTCGAATTAAGTTGCAAAGATTTTTCCGGATCGTAAAAAAACAGTTTTTTTTGCAACGTATCTACATCAGTTTTCAGATTTTTTCCTAAATTTGTGCCATGAGACCTTGTTTCATGCCAAATTTCAGGATTCTAGATCAACGGGAAGTACCCTATGAATTTTGATTTGCTTGAGGGTTTTGAAATGCACGTTTTTTGTGACATAAACGGCCGTATCTTTTTTGTTTCTTTAACTTAGAAGTTTGATTTTTCACAGCTTCAAGAGTCCGTAGACTTGAGTATATGGTTTTTATTTGAACTCGATACTTCCATGTGTTCCCGAGATAAAGAGTCTTGATAGAAAGACGAAGTTTATTATTGTTCTGTACTTAAATTTTAATTACATCTAATTTTTAAATTAAAAAATACTAAGTATTTAGGTACGCAATTGTGAATGTTGTGCACGCCTGTAATTGGTTTGTTTGCACTGTACAATCTTCTGCATGTTCAACAGGAAAATATTGTAAACAAATTGTTGGTGTGCCTTAATAATAAAAAAAAATAAGACAAATGGACAACAAAGTGATCCTAAAAGAGTTCCGTTTTTTCATTTTGAGAACCTAAAAGAAATATAAGCAGCTTTTTTGGTTATGTTTAATTTCTGTTAATAATAGACTATAGTAGATTTCATATTTTAGTTTTAACTGAGTTTATACTCAATCACTTATGCTGTGTTCCCCCTAACTTAAAACTCCTTTCATTATATCTTACATTTTTGTGTTTGCATCCTTTGGTGGAGGCCTAATTTGAGAAACCTTGCTTGTAGTTTTGACACATTTTTAAATCAAAATGTGTAATCAAATTTTTAACTCAGAAACGGGCCCATAGACCTTTACAATTTACGTAACCACTTGAGTGTAGGTTATGTTTCGCATTCACTTAGATGTAACTTCCTCAAAACTACAAACGCGAAATTGAGGGAACAAGTCATTAAGTTATGTATAACCGTTTCATTCTTGTTGCTCATTAAATTTAAATAACGTGCTTATGAAAAGTTATTATTTCTGAAGAGGCACACATAACGTAGAAAATTTAATAAGCTATTAAATGGAGAACGAATGCAAAAGTTTTTTGGTAACAGTTGTTTTAAGAAAAAATGGTTTGTTAAGTATCTATTTCGGAAAAGATTAACAATGTTATTGCCAGTATTTTTTTCAAAATTACTTTTACACTAACCATATCGATCATGACAATGGCCTTTGCACGTGTGATAGAAATATTTGAAATTCTCGGATTGTCGGGAATTTCAAACTTTAAGATGGAAAAGTTTAGGTGTATAATAAACACATGGTTATCTTAAAAATCTTTGAAATTCTCAACTTTTCTGTATTATAATACACGCAATCGCTATTTCTATTGGTCAAAACTACATGAAAACTCGTTCAGTAGCTTATGTGTTTATCGCGACAAACAGTCATCGACACTGTGGAGAACTTTGATTTATGAAATGTTTAGGTATGTTTAAATGCGATTTATTTAATGGTTTCGTATAAACTAAAAACAATGTTAGACACATACGAAACCAGAATATAGTTTGTTCGGAATCAGTAACTGAATGGATTCCAACAGTTTATGTTGTATTGTTTCCCAAAAATATTTAAAAAGGTCACAAGTTGGACACCACCGACACTAAGTTCAACACGGGTCACGGTAGGTCATAGCGGACATTAGGCGCTAGCGAACAGCTGGGTGCAAGTGCAAAACAACCCCTCAGCCGCCGGGATAGACCGGTGACTATGTATTTTTGCTAACATAACAGGCTTATAACTGTGATTTTTCATGGTACAGTTATGAAATTTTATACATAGATTCTTTATAGAAATACTAGACACGTGTTTCGGGTTTTGCATATACTAAAACTAGTTTTGTATAGACAATACTAGTCTAGTAATTCTGTCAGTGGCATAGTAATCTAATTGAATCTTTGAAACTTGAATCTTTGAATATTGAATCTTTGGCAATTGAATCTTTGAATCTTGAATCTTTGGTTGACTCTTCCGTGAACCAAGGACTATCTTTTCAAGTTAAGGATAGTTATGCAATGTAGCAAATATTTCCCGCATGTTATCTAGTTCAGCCAATACCGATCCAGAGGATTTTTTCGAAGAGTTTGTCATTTTTAGTTTAAACGTAAGATTTGATTAAATGCTTTAAGCACACAAAAGAGTAGAGGTGGACTTAATGCATTAGGCATTATCTACAAGTCAACCTTTGGCTGCTGAAGAGAAAATAGTGGTAGTTGCTATAAAAGAGAGAGGAAAAGTCAAATATAAGGAGAGTATGCTAATAAACCATATAATACTATATATACTCAAATTAATAAACTACATACCTATACTAATGTGATAAAAAAATTGGAAAACATTAACGCTGTGATGATACTACTGCCGACTGCTTACGAATTAATTCTCGAACATTAGTTTTGAATGTTAATCGGTTTGTTGCCTTGCTGATCTCCTTTGGGGAGCGCATTCAACAGAGAAATAGGGTAAAATAATTATTAGTTATAGTTATATAATTAATAAGTTTAAGTAGTGTACATGCATTCCTATATATTTCTATACGAGAACAGAATAGAATAAACTTCTTCTTCAGAATAGAATTCTTCACGCTTCAGTGAGTTTTTGAGTGTCTTCACGATAACGTCATTATAAATATTATAGAAAAAATACGTCTAATGGCCTAGTTAGACTCTTTACAGTCCTTTCCAGTCCATAAAAGAAAAGGTCTTGAGTCGGAAGGTGGTATGGACCAGTACTTTAATAAATGAAGCCTCTTTATTTCTCTCAAGCCAAAACTACTTCCCATTGGAAACTTTGTATTCCATATCTAGTTGTCTTTGGCTAATATTCAAGAGTCTAAATTCATATTAGGCAACTTGTAATGGTGTGCATTAGGTTCTCACCTACAAATAAGTAAGCGATATTCGCAATACCACACTGAAGAAGTGCAGTGTGGTATTGCAAAGATTACTAACGTTGCTTTAAAAGCCGTTAAATTAAAATAGGACAGGGCTGGGCCCGTCAGCCACATGACCAATAAGCTGCAGGCTGCTATGTGCAGTCCAATGGGACGGCAACCCGACACGACTGGAGACAGAGCAGGTGCAAGATCAACGGTTTTGCGTGCCTTCCGAGTCACGGGGTTATCGCTAATTTCCAAGCTCCTGGACCAATTCTTAATAGAAAAACTTGAAAAGAATTTTGGCCCGAAATGGGAATCGCACCCATCGCTCAACCGTCAAGAATTAATACCTATAAAAATGTTAAAGTACATAAAGTCCAGTTTATTGCTATGTCGTCCATAGATTCTCTTGTATGTGTGTTACGGTTCCCTCTCTTGAAAAGGAGGCCTAAGTCCCAGCAGTGGGAACATTATAAGGCTGATTATACTTATGCTTATGTGACGTTTAAGTCTTATCATCTTTTGTCAGTGGAAATAATATTTCGAATGTTGCTGTATTCACTTTAACATCTTGCATTTTACTGAGATAACTAATCCGTTTTCCAAACATAGTGACTACGCCAATATTAGACCTTTCATAAATATTAGCAGCTGAATTAGGACACCTATTGTTGTTAGTATTAGTTGTACGAGTATAACGTTTCAATATCCATAAATAAATAGAACTTACCATTCATGAATTAAGCGTATAATGTGAAAATTGACTTGTATCTCGCCACGTCCATAAAGGAGGCAAGCAGGACTGCTGCAGGCCGGCCAGCAGCTCGGCGTGGTACCTCTGCGCGGCCAGTAGGTAGGGCGGCGGCAGCGGCAGCGGGCAGTGTGGCAGCGGCGGCGGTGCGGGGGGCGAGGGCGAGCGCCGCGGCTCCGGCTCCAGCAGCGCGTCGATCGTGAAGGCCCTCCTCGGCCGCGGACCCAGCGGTAGCAGCGCTGTCGTGTCCACTGACTCTGTCGGCTCTGGACTTGGCCTCGAAATATACGTCGAAGCCGGGCTGTACATGCTAGTATTCGGCATTGTCGGTGGGGCTGGAGGAGCACCTGCCTGTCGCGCCAGAAACGCTCTATTGAAACTGGCCAATGCCGCTAATTCCGCATTCAAACTGTCCTTCTCTCCCTTATGCAGCTTGAATCTCTTGCGTCTGCGGAGCAGCGAGCCATTCTCGAACATGTCGAAGGCCTGCGGGTGCAGCGTCCAGTAGGCGCCCTTGCCGGGCCGGTCTGGGCGGCGCGGCACCTTCACGAAGCAGTCGTTGAAGGAGAGGTTGTGCCGCAGCGAGTTCTGCCAGCGCTGCGTGTTGCGCCGGTAGTACGGGAAGCGGTCCGTGATGAACCGGTAGATCTCCGACAGCGGCAGCATGCGCTCCGGGGAGCTCCAGATCGCCATTGCCGTCAGTGCTATGTAGGAAAACGGTGGTTTTTGATCACCATAGGACTCACGTGTCGGCCGAGGCATCTTTTAGCACAACAATGTTCTGTAAAGTCAAGTTTGTCACCTCCGAAGAAAAAACTTGGGCGACACGTCTCTCGCAGCGGAGTGGAAGATAAGGACTGGGTGAGTGAGCGAGAGTGCGCGCGCGAGGCGGGAGTGGCGCGCGCGAGGCGCCGCCCTGCCGCGCTGCGCCAATCGCGTGCCTCGGACTTTGTTTGTTGTTTTTGTCGGCTCCGGACCCGTTACAGAGGAATTTAAATTGTTATCACGTTTACATTATACAAAATTTATTCGACACCGACAACAGCTTGAGCTTGTTTCGAAATTGCAATGATTAAAGTAGTAGATACTTATTGATGGTGCGGGAGAAAAAGGGAAAGAGAAGATGTCTAGCGCTGATACCCACTCCTACATTATAGCCGAGTTAAATAGACAGAAGCTTGATATTATTAAAGATTTATGTTATGAGTGGCCAAATCAATGGATTATAATGAGAGAGTATTGACATGTGATACATAATTAAGTCAGTCATTTATTTTAGATTACTTTGTGAAAAAAGTATAGCTTTTTATAGTCCAAATTCCAACGGTTATCCGGAAATTAGTGGGTAGCTCTTGACAATAAATATATTACAATAATCTTCATCGATTAGTCACTTTGAGTGTGTAAGTGCGCTTATAACATTTACGGTGATCTGTGAGCAGCTCCAGTTTGCAGTCATTATTTAAGTATGCGCGGTGCTTCTATTTTAGCTCACCAAGCTTGCCAAGCTTTACTGATGAGGTTGATAAAACGTTCTAAATGAATGACACGCACTTGTTTGACTTTACAAGATTACGTTAATTTCTAGGGTTCCGTACCTAAAGAGTAAAAACGGGACTCTATTACCTACTATCGCTCCGCTGTCCGTCTGTTTGTCACCATGCTGTATCTCATGAACCGTGATTGTTGAAATTTTCACAGATGAAGTATTTTCGTTGCTGCTATAACAAACAAATAGATACAAAAAACAAAATGAAATATCTAAATATTTAAGTTGGACTCCCATACAACAAACGTGATTTCTTGCCGTTTTTTGCTAAGACGGAACGAAATCCTTTGTCCACGAGTCCGACTCACACTTGGCCGGCTTTTATTGTGTTTCCCGGTTCAAGGTAAAAAATAGTTGTAAGTGAAGATTTGAAGCAAGAACGTGTCGTCTCGATGGCAACACAAATACGAGGGATGCCTTTTAAATTTTGTCGTTTGAAGAAAAAAACCATTGACTAATATTCTAAAAAAACCCAACTAGAACCTTAAAGTATTATTATATTGTTTTTCAAAGTATTTACCTCGAAGTTTTATACATTTTTCCATTCGCTCGAACCAGTTAATAAAACACTTATTCCACTCCAAATTCGATATGTCCAAAATGGCTGACTTGAAAGCGTCGATTGCTTCTTTTTTTTTTTTTTAATTGAGATAAACTAGTGCTTGACTGCGATCCCACCTGATGGTAAGTAGCGATGCAATCTTTGATGGTGAGGCGCACTAGTTTATTAAGAGCCTATTCACTCTAGCCTTGAAGACACCCAAATTATAATCGAACGGGAAGACCGCAGAAGGCAGACTGTTCCAGTCCTTCGACGTATGCGGTATAAACGACGAGGCGAAACGCTTAGTCCGGAGCGTAGAGGTTTCAACAACGTAAGGGTGAATATTCGCCGTACGTCGGGTTGTCCGATGGTAGAATTGCGATGGCGGAATCAAGTCATGCAATTCCTGCGCACACTCTCCAAAATGCATCCTGTAAAACACCGAAAGGCTGGCTACCCTACGCCTATGCTCAAGGCTTTGAAGGTTGGACTTAACCAAATCTGGATCACCAATTAGCCTCTTTGCACGCCTTTCCACCGAGTCCAAAGCTGCCAGGTGGCATTTTGCAGCACCAGCCCATATGTGACTGCAGTACTCCACACACGAACGGACCTGTGCTTTGTATAACATTAAAAGCTGTCCCGGTGTGAAGTACCGCCGGACCTTTGCAAGAACGCCCAGCTTCCTAGCAGCTACCTTGGCTTTGGACTCAATGAACCGCCCAAAGTTAAGGTCTGAGGGAATTTCAACCCCCAAGAGCTGAAGGCGGTCGGTGTACCCCAGGGATGAATTCCGAAAAGTAGGAACCAAGGTGCACGGGCTCCTTTTGGCAGTGAAAAGACACGCTTGTGTTTTGGCGGCGTTGAATCCCACTAGATTGGCTTCACCCCACTTGGAGACTGCCTGAAGTGAGATATTCGTTCGCTCTACCATAGCCTCTCTTTCAGACCGGATTAGTTCCTTACTAGCCCGAGCACTGGGCAGGTATCTCTCTACAACTGTGCTATCATCTGCATACCCATAGATACCGGGCACCAGCAGATCGTTGATATGCAACAGGAAGAGAGTTGCAGAGAGAACAGACCCCTGAGGAATTAGGAAAATAGGCTTCTTCACTGAACTGGAACATTTGCCCACGAAGAGTTTTCTTAATTTTAGTAAATGTAAAGAAATCGTTAGGGCTTAGGTCAGGACTGTATGGGGCATGGCCGAGAATTTCTACGTTTTCCTGCTTCAAATAATCAATTGTTTTACCAGCGGTATGTGAGCTTGCGTTGTCATGGTGTAGGATGATGCGACGCTTTGAGTTAGATTTCCAAACTTCGGCAATAACATGTGGCAAACAAATTGTGGTATACCACTCTGCATTAATCGTTCTATGATCTACAAGCGCAATTATTCCAACGTGACCGGTTTTCGCCACGAACGTAGCCACCATCTTCTTCGAAGTGCTCCGAGAGCGAACTACTTTAGTCAGTTCTGGCTCATCTCGGAAGACCCAGGTTGTGGATTGCTCTTTGGAATTAGGGTTGTAGGCATAAATCCAAGATTCTTCACCACTGATAATGCCGTAGACGTGATTTGACTCTTCTCGCTTGTACCTTTGGAAAGTTTTCTTACACCATCTGACGCGGGCTGCCTTATGATCATCGGAAAGCAAATGCGGAATCCATCGGCAAACAGCTTTCTCACACCAAGCTGCTTATGCAAGATCTTTTGAATTGTCCCTGAGATGCCTATTAACGCTTCTATCTCCCGATATGTCACATGACAATCTTCGAGTATCAGTTGTTTCACAGCAACGATGTTTTTTTCAGTAAAGGCGGATTTTGGACGTCCTTCACGAGATTTGTCACTAAGACTAGTATTTCTACGCTAGAATTCTAAATACCAGCGTTCGAAAGTCCGTAGACAAGGTGCTTCATCATAAAATACAGATCTTAACTCCTCAAAACATTGAATCCGAGTTAGGCCCCTCCGAAAGTTGTAAAAAATAAGAGCAGGAACGTTTTCCATAAAGAGATTCATTTTTGTGCGCGACTTGATAGATTCAAAACAACGCTGTGACTATGCATTAATTAATCATAATTATTTCAATTGTTTTGCCATTCTAAATTCAAACAAATTTGAAAATTGAGCAATTCAAAATTCAAAGTTTGCGGGAAATATTTAAACGACAGAACTTAAAAGGCATGCCTAGTAAAAAATAAGATTATGTTAATAAAATCCTTTAATTTACCAAATGGTAATGTATATTGAGACATTATTTTCTAGAATTTTATTCGATTTCTGGCTAGACAGATTTTTTTAAAATCAATGACATAGTTTTATTTTTCATGGAAATTGAGACCCTCCTTTGAGTATTTTGCAGGTGATTTAGGTGAACTGAAAAAAAACCCAAATAAATACAATAACTACATAATTATTTTGTAAATTTATAAATCCGAGTCAATCTGAAGTTATCATATTTTAAAGTATGCAGTTATTTGGCCTTATTGTCACTCAAAAATAAAAAAAATACCGGCCAAGAGCGTGTCGGGCCACGCTCAGTGTAGAATTCCGTAGATTCCCGTCCGTCACAATAAGTGTACCCACTTATAAGTTTAAAAAAATGCTTGCATATACGATTATACTACAAACTTAGTCCAGAAATTATTTTGTAGAACCCTTTTGTCTTTTTTGTACAAAAACTGTTCTTTCCATCAAGTTCAAAATAATTTTCCTAGAAAGTCCTACTTTTCAGATTTTTTTCATATTTTCTAAACTTATGGTTCAAAAATTAAAGGGGGGAGGACACATTGTTTTTTACTTTTGGAGCGATTATTTCCGAAATTATTGACATTATCTAAAAATGATTTGAGTAAACCCCTATTCATTTTTAAATACCTATCCAACGATATATCACACGTTAGGTTTGAAATAAAAAAAAATCACTTCCCACTTTACATATAGGGGGGCTACCCTAATAAACATTTTTTTCCAATTTTTATTTTACCACTTTGTCGGCGTGATTGATATACATATTGGTACCAAATTTCAGCTTTCTAGTGCTAACGGTCACAGAGATTAAGCGAGGACGGACAGACAGACGGACAGACAGACAGACATGGCGAAACTATAAAGGTTCCTAGTTGACTACGGAACCCTAAAAAGAGAAAGAAATAAAGTAGCAAAATAGTAAAAAAAAAGAAAAACAGTAAAAATTCTAATAAATTCTTATTAGAAAACCAGAAGCAATTCAAGTGAGCAGACAGTCTAAATGGATGCAGGACTAGTCAGTGCCGCTTCGCTAAGATCACCGGCATGGTTTGGAGCGGCTAAAATAGCGGGGTTCCGTAATGCCGCCGTGGCTAGAGGGTTACGAAGCGTTCAGGTGCAAACGATGACGCGGGCCTTGTATAAATTAATGAAAGACTTATACTTAGGTTCTGTGTCATCGAACGTAATCTTCATTGTAGATTGGTGGAAGTGGTAATTTCTTTATCATATTTTTTATTTTGGGAAAAATGGAAAACTCTCTCCTGAAAGTTCACTGAAAGCAGTGAAGAAGACATTATTTTTTATTCCATTGTTTTTTGGCTTTTGGCCTTAGTTTTTAAATAAACTATTTTGATAAGCTACTATTCGAATTCATGTACTTGTGTATGGTTTTTGTTTGCATGTATGTTCAACCTACATCCGTTAAGTCGAAAGCACTCTTCAGTTATGAAAAATACAGTAGTAGTATTATTTACTTCGCAGTTCATAAATCATTTTATTTATTTTTTATTTATTGTGTATTTAATATTACTTTAATAAAATCACTAAATTAATATTTTAGTTGCTAGAGATGATGAAACATTGAATTGATAATCCGATGTAACTGTGCTGAAATATTGATAAGGTCGCAAATACAAAGAGAAACTGAAGTTCTGATACTTCCTCTTGCGTTCGCCACTTGATAATATCCCAAACCAGAAAAAAAAAACAAACAAAAAATAAGATAAAGTGTGGTTCAAAATCATTGAAAATGAGCATGGTTAATAGAAAGATGTACCCTTTATGGCACATCATAAACAATATAAATTAAAAATGCGTAACAATAGGCGTCCTAATCGTTAAAAGCAATTTTTCAGACGACCTTTAGACAGATGTGATAGAGAACGAGAAACGATACGCAGGTGATCCATAGTGTAGGTACTATTTACAAGTTTGGGTTGATAATAGATACTTTACTAGTAAATAACATCTACAATAATATTGTGAAGAAGTAAAGTTTGTTTTTATGGTCTTTAAGAGGTAATCTGGGGAAGTATTGGTCCGATTGCTAAAACTTTTTCACCGGTAGAAAGCTGCTTTATTCCAGAGTGTTTTGGTTTTGTGTTTTCAGAGTTAGTATAATATGCAGTAGCAGAAAAATATGTACCATAATATATTTTTGTTTTGTGGATGAGGAATCATTATATAATATTTCTCCCGCTCTGGATAGAGCAAGAGGTTTGACTTTTACTGACTAAAAGCCATCTGTATTCTTTCATGTCACTTTGCAGTCCAGGGCCATTTAATTATTATATATTTAAAAAATAATAAACACTGCAAAAAAAAAGTACCCGAGAAAAGAAAACTGCACTGAATTTTTCCAGTGTTTTCTTTTTTTGGATTGCATTTATTCAATTTATTTTTAGCATAATCTGCCTTATAATGTTCCCTTTGTTGGGATTCGGGCCTCTAGGAGTTCTCTAGGAGAGGCCGTAATCCACCATGCAGAACCAGTGGGAATTGGTGGATGTAACGTCTTCGATTTTTTAATATTTTATTTAACTCACAAAATTTTTCGTTAATTATTTTATTTTAAAAAGGGAATACATAGCCTACTCAAAAAGTTCTGACTACGAATACCTCAAGAAGTATTTACTTACATACGGTTTAATGTGAAACGTGCATTTGCTCATAGATTTTATGTATTTTTAGCGCCTTTTTTGTACAACAAGCTTAACAAATTATCAGATATATAAAGCATAAATTATATTACTTAAGGACAGGACACTGATATCGGAGTATCTATAGAATCTTAATTACACAGACACAGAAAAATTATTGGAAGTTTTAGTATGATTATACATAAGTTGTTATTCTGTAATTTCTGTAAACATGCACACGTAGTAATAGTCTTGTAAGTGATGACCCAAAAGAGGTTTTATAAACCTAGCTCAGGCAAGTCGCTAATTAAATATAATTCTAGGTTAATAAAGTCAATTTTTATTTAGTTCTTAAATATTAATAATTTAATAACAGTTATTTCTTGGGCACTTGCATAATTATTTGTTTAAGTTATACTTGTGACTGTTACATGCATAAATTATGAAATAAATATTATTATTAGATATAATTGATGTTAATTTTCATAAATGTCGTTAGACGTGTCAACGAAGTTTCGTTCAACATATTTAAAAAAATCTGACGAAATCAGAGCCTCTATTTTTGAAGTTAGTAAGATATTTCATTGTCTTCCTAATATGGGCATGGATCAATTAAAATGTGCAACACAAACAAACACTAATTATTTGAATGGTAACTGATGTAACCAGATTGCTTTTACGAATTAATAAGTTTATCACTATTTCAGGCAAGTTTTTGGTAAATTAGTAAGAAATTATATCCAACATTATTTTCCAACACGCCAATGCGTTAATTGTTTAAATAACTCATATTAATTAATTAATTTAACCAATAAAATATTAAATTAATTAAACTTTGTGCACTAGTAGAATATCATTGTACATAGACGGTTTTAAGGCCTTGGGCATTTACTACCAGATGACCTAAGGGTGGTGCAGAAATATAACATGGTAGATGCAACTTAATAAAAAAATAAACAGAAAAGAAATCTGCCAGTAGTTTGGCCCGCGTGAAATTAGAAAATTATTCCAAGATATATTTTAAAGCCTATTTCAGGAAATGATGTACCCGTATGTGTGTGTGTAATGTTTATGCGCGGAGGTTTTATGAAATATTTAACATACACATAGTAACTTCCGGCTTTTGTGGTGTGGTTTTCTAAATATGCATTGTTTTTTACTATTCCAAAGTTTTAATATATTAGTAGCTCCTGAAATAAACGGCTGTCAGCTATGTGCAGACGAATGAAGTCGCACCATTTGAGTACTTTTTTATTACCATTTTACTGGGAAGCCAACGAAACGAAGACATGCGGAGGAAGGCTTAACAGCCATAGGTTCATGTCTTAATAAAAATTATCCATCATAAAATGGATGAACGAAAAACTTAGACGGACTAAAGCGTTCACTTATCCGAATCTCGAGGCATTAGATTAGGTACACAATGTCCTAATATTATGGGATTTTTGTAATTTGTTTTTTGATGAGTATGCTATTGCAATATACTCTGCCAGAGTCAGTTAGTCCCTTATCGCTATTCTACTTTCATAAACAACTTGTAATTCTGACTCTTACAGCTTTAAGCTACACGCATACTGACAAATGCTTGCACTGACTGGACCGGTCCACTTAAAACGATGTGGTTCTTTCTTCAAAAGACCATCTCAAGCTCAATCTGTATGGTTCTCATATGATTTGACCATTAGGTACATGTTTGCTGTATGAACTTTAAAACAGACTTGGACCTCTGAGTTTTTTTCGGTGTTTCTTCTCAGGGTAGTCATTTAGGAAACAACGGCTTCATCTAGTTTTAATTGACCAAAAAAAAAATTGACGTGTAAAAGTGTTTTTATAAAACCTATTTGCAAAATAAAGATCATTTATCATTATCATTTACCATAAAATTGATAACCAAGTCTTTGGAATCTAATGAGGTATGGGCCTGTAAAACACAGAACTTGCCCGGATACAACAACGCGAAGCTGCGGCAGATCACGACGGAGATAGCGGGAAGACCTGGATGTCTTCTTTAAGAATTGTAATGAAAAAGCGAGGAACCGTATCCGTTGGAAAAGATAGAGGGAGGCGTTTGCCTAGCAGTGGAATAATACGGGTTAGCTTTAATAATAATAATAAACATTTCTAGAACCCTATCGAAATACTGAGTCGTGTTACCTGAAGATTGATACACTTATTACCCATCATAATCAGCCCCATCACTTATGAAAAGAAATTCTGTGGGTACCTACTGAACTGCCCCCCGGGGTTTGTGGTTAGGCCCTTGCGTTTAGAGGGATTGCAACAATGTTGCCAGAATACGTAATAATTGCAGAGTTGAAATGAGCTCGTCTGTATGCTAATTGCAGAAGTTAATGCACACCTTTTACGACTGTTTGCGATACTCCGATTCCATGCTAAATGAGAGGTTAATGAATCATCAAATGTGAAACGGTTTTAAAAGGTGTATGAAAATGAAACGACAATTGCTTATTGTACTAATATTTTACATGATTATACGGATATCGGGAACATTAAAAAGTTTGAAACCAAGTAACACGTTTGAAAACAAATATGCAACTTGATTAAAAAAAGCGCCTCTGCTCCACCGCGTCTTATAATGTACTTATGGATGTAGTAAACTAGATCCACTCACGTTCAATTTTTTCATTTTGTAGCAATCTGGTATCGGGAATCACGTCATTTGTAAGTAAGGCACTGCCTTTGATCTCGCCGCCGATAGATGTAATAGAGGCGTACATCGTCCATCGATCAGCAGGCTAACCACGTCTCGCCAAATTGTCGGCGTCTTCGCAAATAGCTCCATTAAATTCAATCGGTCGCGCAGCAACAAGACAGAAGCGTCACTTAACCGTCTCCTATATAATTTAGAGGTATTAACGTAACACATAAGGTACAGGACCGCAAGCCGAGTCCTGGTGCTTTGTATTCCAAATATGTCTTCTCTGCTATAGAAAGGATCGCGTCGTGTTCAGAAACATTTCAGCAGTCATAAAATCTAAAATTGGCTCTTTGGTAACAATAAGCCGAGCTCAAAACGAATTCGGTTTATTAATGTAAGCTTGCGTATAATTATAGCTTGAAAGACTTAAGCCATACATAAACATTATAATGGTTTAATTACTACGTATAGCATTTTACGGTATTACGATTTTACAAGTATGCTATTTTAATTTTAAAATATTATGGCCGCGCTGATTAGTCCGTTTGCTTATTCTACCATTTCTTCTAGAGAAACGCATCTGAAAGCCAATTATAAGTATAAAATAACCATACTTTTTTTTTTGGTGGGTAAAAATGACATCCTCCCGCCCTTAGGCGTAGCGTGAGATAGTGTCAGACTCTTACTGACTACAAAGCACCCCGTTCCTTCTTGCCTTTCATACCGGGGCTGAGCTACTTTTTGGAGCTAATCCTGGCCCCAGTAGGCTCCGACCAGCTGGGCCCCAGCTGTTGCTGACAACTCCTTGAGGCGCGCGGGAACAGTGCGTGCCGTCGAAGACTTGGGCTCGGTCCGTACCGATACCGGACGAGTATTCATAATTTCTGAATATTAAAAACATAATGTAAGAATCAAGATCATAGGAACACAACATTCATTGTGTGTAGGTAGATACAGCTAAGGAGTGGAATTCCCTGCCGGAGTCGATGTTTTTTGATAGCTACAACTTCTGGGTCTTTAAGTCAAGAGTGAATTGGTTACTTCTTGGCAAGCGCTCTCACCAGGTCGTGGGAGACCACCTTGTGGGAGGCCTTCCAACGCTGCGTTTTTCGGTGCGCTAACGCCACTCTAGAACCTTTTGCTCGTAGATTCCATGCGTGATCGCACCAGGAATGAAGATATTAACTGGAGAACCAAGGTCGCCGACATAGCCTGAAGAATCACCAAAATTGGATTAATGTTTATGATGGTTAAAATTTTATAAGTTTAGTACACCCTGACAAATTATAACAACAAAAACATTTCGCACAATATATCAAACCGAAATTAAAATTAAACGACATGTTCGGTTATAAATCATTCAGTAAAAAGTTTATAAAAGTTGCGCCACAAACAGAACGCAGGGGTTACACACAATCACAATGGCATTGTGCTGTATATTAGTCACGGCGTCGCGATTTTACAGACATGACACGACAAAATGTACGATTAAATAGTTATTTTAGAATTATTCTACACAATGAAATAATTAATAACTGTATCATTGTGGTTTACATTCAATTACAATCCTTTTATGGCCGACCCTATTTTAGAGAGTACGAGAGATTCTTCCTCTATTCGTATGGGGAAAATGGAGCATGTCGTTGTACCGTATTACTTTTTTATATAATAATAGACTGTTTGCAGCTTCCAGACTGTGATCCTGATTACCAGCTACCGTATGTGCGGGGTTCTGGAGTGTGGTGGTAGCTCGCTGTCTGGCCGTCCGGTAACCGTTCTAACCGAGCCCGGGTCTTCGACGGCGTGTAATGTCCACGCTTGCGTCAAAGAGATGAACCTTAACTTCTGAAACGGTTTCCGTGTGGCCCTAGAGCGCAAAGGGCAGCTGAAGGAATACAGGGGTGGTTTTAGTCAGTAAAAGCTTGACACACCGTCTCGCTTTTCCTTAGACCGGGAGAAGTCCTGATGATGGAATGATTTCCTCCTCAAAAAATCTAGGTGACCTACTTATGATAGATCCATAAATTGTGTCACACGATTAAGAAAATACGGAACCCTAAAAAGAGGTAAGGGGTTGGCGACATATGACAGGGGGTGGGAGGAGTCATAAGTTTCGTGGCGTTACATTTCGAAGTCTATGTTTAAGTATTAAAAACATATAAATATTTTTAACTCCATCTGTGATGTTGTTGGATGTATTTATTATAACTTTATTCTTAAGTTAATCTGATATTAATTTTACAAGAAATAATGGAAATAAAACTAAATTCAGAACTATTAGATATGTTAATTTAAAATAACTCCTAAATGTAAAATTACATAAATTATGTAGGAAGTTTACTCCCAAATGTGACCAACTGTGACTAGAACGAGGGGGGACGGGGGGGGGGAAGAATTAGTACCAGTGTCACTACCATAACTGAATGCAATTGGAATATCTAAGCTGCGTTTAGATGACATAATTGTCATAATTGCTGTGAAATGTTCAGTTAATATTGATGAAATTGGCCGTATTTGAGCTAAATATTTTTTTTACATTAACCTTTCTTCAGTTTTAACAATTTCCAAAAAAATCTTGAAATTGTAAAGACAAACCATTTAGTTCAATGAAATGCAGAGGCAGTAGAGGGTTAAATAAAGCAATATATTGGCAATTTATACAAAACTATAATACAATTCAATGTTTAACACAAGGAGCGCGGAATATTGATGTAAATTCTGGCTATTTTATTTTTGCTATAGTAATATGGAGAGATGGTATAAAGGGTGTAAGGGACAGCCCACCACAAACTTTAAGGGCTTCCTCAGTAGACGAAACTGAACAACATTACACAAATTTTTTTTTCAGGAATCGAAAAAAAAAATCGGCCTCTCTATACAAACTGTACAATCAAGTTATAATTTTGTATGGTGAGGCGGATTTTTTTTTTCGTTTCCTGAAAAAAGATGTTGTGGAAGGTTGTTTAGTTAGACGAAACTAAACAACCTTCCACAACACCTTTTTACTGAGCAAGCCTTTAAAGTTTATGGAGGGCTGTCCCTTACACCTTGTATAATTGAAACTGGTAACTGATAATCCAATATTTTATAATGATGTACTAGCTATAGGCCGCGGTCTCACCCGCATACATAAAATAAACCCTATGCCACTCAGGAATAAAACAGCTTTCTCTCGGTGAAAATTTTAGCACTGGACCAGCCCCCCTAGCCAAGTTACAACCGTTTCGCTTGCGTCGAACGCTTCTAGATAGCCGCGTCGCCGAATCTTTTGTTCCGACCACGTGACTGAGCGTTGAGACGACGTGATTCCCGCACATTTGAAGCTTTCTACTAGCATTCACTATTGCAGATTAGTAATTTGGCTAGTGGTACAGTACTTTCAGAGATCAGACAAGACCTCCTACAAACAAAAAAGCAAACTTTACTTCTTTATAATATTATATTATAGTCTAAATTACACATATTTTGGTATACTTTGCGATTCTTAACATTAGATCAGGAAGAACAAAGGAATAGATCACGCTCGCGTTTCTTGTGAAAAAGTTTTGTAGAGTGACATCACATTGTATTCAATAGACAGCAATTTTGTATCAATGTGAAACTAAATCGATATTGGCACATGGTGTTCTACATGAATCACGCAAATTCCACTCATCGGAGCCTCTGTATTAATATTATAGCGAGACCAAACATGGTGATTTTGTTCCCAGGCTATAAGTTACTACGAAACTCCATTTAAATTCGTTCAGCAGTTTTGGGTGATGTGCGAACAAACAAAGGAATTGACGAAAACAAAACGAATGGATATCAGTTTTATTTCCTTATCTAAATAGTTAATTTTGTATCTACACGTGTATTAGGTTGGTTTTAAAACTGAATAAAGACAATTGATTTAATTGTTGCAATGCTAAAGTTAACTGCTAGGAAGGAAAGAAAATTATTAATTTATTACATACTAGCTTTTGCCTGCGGCTTCGTCCGCATACATAAAATAAAGCTTAGGTACTATGTCACTCAGGAATAAAGCCACTTTATAACGGTGAAATTTTTTTTACATTCGTACTTTTAGAGATAACCAACCTCCTACAAATGAACAAAAACAAAAAAAAAACATAATATGAATACAGTAATTATATAATATAGTATAGTATATTATATAATATAGTATTTTATATTATACTGTACACCACCTATTACGGCCTCGGTTTAGCTCGCATGAAAACTCTTTTCACCCTGTGAAGGGTTACATTTCGAAAAATACGTTCATATTACTCGTCTACATCTTAAAAACAGCAAATATATATAAAAAAAAAACAGTTTGCAAGGCCCAAGGGTTTAGACCGGGTTTTGATGAGTTAGAGAGTCCTTTTCTTTTCATAATATGTAAACTAAACATGGCATAAATGGAACAATTGCTCGTATGGACGGATTCGTTCTTAGGTTTTCTATCTAACTATTATTATGTGATTGTTGAGAAAAGAGTACTATGTATTGGGTATTTAGCTGTCAGAAGTTTGGAGGTTGTGATTTGATTGATCTCTCTCCAGTCAAATGAACAGAGAGTGAGTCTGTGTATGTGAACATTCTTATCTCTGTGTAGGTACTTGGCTAATCTCTGCTGAGATTGGCCTCTGTGAGCGGAGGATTAACTTATGTATTTGATGATATTTCTGCGGTCGATGGTCTATGGAGACGTTCTGTTCCATGATTTCATATATTTACATAAAAAAAGTAAAATCGATATGGTTATTATCTCGTGAATCGCTGTCACCTGTTGCAATATCCCATGGAGTCAATCATAGCACCTTGCTCACTAGGATCCCTAATGATGATCCTTTGAGGCCGCCGCCGAATGGACACGCGGCGAAAAAAATTAAACACCTCACCTTGTTATTAAGTGTGAATTCTACAAATTGTTCACAAATATTTGCGTCTACCTGGGCTTTTTACTAACATTTGTTACATTTGACGTGACGGAATCAAGGACGTCATAAAAGCTCTATATGATTAAACACGCTGAATTAAGGACGGTGCTTAAATACGTATCGGATCTAACATGGATTTTTTGAATTTTCGGTCTGTTGATGAGATTTAGGAATAACAAATGGTTTTCTACTCTTATGGCATTACCGAATTAAGCTACATTTAAAAAATAATAATTATTAATTAGTTCAAATTCTTTAAAACCTTTTGCAAATCAAAGAATAATGTCATCAAACTTTGCTCTTAGATGTATCGATTCACCTTTAGAAAATATGCCTGAAAAAAAAAATAGAAAAAATAGAAATAAAATTATTTTCTTAGTGTATGTTGTACAAATGTATCTTAAATGTGAATGCCTTTATCTATAGTTCTTGGTAATTTCTTATCTTGTAAATAGCCGTCCGGCCTCGAAGGCTCATCTGACTGTTTAGCAGGTTATTTTCTAATACTCGTATAACGTCCTTTTTATTGAGTGTAAATAATTGAGTTTGTATCAACGCCGCGCCGCCATCTGCTCGCTGGAGTTTTAACACTCCTTTTCGGATTTCCCACTTAACTTTAATGTGCCCATAAAATTTTACGTTTTTCGAGTTTAAAAACTAAACTGTTTCTTATACAGTTTGATCAAAATTGAGAATCGCTTGCGCCTCCAAATTGTATATCACTTCGTTGGGATTTAAAGAAACTTTATTCTGGTTGGTATTTAGTGTAACACGACATTAGTCCTTAAATGCCCCACTGCTTGGACACAATTTTATTTGGATTGCGTCGGGCAGTATCATTTCATGTGCTGCCTCGTGAGTTCGGTTATTACAATATTTGTTGTTGAAGGTTATTTATTTGACTAGTTGTCAGGGCTTACGTCGTCGGCTCCGACTGTGGTCGAGACGGTGGCATTGATCTCTTTGCCATGCTATTGAGAGTATAAATCTCACATGTCCGATTTAGTTAGCGTCTCGGCTGGATTACGTGTTCCTAAATAAGGATTCGGGTTTTCTGTTTGTCTTGTGACAGTTGAGAGCGTTATGTCCACTACGCAAATGATCGCGACTCCGCACAAAGCTTCGAATATATTTCTGTCCTCAAGCAAGTGGACCGCGACAGTAATCCAATATTCATTACCAGCACTATATACAGATATCCAATATTGAAGATAATTTATTCATCGTTCACATGTGTATTTTAAGGTTTTACGCATTTTATACCAACAAGCGATACGTTTTATCACCCGCTTGTATTGGCGAGGGGAATAATGGAATCCTTTTCAGTCCATATTTACGATTTAATGCAAGGTCATTTTGCATTAAAATATTTTGAGATCCTTATGATTTATAAAGGTTTGTAATTTATTGCGTTTATAATAAATCATCGGTTATAGACGTTTTGCGTTTTCAGTAGCCTCTGGGTCGTTCCATTTGTAAGTATCTTGTTTGTATCTGTTCAATAGGTACTATATACTTAGCGTTGGTGGTCAATATATTAACAGTCACATAATGGACATAATCTTGTCGTTGATTATTAAACGGCCGGACACAATGGCCTGATAATCGGTCCAACCGACCCCGGGGCGATTACCATTATTATTTGATATTGTTGTAGGTACGTTTTACAATTCAGTCCTACTGGCAGGCCAGTACCACATGGTGCTGTCGCTTGAGGCCACGCAACTTTTATACTTACCGCAAAATTAATTTAATATTCTATCACTGAAATGATGCAACCATGGCTGATGTAAATATGTACGATCAGGAAGTTTATGTGAGAATTATACAAACGTAGGGTCACCTCAGTGAAGTAACTAGAGATTAAGAGAATTTTAAATATTTTACCCGTATTCAACAAATCATTACACTGACATTGTTATATGTATTTAATTGTTCTTGTTACGAAATGTGTAAACAAACGAGTACCGTAAGCGTTGGAGCCGGATACAGTGCGGTCACAACAAGGGTGCTGGGCGAGCGATATCTAGATCTAAAGATTGTTACATTACGCTACACAAAAATGCGATAATCTCCTAAAAGGTGTTCGTAGTGTTGTAGATAATTAATATTTAGAGCCGGCGGCGCCCCGCGGCGCGCGCTGCCCGCCGCTTTGTGCCGCCGCCGACACCCGCATTTGTCATGTTAGCGCGCACCAAGGTGTGAATGACTTTTTTCTAACTATTATTAATGACAATGATAGAAAATATTGTTTTTTGTTGCAACAGTGTTGATTGTTGTCAATTAGTTTTTTGTTGCATCACGGACTTTTGATTATGAGCGTGGCCGATCGATTCAATCGGATTTGAATTGAATGTTTGGATTAAAATATGGCGAGCTTCATTAAAGCTTTTGATATGATTGAATACCGACGCTTTTGTATCGAAACTGTTAGACAATGGGTTAAACGTATCGGGAACCTTTACAAGTGGTGAGAATCGATCTACTTTAATGGAGTTTGGTGATATTACATAATTTTTCTTGGTAGCTAATAGATTTGCATAAACCAATGTCACTTTTGCCATTCTTTTTTTCACAAAGCACATTATTTCCAACAGGGTCGGTTACTTGTTTTGTTACTTAAAAAATGAGCTAAATCACGGAGCCAAGAAAAGCTCTCAGCCCTCGTGCGCCTCCCCTCCGCACTGTGAACAATGAATAATAAGCAGCAACATCATCTCTCCATTTTCCTCTCCACCCTAACAATAACAGGGACGCTAAAAGAATGGAAACAATCGAAATTTAAATATTTCAAGAAAAATACCCTTTTTTAGAGAAAATATTAGAAAGTGAGTTGTATGGGGGGCGCGGAAACGCGAATAGGCACGTGATGCTGTTGGAGTGTTGGCGTGCCATCCCCTCGTTTATGATCGCTCTGAGCACCTATTCATTATGCGTCCTGTTTATATATCTACTTTTATATTTACCTGTAAGATTATACGTTTAGTTAGTATTATGAACGAGCCCGGTTATTAAGGCGTATAAACTACTTTATGACATCATTGTCAACGTTGTAGGGTAGCCTTACTACTGCGAAATAGTGGCATGAGTACTGTGCACTAGCATGCCTCCTTTACAATGTCTTGAGGGCATACTGGTTATACAATATATCAACGATTTAAGGAAGTGTTATATACCTTTAATAGTAGTGCCAGCAGACGTTGACCTATAAAAAAAGCCAGCAACACTTACGGGTCCAATTGTTTTTACAAACCTCCTAGAGACCCTTTCAGCTATTTAGGAGGAGTTAGGTGACAAATACACGTACTGAAGAATCATACATATCGATGGGTCCTATGCATAAGGGCCAATGGGCAAATCGAAATCTGTTTTAATAAAGGCCCTAAAAGTTTCAATTTGATATATTGTTATAAGCTTGGAACATTTTCTTGTTCTCAAAGTTTCAATTTAATATATTTTTAACAAGCTTGTAAACTAAAAAATACATACTACTCGTAGTATGTTGAATGATTAAGAACATTTTGTAAAACGTTTTGAAATCAAACATTACTTCAGCTGCTATTGCAGTATAGATTCCATAATAAATCAACATGTCGTGATTATATTCTGGATCGTTTAAGAACAATAGCTATTATATTCAAAACAAATGGATTCTTTTGTACCATAACAGTAAAGCATTGCTTCCGGCTAGTAGAGGCGATTTGATATAATTCTGACACGTTAACCCAATTTAGAAACGATAATAAATAATAATAATAGGTGGTGTTTTTATAATGAAATATTCTATGTTCATGTTTTTGAATTGAATTTATTACCCGTGTGTTATAAAGTTACTTGCTATCGATTTTAGACTTGATATGTTTACGAGAAACAGATGTTACTAAATATAGTACGGAAAAATATTAGAATTTAAAGTTTATTGTTTTAATTGGTATGTGTTAGATTTTGTTGATATAAGTTACACCACCAGCTTAAACGCTAAAAACGTTTTGGAATCACATTCATTATGCTTACAGATAAGGAGTAGAATTCCCTGTTGGAGTCTGTGTTTCCTAGTAGCTGTAACCAAGGAGTCTTTAAGTCAACATTGAATAGGTTTCTTCTAGCTAAGTGCGTTCCATCGTCGAATACATTGTCGTTTTCCATTAGGTGAGACAGTGGTCAAGAGCGAGCCTATTCACAATAAAAAAAAAGTTATATAAAGCGAGCGTATCTCGCCATCAAACTGCAGTGTTTAGGGAGGAAATTATGACTCAAAGCATTTTATTTTAAACTAGCTTTTGCCCGCGACTTTGCCCGCTTTCATAAAATATAGCCCTGGTTACATGGGAATAAAACAGTAAATTTTTTAACGATAGGAATATTGGTAAAAAATATTAACAGCCGGGCCAGTACTTTCATATATTACCTCCTATAAACAAAAAAAACTAACTTTACCTCTTTATAATACTAGTGTAGAAAAACCATTTACAGGCAGTTTTGAATTGTCAAAAAGTTAAAATAGTCAGTTAATCAAAATTATTTTGATTTTCTTTTCAAGCAAGCTAAATTTTGACAATAAAGCTTAATTTTAACAATTAAATCTGCACGTATAATATCTAAAACTTATATTGGTAAGAACTTTATGTTAAATAGAACAGTGATAGCAAATTGAAATAAAATTTCATTGTCGGTCGGGATGTAAGTACCGTGAGTCCATTGGTACAGGGTCCGTGAGTAAGCGTGGCTCGCAGCGTCCAGAGGCGTCGGTACTATTAACGCGTGGTTTAGAGATAACATCGGCCGACAAACTCGATTAGCGGCTCCACTGACTCTCACAGTGTGTGTGGCAAGTCATGAGCGATTTTACTGATAGAATAATTTTCTTACTAATATTTAAAATGTGTTTCTAAACTTCTACGTAAAAGAAAGAAAAAACCGGCCAAGTGCGAGTCGGACTCGCCCATGAAGGGTTCCGTAGCAGCAAGTAACATAATATTAAAGTTCTTGTAATGTGTTGTAACTTTGATCGATGTTTTAATAATAGTGTATTTTTTTCGATTTATGACGCATTAAAAAAAAATACTTACTAGATTTCGTTCAAACCAATTTTCGTTGGTAGTTTCTATAGTAATGTCCATCATGAATTTTTTTTAGTTTTATCATTCTCTTATTTTAGAAGTTAGAGTGGGGACACACACATTTTACCACTTTGGAAGTGTCTCTTGCGCAAACTATTCAGTTTAGAAAAAAATGATATTAGAAACCTCAGTATCATTTTTAAAGACCTATCCATAGATGCCCCACACGTATGGGTTTGAAGAAAAAATTTTTTTCTAGTTTCAGTCTTAAGTATAGGGGGACCCCCAAAATTTATTGCTGTTTTTCTATTTTTATGTGATAATCTTAATGCGGTTTACAGAATACATCTACTAACAAAGTTTCAACAGTATAGCTCTTATAGTTTCGGAAAAAAGTGGCTGTGACATACGGACGGACAGACAGACAGACATGACGAATCTATAAGGGTTCCGTTTTTTGCCATTTGGCTACGGAACCCTAAAAACGTGTTGCGCCGACCCCAAATAAAACGGGACAAAGGCAGGAAGATGATGATGACTAAACTTCTACGTACTGATTCGACTGAATACTTATTCTGGTAGCTAAGTATTTTTCTTTCAGGAAAATCCTTAAGAAACTACAAAACTTTAAAAAAATAAGTTTCATCTTACTTTATATTTGTCTAATTGACTTTGTCGTGCACTGAGAAGTTTGAACATTTTTTTGTATTTTATACCACACGATATATCATACATGACTTATCAGTCCATATCAACTTTTCATAATGAGTATTGAACATCAACCGGTTCGTTCATACGATCGACAGATAAAATAAACCAATGCCAAATCAATAAAACTGTTATCTTTCGTTTTTGTTTGCGAATGCTACGGCGTAGCACTCTGCTACGCGCTACGAGCTACAGCGACTTTGACTTTGAAGAAGTTGAAGATAATTTCAAAGTCATAATGTTAACTAAGTCGAAGTTAATTACTTTGGTTCTCTCAAACAAGGCTTTGGCGGTAACGCGGCTGGCTCATAATTCATCGTGGCGCGCATCCTCCTCGATAATATGGTACGCGTAGACGCGCCGGCGCAACCTGAGCGGGACGCCGCGTTAGGCGAGAGTGAGACAGCACCAGCCCGCTCACATAATACCCAATGTTTATAGCCTGAGAACTTCCTTTTAATTTTTTTGGGAACACTATTTCAAATATTGTTTTAATTGATTGCTGGCAGACCATTTGGCGGCGCAGCGGCGCGGGATGAGCTCTAATTACAGGGGTTAACCCGGATTTATATTATCTTCGATTTAAAAAGACAGTTTAGGTACGGAACTTTACTGACAACTGTAATTTACTAAAACTTATCATGTTGATTCTTGTCGGACCGTTGGTTCTATACGAGTCTTTATAAAATAATTAGAGGCTAGCGCAAAGTGTAATAGGTAGTTACGAGTAGGTGCTATTCTTATTATTCGTTTGGCTCGAGTGATTTTTAATAGCTGTGTGACAATTGCGAAGGGTCTGGTGACACAAACAATAAGTCTACAATGTTTACTAAATACGCGGTTCGTGATGTAAAAATAGCGATAAACAGTAATTGGCGGCAGTAAAGCCGCAAGCAGCGGCACCCGCATGTTGCGCGCGCGCTGGCCCGCCCGCCATTGTCAGCCACAAGCCGCCACTATAAATTTTACTCCAACTCCACATTTGCATATCAACAATAATTTTATCAGTTTTCGTGGTCACGTCGTGTCCGTTACTTCATTAATCGTTCATTGTCTCTTTAAGCTTTAACAATGGACATCAGTTTTAAAATGGATACTTAGGAAAGCTGTAAGAATCGTCATTGTAATAATATCCTTTACACAAAAGCTTGGCAAGTTAATGTTTCCTGGAAATATTAGTGTTAATTTTTATTGTTTCTGTGAACTACTCCAAGGGTCACGGTCGCCCGCAAAGATTTTCTCATATTTTCATAACAGTATTTACTACAAAGATTGGTTTCAAAATGTGTCATAATGCCAAGTTCTTCAAAAACGACTTTGCTTTTAAAACAAGTATGGTCATATCACTTCTTTTCACGATGCCGTTACCAAGTTTTCACGAAGTTCCTTAAATCGTAAGTCGTAACCCCTATGCTGTGCACAACATTCTTTAACTTCCTTTAAAGAAAATGTGTTATTCTTTGTTATTACTTATTCATTATTTTAGTTATGGTAAGTAACCATAAAACGTCAGAAGCGAGTATGCGTTACCAATCGGTTTTTTTCCTATGTGGAGAATTAGTAAGAAACCTTTACGGTTCTCACTCGTCATTCATCCGTCGTGTCAGTCTTCTGATAAAGCAGTGTCTTTGTCGTAAAATTTATCAAAAAGTTAATAATTTGTTTGATAAATTAATTTAAAGGCAAAACTCTGCTTTATTAAAAGTCTGTGCATCAAGTGTATTTGACAGTACAGTTTGTGGTAAATAGCAATAGACTAATAGATATCCCGTAAGACCGAGACTAAACTGAGAGCACAATACCAAGACCGACACTAGGTACATTGATGCCCCTCTTTGAGGCGTGGCTGGAAAGGCCTCACGGCGTCCTTACCTTCCGCATGACGCAGGTCCTCACCGGACATGGTTCGTTCGGGAGTTTCCTGCACCGGATTCATGCGGAAGTGACGCCCGGGTGTCGCCACTGTGCGGAACGCCCGGAGGACACGGTGGAGCACACAGTCGAGGTGTGCCCTGCTTGGGCGGAGCATCGCCGTGCCCTCGTGGGGGCGATCGGCGGCGGAGACCTCTCGCGCCGGGCCTTGGTTGAGGCCATGGTCCGGAGCGAGGAGGAGTGGCAGGCGGTCGCCGACTTCTGCGAAGCAGTAATGCTTGCAAAGGAGGAGGCCGAACGCATCAGGCAACGGCGTTATCGCCGCCGCCGCCGTCGCCGGGATTCTGATCCCGATTTCCGGCCAACGTAGACGCGGGCTTGCGGACAGTGAGCAATGGGTAGCTCGCTGTCCGGCCGTCCGGTAATTGTCCGGACCAAGCCCAAGTCGTCGACGGCGCGCACTGTTCCCGCGCGCCTCAAGGAGTTGTCAGCAACAGCAGGGACCCAGCCGGGTCGAAGCCTACTGGGGCCAGGGTTATCCGAAAGGGCGCTCGAGCCCCGGTATGAAGGCTAGAAGGAACGGGGTGGGTCTTTTAGTCAGTAAGAGTCTGACACTATCTCCCGCTCCGCCCAAGGGCGGGGGATGTCAATGCATGTACATTGATGCAAGACTAATACCACGGCGACTAGGCAGAAGTGGTAGCCTGCACGTGGTGGCAGGGACCACCAGAAATAAACGATTTTGAATTTTGAAATTTCATCATTGGTCATTATACTCACTGAATAATCATTTCTACACAATAAGTATCACGGACAGTCTTCCGTGATGTCGTGTTCATGTAGTCGTAAATACTATTGAATGTAGTTTTAGGCGCGTCGTGATAATGATTGAAGCGATATATGGCCCGAGAAGAAAAAAGGTTCAGTATGATTGATCTCGTTAACTGGAATGTCGAAAAGCAGCTATTTTTCAAACATTTCAGTATTTTCATGATTAAACAGTGTTTTGATATTTGAATTTTACTAACTGACAGCAAGGAAACTGCATCTGACATGTTTATACTCGATATTTGAGTGCGTTACAGGTTTTTTTTTTGCAATAAAATTGTATCATATCTTTAATTTTTCTCGTTTAGTTTTTTTACCCCGACTTTCCAAATTAAAGTTGTTTGCCATTTGCAGTGTTTGTTTTATTTTAGTTTCAATCAGCGGCTTCGCATGCTTTACACATATATATACACTAAATGATAAATAGCATTTTATAGGTCTAAGAATGTAATCCATTAGTTACAAACTACCACAGATGAATGAGGATAGAATGGCCTTGTGGGCGGGACAGGCGTGCCACAAAATAGGGTAATGCTCATAGTTCAACTACCTAATGCACGTTTGTATTGGCTAATTGCCTGTAGTGGAGATAAAGGGTGTGAGACGCGCGGCGAGTCATTGTATGAGTAGTACAAATCGGAAAGTATTTCTTTTCTAACCTCTTTAATCTTTTCTGTGCAAACTCTTCTTCTTCTTCTTGCCCTTATCCCAGATTACTTGGGGACGGCGCAACACGTTTTGTTCTTCCATTCTGTTCTCTCACCCGTCAAACTATCACTAACTCCCTTTTCTTTCATATCACTCCTCATCTTTTCTCCGGCCTTCCTCTTCCTCTACATTCATCCACATGTATACTCAAAACTTTTTTAGTAATATACGCTTCATCTCTCCTCTTCACATGACCATACCAAGACAACCGATTACCTTTTAGCTTTCCAGTCACTGGCGCCAATTTCAAACTTCCTCTAATATGCTAATTTCTCACTTTATCAATTCTCGTCACACCACTCATCCATTTCAACTTTCTAATTTCCGCTACATGAAATCTTTTTTCATCCTTCTTTTTGACAGCCCAACATTCTGATCCAATATACAGTATGATAGGTCTTATGACAGACTTGTAAATTTTACCCTTTACCTTTTCTGTGCAAACTACCATATAAAAATGCAAATCTTTACTCTTTATGATATGAGGATAGAAAAGATTTTCAATTTATTGTTGTGGCACCCTGCTAATAAAACTATAGAGAGACAGTGTTGGCGAAGAGGTATGTACCATAATAAAAAAAAAAACTATCAAATCAATCTTGGTGCAGTTTTTAAAATGGGGGTGAACCGTACCCTTTATGTCGTATCAGTGTGATGTTATGTTATGAAACGGTACTTATACTATTAAAAGATATCCGTTTGCAGCAATCTCAGATTTCCTGTCATTTATTGAATAGTTTCATTGTCTATATTTGAAGTTCTTCATCAAGTTCACCGGGATCCCCGGTGTGTTATCCGAATACAGCTGGCCGGAATTAATGCACACGTACTTGTACTATCTGTACGTATATTTAATTAGGCCTTAACGCCTAATCATAAAAAACGAGACGTTTGACGTGTGGAGTGATAAGCTCTATCACGAGTACGGAAAACATATCGGTAACATTCATCCGTTGTCCATTAGTTATAATTAACTGAAAACAATACAAGAGGTTGGCTATTCAGCTAGTCAACCTAACCTCTACTCTCATCGCAGTAAAATAATACAATAGTCGAGTCGCGTTGTGCTCGGTGAAAGTTGATTGAAAACAAACGAGCGTAGCACACACGAGGTGGTCCATCGTTAATCTTTTATCTAACGTGGTGTGTGCTCTTTGCAGCAATGTCACGGACGTCCGCCGTGCCGAATCAAATGCGTTTTCTTCGGCACACCTTCAACCATTTACTCAGTAATACGACACAATTCAAATGCTCCTTCGATGTAAATGATTAAAAGTAAACTTAGATATAGTATTCCGGTAAACCTGGTATGGCCCTTTCGGCCCGAAAGGTTCTGGAGTAGCGACCGCGTACTGGAAGATGCAGCTTTGGAAGGCCTCCTACAAGGTGGACCGATAACTTGGTGAAGGTTGCGGGAATCCGATGAATGCAGGACATACAGGATCGTTCATTGTGGCGAAACTTGGGGGAGGCCTATGTCCAACAGTGGACGTTTATCGGTTGAAATGATGATGATTATGAAGCTATGGCACGACAAGCGCGCATCTGTACAATGACAAGTCTTTGTGTTACAAGAGCTAAGGCAACACTGTATATTCCGGAAGGTACCTGTTTCTGAGTTGATGGGCAGAAACGGTCGGGTATCACCATTATGCGAATTGCCAAAAGTGTCATCGCGAGAAGTGTCATCTCCTTGCTGAAGTTGGAGATTGTTTGATTATAAATAACCATTCTTCTATTTTAGGTACGGCCACCTGACTGACTACGGTGGAGATTGTAAGACATTAAAAGTGAAATGGAGAGGTTTAAGCTTGGAGTTTATCTTCGAATCAGTAATAAAGAGATCTGCAGGAGAACCATGACTTCCAAAGTCAAAAGAATAATAAAATACACATGCTGATATGAAAATCACTTTCAGAATCGATGACCGCCGAGGCTGAAATGTCCTGGAGTGGCGGTCAGTAGCCGGAAGATGCTGCATTGGAAGACCAAAAAAAACACAAAAATTGAATCGATGACCTAGTAAAGATAGCAAAAGTTTGCTGCAAGCGATAAGCATGATGCCCGCATTACGCGCTAGGGTATACCTGACAGGTTTACCTGTACAAGTGAGTTGTACAGGTAAACAGGAGCGTGTGTGTTGCAGAACTTTGCAGGTTGCCATACAAGATTACCTGACAGGTAAAACTGTGCAGTTAAACCTGTGCAGTATACCCTAGCGTGTATGGCTACCTAAAGACTGGTCGATGTAGGATAGGTAATCAATCTAGGTGTATGATAAACTACAAATATTGTAATAACAGCTTAACATTTTTATACTCTATCTACGAATAATTCCTTGCATGATCCCATAAGAAATTAAGCAGGAAAACCTAGGTTTCAGCTCAAAGATTGGGCAAACTTAAGAGGCAATGAGCAGGGCACATTGCTCGCAGAACAGTTGATCGTTGGGGCTGAAAGGTTCTGTAGTGGCGACCAAGTACTAGAAGACGCAGTGTTGGAAAGCTTTCCACAAGGTGAACCGATGACCTGGTGAGGGTGGCGGGATTCTGTCGGATGTGAGTGGCACAGGACCGTTTGTAGTAGAAAAACTTGAGGATGCCTATGTCCAACAATATACGCCTTCGGCTGAAATGCTGATGATGACGAATAAATCAATTAAACATTGGTAATTCGGTCAAATTCCTAACCGAGCTAGTTTAAACTGGTGTGGCACCAGAATGTAATCGTCATGTTCGCCGTATTTTGCCAAGATAACTTTTAAATTGTGTCGTAGTAATGCCACAAAAGGTATTTACTTGCGTACAATCTAATGTTTATCGTCATTAAGTTAAATGCATTCCAAAACATATTCGGTCTACTATTTTGTATTCATGTTCAATTCAATGTTAAAATGTTTAAGCGACTTGAAAGTTGGAAGTAACACACTTATGTTTTGTTATGATTTATCACTCATGCATTGTATGAAAACTATTAAAAGCACTTACCAACAACGCATAGACCGCCAATGAATAGTGAACTCGATTTACTAACCAACATGAAAAAACTTAATGTTTGATTGGATTAATCACATCGTCTATCTAGAATACAATGTAAATTATAATTCAAATAAACAAAATTTGTTACAAATATATCGAGTCAGCCTTCCTGAGACTTGAGACAAATAGTGTAAGGAAAAGTTCATCGAAATTGGTCTAGTCATTTTAGAATTTTACGCTTAAACATTCATTTTTATATAAACTGATTTTAAATCGAGAATCGAAAAAAAAAAACGTTATTGTATGACTCAAATGTACAAAAAGTGTAGCATGCAAATAGGTTTTATTGTAATCGTAGTCAGACGACAAAGAAGTCAACTCAAACATGATCTAATTATTTTTGGCGAGTTAGATTCAGTTAAAATAAAACATGCCCCCCTAGTCAAGTTACAACCGTATCGTGTCGAATTCCGTTCTCCAATCGGTAACGCTTCGGTGTCAACAATTGTAGAAAACTTTAAGTGGGTGGCCATGTTGACGCACCAGCGTCGGCCGCTCGTTCTACAATGTAGCGTTTGTTTATCAAAGGATGTAGCGTAAAACGTTGTAGAAATTCATTCTATCGTTTTGAACGATGTAAACTTGGCTACGAATTTTCTATTCGTTTGTACCGACCACGCGACTTTATGTTAAGGTGACGTCATTCCCATAGGTTTCATCACTTTTCTACAGCGTTAACGATTGCAGAATAACAACATGGCTAAGCGTGATGGTGTAGACGATCGACGATAATTTCGAAAATAATATATTGTGGCCAAATTCGACGAATACCACATATTTTTGTCACCATTCTAATTAGAAGCCATGGTTTAAATTTCATAGTTTAATTGTATACCTAATAGTTCTAACGTAAATTGGTCCATAATCAAATATTTAACATTTTTATTTTGGTAAATAGATGGTTGATTGTCAAACAACACGAGATTAGAAATATTATATATAAGTATTAAGGTTATGTGAATCTGTAATATTTAAAACTTAATCTGAAACATTTAAAGTTTGTTTGATTCCTAATAAAATATGCGACAATTTGATGCAAACACAACCAAAAATCACGCGCTTTAGCCGATAGGTATAAAAAGTTAAAAAGTTAATTGATGTCGGTGATCCATAGAAAATTGCGAAACCAAAATAATATCTATGGATTAAAAAAATCTATCGAGATAATATTTTTTTTAATATTTGGTTAATTTGATTTTAGATAAAAAAGTCGGACCACTCTGGATTAAAACACAAAATCATTTTATGGTCCTTTAATACTGGCCACTAAAATATCGCGTGTAGAAATAATGTTGTAGAAAAAAAAAGTTTTTTTTTTCTACAACATTATGTCATTTTGTCAAATACTTCTGAGGATACCGGCTAGTTAGTTATTCAGAATGTTTGTCTTGAAAGTGTTTGTATATGTTTTGTTCGTCAATTGAAATTTTTTTTTCCGTGTCGAAGTAATTGGTATTTGATTGAGGGAAGCCAAAATAGAGGTTGTAATCTGTATAACAGATTGGAAAAATGTTTCAGACGTGGCTATGCATAATTCTAGTATTCAAATTGTGTTAAATCATTGATTTATATAAACTTTATGTTCATTAGTAGTACTTACATAGACAGAGATCAGGCAAATATAACAATTTCATTGCAAATGGAATTTGAAGGATATACCTAATTCCTTTAGACGAACACATCATTATATCGTGTAGATAGACAAAACTAATAAATTAAAGGCGTCAAAAAATAAAAAAAATAAACATTTTTAATTCTACGACCTCCTCTATCATTGGTATACAAATTGAAAAGGCGACTAGTAGAGTGCCGCTGCGCTAACCCGGCTTGATACTTTGAACCACTATTTGCTTACCACGATTCATTCGATTAAAACTCTGAATAAACTCATTATAGCTGAATGCGACTACCCGCCGAAAGGTTCCTTTCAAACGATATTAAACCGCATTATCCGCGTTTATTCCCGGCCTTGATTAGTACCGTATCATTTAGTCCTGTGTTGTAATTATTTATGCTCAACCGGGAATATACCTTACGCGTCTCGTATTAGAATTTAAATTTATCTGACGTCTGTCGCTGGCGGCGCCTTTGACCGTAGGAGATGAAAAGCACCGCGCGCGACGATTTATCATTGACAAACACAATTGTATTGGGTCCCATCTCGAGAAATTGGTGGATAAACAATCTTAGGACCGAGGTTTACGTGACGTAACTGGTTGGAATCTGCTGATTATACGGAGACGAGCAGGCCCTGCTGCGACGTGGAATTAAGATGATTAGATTTATATTACGCAAAGATATGCACTGTCATTTTCGATGTGGATTCTACAATCTGTGATTTTCTCTTAATTCTCTCATTGTATTTCTATTGTGTCTCTAATTACTGTATTCGAAAGGTTAAGGACAAATAATTAAATAATTATGGATAACTGAAGTAACACAGGAAGGATTTAGTCAATAAAAATCTGACACTTCCTCTTGCTCCACTCAGAGCGGTAGAAGTTATTTGATGATATCCCATCTCAAACAAAAAGATACGGAATTACTTCCCATATGGCATGAATTTTTGATATTATAAGGTCTAAGTGTTATTTTGTGTTATTATGAAACATAATCTTCAGTTTTTAACCGACTTCTAAAAGAAGAAAAATTCATTTAGTAACATAGAATCTTTTGTTGATAAATGTATTTTTTTTTTATGAATGTTCACTGATTTCTCGGCCAATTAAAAAAATATTTATTTAATGTTTATTTTTTATATATATATATAAAAATATTCCATTCGATCGTGATAATTACAGACACAATTGAAAGACAATAGGTGCGCGAACGCCGGCGTTCGCTTGGGGTTTAATGAATTAAATTATATTAATGTTTATTTTATATATATATATATATATATTATTGATTTTATTGACTTAATAACGTTTGATTTGTTATAATTAGCATGCATGCATAAAATATTTGTACGCTGATGACGGTTAGACGTAGCGTTCCTTAATAATAATGAACACCTGTACCTAAAACCACCAATGTTTAACAAATAAAAAAATATTTGTAATTGTATTTGAATTCTGGACCGATTTTGAAAATATTGTTTTTAATTGAAAGGTGATTGAAGAGGTAAAGGGAAATGCTGTCAAGTTGATCCCATAGAACATCATATGGAACAGAACTCTTCATAGGATCACAGCTTAAATGTCGTAATAAGTAAAATTGCTTTGTTTATACGTGTAGTCGATGACTGACTGAAAGAAGAGGGGGATACATCGAACTGATCTGATGATGAAGCTGGAAGGTGGGTATCGGTTTGGCTAAGGGTGTGGCGACCACGTACCGGAAGTCGGAAGGTGATGCGAGACTCCCAGAATCGTTCATTGTGGCGACACTTGGGGGAGGCCTATGATCAACAGTGGACTTATTACATTGAAGTCGGTTATATTTTTTTTTTTATAAATTGGTATTTTATTATTTTTCAAGTTATGTTTTTAATTGTACTTATAGTTTTGTCTCTTCGTTATTTCTGTGGCCCTAGTGAAAAAGGGTCTAAGTCCAAAAATGCAACTTTACAGGAGACGTAAAAAACACTCTGCGTGCTTCGAATTCGTGTTTGACCTCGTGTGTCATTCAAACCGCTACCAAATGAAATACATGTGATGTTTTTTATAGGTAAACAATTTATGCTCTTTACTATTATTGAGTTATTTTTTATGTAAAGTTAATAGTTTTTAAGATAGTAACTTATACCAATCACAAAATGAATTCCATAAGGGTATAAAATAAGTTAGACCCGTTCTCCCATAAGTTAAATATTAATTCATGCACGTGAAAAGGGATACGCATTTGAAATTATTTTTAATAAAATGTAGTTGTATCGATAAACACCAACCAAATTGAAATGTGGTTGATTTATGTTAATTTAGATTGAAAAACACAAAAGAAGGTTTTTGTTTTTCCGTTTAAAACAATATAAATGGACTTGAAACCAACTTGCGTGGTTTTTTTGGTGTCAGTTGAATCCTTTTGCACAAAGTAACTTCCTTATTTTTAGGCCTAGCTTAGATCTGTTTTCACCAAACGATAGAGCATATTTTTCTGATCATTTTGGTATACTTAACTCATTTTCGTCAAAATCGGACTTATACCCCTTTTCACTAGGGCCACAGATTTAACACCGACTTCCGAAATTAAAAGTTATTTTGCACTCTTTATTGTTTTTTTTTTTTACATTAAATCGGTTGTATTTTTTTTAGTAAAAGTTTTTTATTATTTTGAGTTTGTATGTGATAAACTCATTTTATTTGATGATATATCCCCGTACCAGGAGACATGTGGGGACATCACTTAACAATTGTTCAAAAGGCGGGGGGCAACCAAACTTTTTTTTGAACCTTCAAAGATATGTTAAAGATATGTTGTATGTGTGTGATATTAGTGAGGATGTCATCACTCATAGGATCTGGAAGAACACTCCACGTAAACCAGCACATTATATGCGTTAAAACCTATTTTGTAAATCTGTATTCCAGTCCACAGCAGACACTTTTTTTACAGTCATTTCAACCGCAGCTGGTGCATCTTCTGTTGATGGATGTTGTATTTCTTGGATCCAAATGTCAGTAAGAAAAACGTTAAATCGGGTAGAAGAGAGTCCAGGAAGACTTTTGTTTTAAGCGAGCGTTGTCAACGGTGTGGCTTACTGGCATCCAGGCTTAAATAATCAACGTCCTTCTCACCGCAAGGGGTATGTGAGAAATCTCGTGAAACTTCTCTGAATCCCGATCTAATCCGCAATATGTGTTCAATATCTTTATATAAAGTCAGAGCTTCTTCAAATAAATATATTTACTGTTAGTATGTTTCTTTCAATATTGTGATGGTGATTAAGACATTCTATGAATGCGGAAAACCGGGTAAGTACCAATGTCAATTTTTCAATTCATAATGTACTTTTTTAAGTCAAGGACATCACTGACACCCGTACCTCGAAAAATACGTAAAGTTGTAGGTCCTGGTTGTCATTCACAGATCTTTGATAGTTGTTGCAGGTAGTTAGAACTCAGAAAGTCTGATTAAGGAGTGTCGTGTTACCCAGTAACTGGGTTGTAGGTCTGATAGGCAGCCGCTCCATGTAAAACACAAGTATTCAGTCGCATCCGATTAGACTGGAACCCGAACTTCATCATCTCAGCCGACAGACATCCACTGTTGGAGATAGGCCTCCCCTAAGCGTCGTCACAATGCACGATCCTGTGCATCCCGCATCCATAGGATTAGGTTCGTTTAATTGGGAAAAAGTAAAGAAAGAAAATGTGTTTATTTGGCTTACAATGGCAAAAAAGGACTAAAATTAAAAGTAAAAAAAATAAAAACAGCAACAAACAATGGCTGTGGCAAATAGGCTCAGTTCAGCACAATGCTAGATAACAACGTAGCAGTTAAGGCGTGTAAGTGAGTGACGGAAAGAGGTCCACTGTTGGACATTCCCACCCTAAGTGTCGCCACAACGACCACTCTTGTGCATTATTATTCCAAGCTCATTTTATTTTATATATCGATTGAGACTCCATATTTTCATATCGTTTTGTTTTAAGTTTATTTGGCTGTTTTATTTAATCGCACAGTTAAAAATCGGTGTAGTCTCCTGTTTCAAGTGTCGTTGACTACTGGACCATATAGAAAATCATTGAAATTTAACTGAAAATTTTTAGAATTTTACTTCAGTAGCGACTACTCAGTGGAGCTAGCCGAGAATGCTGGCTCGAAACATTTGTTGCCGAATACTGCAGAAGTATTAGAACGTGTTATCTACATTTGCATTATACTGGAAAACTACCTTTATTATACATAAATACTTCTAGAACTTAGAGGTAAAAAAAAAACAACAAAAATGACCCATTTTTAAGACCTGGATATATCTTATGTAAGGAATAAGTTAGTCTTAAAATAATGGCATCATCCCATTACTTTTATACAAAAATATAAACCGACGATTTTTAAATAATTTAAAATCAAACAGGACAGTAGAACAAAGAGTTTAAAGTAAAAAAATGCATTTTTTTTTTTAATTGAGATAAACTAGTGCTTGACTGCGATCCCACCTGATGGTAAGTAGCGATGCAATCTTTGATGGTGAGGCGCACTAGTTCATTAAGAGCCTATTCACTCTAGCCTTGAAGACACCCAAATTATAATCGGACGGGAAGACCGCAGAAGGCAGACTGTTCCAGTCCTTCGACGTACGCGGTATAAACGACGAGGCGAAACGCTTAGTCCGGACCGTAGAGGTTTCAACAACGTAAGGGTGAATATTCGCCGTACGTCGGGTTGTCCGATGGTAGAATTGCGATGGCGGAATCAAGTCGTGCAATTCCTGCGCACACTCTCCAAAATGCATCCTTGCATGCATGCATGTCTTTAAAACATTTCTTTTTAATAATTGGTCTTTTTAAAAAGTAAAAAAAGAAAAATTAATATAAAAGTAAAATTATTATTTTGTTAATCAATAAAACCATAATTAATAACTCTTTATGAACATGAACAAACAGGTTAAAAAGAACACATTTGGTATCAAAAAATTCATCCACATCGGTGTCAATAGAAAAAGTGCCCCGACCGCTGCTATATAAAGTAGATTAGGAAATGGTAAAATTCAAAATAAATATATAATTTAGGTTAGAGTACTTAATTAAAAAAAAATGGGAGAGTTTATCCAAAAAATCTACGAGACAACAATTTTATTTTGTACACACACATGCTTTTGGGAAATCGCAATTTATAATTATATGTGTTTTATGGCTGATGTTTCTCTGAACATGTAAAAAATCCTATTGTATCTAGATATCCGAATTTAATGACTAAATTAAATAGCATCATAGATTATGATATTGGCACGGAACAAGTACAAAGGATATTGGTATTCGCTCTCTAGAGAAAATACCCAGACTAAAAAGGGCAATGTCAAAAGTAAATGTCACCTACCACTAGGGAAAAGCAATTTTTACTAGCCCGTAAATCAGAAACCTAATTAGTCTTTAATAAAAGACTTAGTACATTCATTGACTACAAACAAGCATGGATTCACGATCGGCATTACCCGCATTAGCGTGTCGGATGCTGCAGCTCGCATATTTCATCACATCTTACGAGATAATGCTCCCTTTAACAAAACATTAATCTAGGAGTCGGAGGCGTGGGGCGGAGCGCCCGGGCGCCAATGGCGGCGCTCGCAGCCCGGCGCCCCGCGCGCCTTCCCACCATCGATTGTCTTACAAGCTCTTAGGAATTGGGGACCATCTCCATATTATATCGGAATGTAGCGTCTACTTGTCTGTAGATTCAATTGCTTGTGTTCTGGTATTGATGCGCCATTTTTAAGTTGTGTACAATTTTGGGCTAACTTTGGAGTTTGAGATTCTCATTTTTGTATATAGGTATTTATTGCAAAAATCAATGGTGACATATTTTGAAATGAATTACTGAATTACTTAGTAAATTAATTATTGTAAAGTATAATTTATTAAACCGCTGTTTTAACTGAATCAATATTATTTAATGAAAGTATAATGCACATGCGCACCTACAATAAACCTACATAAGGTTTTAAAACTAATTGTTATAATTTGATTGTTTATTCCTTTTCGTACGAACGAACATATCATTATAAGTGTATGATGAGTTATTTGTAGCTACATTAATTGGCTGATAAAATTAGATTCCATCGAAATTGGCGTTTGATCTTTTTTAATAATAAATATTTATACAGGTAGCAGCTGCACTAAAATCCTCACTCTGATACCCAAATAATAATTAGCCTGCCCTTAGCACCTCAGTCAGCGTCCGAGAAAAAAGAGCCGGCCGAGTCTCGCTCGCGAACCAACATAACCTGTAATTTGGAAATTATTATCTAACACATTGTGCCTTTCTGGTTATCCCGCCGGTCAATTTGCCGTTTTTATGGCACCGACAGAGCCGCGGCCTCTAATTATCTCCGCCACGATCTCGGCCCGAGGCGCGAGCGCGCCGCCGCATGCGCGTCCCAATGTGCACTCTGACACTAACACAAAAGACACAGAGTCCATCGTCACCTGAGCGACACCGCGTTAGCTTAGAAACATGGGAAAATAAATAGATACCTATGTTTTTAAGGGGTAACACGTCTGCGCGAATACTATTTGTTTTACTGCGAATTCCTCTAATAGTTTCAAATTATTTTACCACTAATGTGTGTAGCTCTGGTACGAGTGTTACGCGGACATACAACCGGCGCAGATTCATAGCTGTAATAAATTAGTGCTTTGACTCCGAGGCGAGCAATAAAATTATGTTAATATTAATGAAACTAAAGTGATGGTGGGTAAGTAGTAGTTTGATAAAATAATTTTAATGAAATGAAATTATAGTTAAAGTCATTAAGGTGTGCTCAGATATGCGCCTTGTTAGTGATGCTCCACTCTAACTCGTCACAATTTCCTTTTTATATTATGCATAATGTCATAAATTTAAATAATAATCGGTGAGTTTTAACGCCCAATTTTTAAATTAGAGAAACGTAACGAACCGGGAAAACACGGTATCGTCAGAGTCGTTTGGGAGCGACGACGCCCTCGATGCTCGTTTTCTATTAGGAAGGACTACTAATAAAATTAATTTATTTCTCGATTACAATAGTAACGCGAGTTCAAAAACGCGCCGCGGCCTCGCCTCATTAATCATATTAATTAAGACGAGGCGTAAGCGCTTTTGTTCGTGGCTCTGTCGATAAACGAGCGCCTTCTTTACGCTCATACAAATGATGGCAAACGAGCGGAGTCGTGCGAGGCGGCCATAACACACGGCTATGTGCGCAGTGACACGCGCGGACGATGCGTGACGCGCCGCGACAAGCCGCCGATTGGTCAGAGACAATATTGTTAAATGGTCCTGTTTCAGACACCACCTTGTTATTAGAGTGTTATGTGTGTAATCGGATAATCGCACTGTAGTCAAGTTTTTATTGGCGACACGCGGTCACGATTCGTTGCGCTGGTGTAATTATTTAATTCTATTGTTTTGATGAGATTGATGAATCGAAAGTGCGCGAACACTTTGTTGTTAGCAATGCCGTCTCGCTGCCAATCAATGAATCGGCAGTCGTTAGGTAGTCATCAAAGTCACTCGCACACAAAACATTCATTTTATTAAATTCAATCTTCGAGAACACAAAACTGAATTGATAGTTTAATTGATTACAGGCCTGACTCTCTCATAAAGGCTCTGAAGTCCATCTTATTAATGATATGATTACTTGTTGACACGAATCATGTGAAAACGTCGGTGTAGCGAGTAATAGCCAGTCTACCTAGATCCATCTTCTTGCTCGACTTGCTCTTGGAGAAACTTTTAATAGTGTTAGAACAGTACCATACAATGATGTGACCAACTTCCACTACAGAACAACACCCCTTACCAACAGATAAGGTTGAGCTTGCAAGAAAACTGCTCGCTCTTTCAAAACTACCGCAGTTTACTTAGAATTCTTTAAACCGCCTTCGATAAGCAGTCCACGCGGCTAAACCTGGACGAAGCTTGTCAAAATATCTACAAGTAATCATAAATAAGAAGAGCTTACAAGAACATAATGATACTATATTTCATGTACCTTTATACAACTATAAGGATATTTTCAATGGCATTGTACAGGAACGACGATGTCGAATATAAAAATCGAGCTTGATAACTTGATTCCAATTATGAAGGAGGAAGGTCCAAGAGATCGAAGAGTGCGGACTCCTGTGTTGTGTATGCCACAGGAGTCTAGCCCTAATTGATTAATCCAGCAATATTTAATTATCTCCCTCGGCTTGAACTACTTAGTCTAGAAGGATAAAAAAAGAAAAAGTTAGAAGAATAACAGAAAGTATAATCTTTGAAATTTCATCTTTTAGCTGTGAAAGTTTGTATTGTAGGTACAGGAGACCGCTGTATTGGTACAACGGTCTAGGTCTACATACTTAGGTGTGTTTTGTAGGTACAAGGGCTGTTTTTTTTTATGTTGGGAAAAATCATGCAATGACATCCACCGCTCTTGAGCAGAGCGGGAGATAGTGTCAGACTCTTACTGACTAAAAGACCCACCCCGTTCCTTCTAGCCTTCATACCGGGGCTCGAGCGCCCTTTCGGATAACCCTGGCCCCAGTAGGCTTCGACCCGGCTGGGCTCCTGCTGTTGCTAACAACTCCTTGAGGCGCGCGGGAACAGTGCGCGCCGTCGACGACTTGGGCTTGGTCCGGACAGTCACCGGACGGCCGGACAGCGGGCTACCCATTGCTCACTGTCCGCAAGCCCGCGCCTACGGTGGCCGGAAATCGGGATCAGAATCCTAGCTGTTCTAAGTTTGTATTGTAGGTACAAGAATCTCGGTACTAAGTGTGTATTTTATTGTAGGAACAGGGGCAACTGTACTGAGTTTGTACTGTAGGTCGCTGTACTAGGTCTGTGTGGTAGATTCAGAGGCCGCTGCACTTTTGTAGGTATGGTACCAATGTATTATAAGTACAGGAGCCGAGCCGCTGCACTGAGTTTGTATAATAGTGGGCCGCTGTAATATGTAACTATAAAGGGTGTAAGGGACAGCCTTCCACAAACTTTAAGGGCTTGCTCAGTAGACGAAACTGAACAAACTTCTTGAAAGTTTGTGGAGGGCTGTCCCTTACACCTTGTATATGGTAGAAAAATAGTGAACTTTTATTATTCAGCCGTCATTTTACTGTGTTGGCGTAGAATTTTTTTTTCTGATACGTAATAATTCCATCAACAATAGTCGTTAGTAAGCCAATTTTTAAGTTAATTAGTAGATTTCAGTTAGTAAGAATGTGTAAAATGTGAAACTACACTAGGTATACTTTCACATACCTAGTAGGGTATGATTTTTGGCAAAGTTTTGTTTCCGTTACCTGTTTACAAACCTCTCCAATTTGGATCACAAGTAACAACAAATATTTTACCTCATTCAAAGTAAACGCAAATACCTAATAATATAACGTCATTATATGAGTAAGTATTGGCAAGTGTATCCTGTTAATGTCGTTATTTTTTGCATAAAAGGAATGACAAATTAAAAGCCATTCATTAAATTATTTATGTGTGCATTATAAACATACTTATTTATAGTACCTACCTGCTTGCATAAATTGCCCATATTTGGTGTTGTTTGATAATACATGTACTTTAGATACTAACTAAGGCCATACTGCGAGCTCATAACGTGATCCATTTATCGACCTAAACGGAACTGTTAAAGAGGGAGGGAACTATATAGGGTTTAGAGCTCTATCTCTTTTCGTCGCTCGCACGCCTGACATTTTAATCATCATCATCAGCCTTTTTAATGTTCCCACTGCTGGGACTCAGGCCTCCTCTCTAGGAGAGGGAATGGGCCGTAATCCACCACGCGAGCCCAGTGTGGGTTGGTGGATGTCACATGTCTTCGAATTTTTGGTTTTAGGACATGCCGGTTTCTTCACGATGTTTTCCTTCACCGTTTTGAGAGCAGTGGCGATGAAATAAATTACACAAAGTAATGCGCCTGACTGGGTTCGAGCTCGCGACCTACAACTCGTAAGTCGGGGCCATTACCACTCGGTTACCACTGGTCCATACACATCCTGATATTTTAATACTTCATAGTAAAGTCTCTTTCGACCTTTTTCAAGCTTTTCTCCTAGTTTTTATGTATTGTTGTCGAAATTAAAACTACCAAAAACCAGCCAGACTAAACATTAATGCTGACTTTTAACTTTTTAATTATCATAAAAATTAATAACGCATCCAAATTAAATGTCAATATTTCAATATCGAGACGTTGAAGGATTAAGCTATAATTTTATAATCAAATTAAATTATCAATCAATTTGTTTTTTTTTTTACGTCTTTTGCTATTTTAACTTCGCAAGTTCAATTAGTGAGAGGAACGTCAATAAAACAATTAATGTTATGAATAAAACATGTTACTTCGGTGTGATTACGAAATTATGTTTATTTTTGATTAGCTGTGTGTTGCCCGCCAATAAAATTTGATTAGATTTTGTACCATCCAATTAAAGTTTTATACGTACGTCGACAATTTTTGTTTATATCGTGCTTTACAAGGTCGTTGCCACGAAAATATCAAGCGATAGAGGTTTATGTCTTTTTAAGAACGCATTTATTATTTTCTTACGTTATGTGGCCGATGTTTAAAAGCGTTTATAGCTGCAATACTATTGACTACTGTTTTGCTACTAATTTGACATTCATATTTTATTGCTATTAAAATATCTACTTAACTTTTTAAAATATATGTAGGTTAAGCAATCCAAGATTGACCGACGAATTGGTGAGAGTCGCGGGAATGCGGTGGATGCGAGACTCACAGGATCGGTCGTTGTGGTGACGCTTGGGGGAGGCCTATGTCCAACAGTGGACGTCTTTTTTCAATTTTCCAGTAACATATATGAAGTCGTATTTAAGTTGCATGCTATAGAGTTTTGCATTAGGAATTTCCTACAGTTTGGAAGTTAGTGTGCACGGATAACGAAGGGTAGTTTCAAGGGTCAATATAATTACATTTTATTTAGTCCGTATTTTAGATTATAAAAAAATATTGGACACGTATATTTTCTTTTTTAGATTAAACAAAAAATAACAAAGATTATAGCCCTTTAAAGTTACGTGTGACGTCACCCCGTGCGAAAAAACGCGTCCTTTACATGTCCCTTATTTTTGAATAGGTAATCTAAAAGACGGACTAATTACATTTTTTACGGCAACTCGCCTATTTCTATGGTGGTGAGATACCCTCGTGCCTCTGGAAGTGCTTAAAGCCGTGGCTTTATGATGGCTGCCCGGTTGTTTATGACTGTCATGACATCTTATCCGACCATAACAGTAATGGAACAGAGTACCTAGCCTTACGAGGTATTTTTTTTTGTTTTGGGAAAAATCATCGAATGACATCCCCCGCTCTTGGGCGGAGCGGGAGATAGTGTCAAACTCTTACTGACTAAAAGACCCACCCCGTTCCAACTAGCCTTCATACCAGGGCTCGAGCGCCCTTTCGGATAACCCTGGCCCCAGTAGGCTTCGACCCGGCTGGGTTCCTGCCGTTGCTGACAACTCCTTGAGGCTCGCGGGAACAGTGTATGGTATACGGTATCTAAAATGCTTAGCTCAATGCAGGTCCAACTCCAATCTAGGGCGCACAAATTGATTAGTTTAGTTTGGAAATTCTTTTTTTTTATTTGAAAACATATAACATTGTACAAGGTAGAAGTATTTTTTCAAAGTTTGTAAAATAATGTGAGTACCATGGAGCAATTTACGGTTTTACGTTAAGTGCCTACTGTTAGAACTGTTTGACATAAATGAGCATGGCAGTTGAGCGTTTGTCATGCCCACTCAAATGTCTCACCGATGGCGGTGCGTGTGTTAGAGATCATTCAGTTCTCTTCGAAGTGGTTGAGCCGAGTGCTGACATACGTGTCATGTCTGTGATCGGGCGCTGTCAGTTGTGACTCGTTAGCTCTTGGCTCCCATTGGCTTATTTTAGTCTCTTTATTTGGATTTGTTTTTACTTTTTTTCTGTTGGGCACTAATATAGACTTTGGACGCTTCAAAAAAATCATCATAGAAAAATCCAATAATTTAAACCTAATGTTTCCAGCCTGGAAATCGAACCCAATACCATAATTTGCTAAGCAAGCTTTCAGAACAAGGCTAATGACAATGAGGTCAATTAACCTGTCAATCGTGATAATGACAGACACAATTGAAAGACAATAGGTGCGCGAACGCCGGCGTTCGCTTGGGGTTTAATGAATTAAATAAACTTTCCAAAAGCCGAGGAAAGTAGGACCTAATCATACAACTTCCTCTCGTAGTCCAGACAAGCGACCATACTCAAAGGAAATCGTTTCGCAGCTTCTACGGCTACTGCCCATAAATTGTACAGTTAAAACGGTACTAAACTTATTAGATATTCATAGATAAGAGGGAGAAAATTACAGCTTTGCATCAGTTGCTTGTTTAGAGCTAAGTGCGTCATGCATGTGCCTGTAGGTAAGGCTCTGGCCACATTACTACGGTGGTGGCTTCGCATACGTTGTCGCGAAGTCCAACGACACCGGGTTGTTCAGGCGCTGTGACGTCAAACATTTTGCGAGAAGTGTCAATCTAAGGATTTTCCGAGGCACTGCAGCTATTGTACATCCGCTCGACATGACTCGGCACTGTATCTCTGCTCGATAACTAGGTGGGTCCACTTTGCTGAATGGACTCATCTAGTGGCCTACCCTATAGTTCCGATGGCGAAACTTTTAGAATAATTTCCAGAATATACTATTATTGTTTTATCTGTGATTTCATTTGCTGCATCTCTTGAAAACTTATACATACATACATTTTAAATACAAACAACAAAGATAGTTTTGTTTCCTTTCCAGGAAGCATTGAGAAATGTGGCTGCGAGTGTAAACTCCCGCTATATTGTGGATTGATCGTTTCAAATAAAACAAATCTCTATTAGGTGTACAAATAAGTTTCCAACATTTTACTAAAAATTTACTAAAAGGCTACGTTGAAATGTCAGATGTAAAATTTAATATCGTAAGTTTGGACAAATTAATAAAAACATAACCTTGGAATATTAGTGGCTATTATGAATATCGGCATCTCATATCGTTTTTCGTGCAAAAATGTCAAAAGTTTTGTGCCGAATAAGTAAGTGATTACAATGACATAGGACAAGACAAGACATAGTCTTATCAGATAGTTTTAGACTAATAAGGAAGACGATCCGATCCACTCCCACACACGATCAAACATGTAGCGTCAAACCGATTCGACAATAGGTAGGATGGTGTCGGAGCGAGGAGGAGTGGCAGGCGGTCGCCGACTTCTGCGAAGCAGTAATGCTCGCAAAGGAGAAGGCTGAAAGCATCAGGCTACAGCGTTTTCGCTGCCGCCACCGCCGCCGGGTTTCTGATCCCGATTTCTGGCTACCGTAGCCGCGGGCTTACGGAACAGGTAGCCCGCTGTCCGGCCGGCCGGTAACTGTCCGGACCAAGCCCAAGTCGTCGACGGCGCGCACTGTTCCCGCGCGCCTCAAGGAGTTGTCAGCAACAGCAGGGACCCAGCCGGGTCGAAGCCTACTGGGGCCAGGGTTATCCGAAGGCTAGAAGGAACGGGGTGGGTCTTTTAGTCAGTAAGAGTCTGACACTATCTCCAGCTCCGCCCAAGGGCGGGGATGTCAATGCATGATTTTTCTCACCACAAAAAAGGTGTTTTTAATTTTCATGTGAAATTAAGAAATTACACTTGTTTATTGCAAGATATAATTCCTACGTTTCATAGTCGGCAACACGCTATGAATTTTAAGTGCTACTTTAAGTTTATTTTCGTAAAAACTTGCAGTTTTAAGTTATTGCTGTTAATAAAGACTTAAATTATGTTCTTTCAAAACGTCATGACAAAAACTGTTTTAGACTTTTCATAAACATTCACCAACAAATTACACGCTAGCTTAGGATAGACTAAAATTTTTATTATTCACCAAAATAGTAACAGAACTTATATACTTAGACATAGACAACACAAATTCAGATCAAGGTGAGCAATTAAATGTTTGAAAATATTTCCTTAAAACTCTTAAAAAATCTTCAATACAGTCAGTTTTCTGTCGGCAAATAAAAAAACATCCAAATGACTACAAAACCTAACCCGTTCCTTCGTGCTTTCATAACGGGGCTGACATATCTTTCGAAACTTACCCTGGTCTCAGTAGGCTTCTACCCAGCTGGGCCCCTGCTGTTGCTGACAAAGCTTGAGGCGCGCGGAAACAGTGCGCACCGTCGACGACTTGGGCTCGGTCCGGACAATTACCGGACGGTCGGACAGCGAGCTGCCCAATGCTCGCAATCCGCAAGCCTGCGCCTATGGTGACCGGAAATCAGAATCGGAATCCCGGCGGCGGTGAGAACGCCGTTGCCTGATACAGTGGGTCCTCCTCCTTTGCTAGCATTACTGCTTCGCAGACGGAAGCGACCGCCAGCCACTCCTCCTCGCTCCGAACCATAGCTGGTACCAAGGCCCGGCGCGAGAGATCGCCGCCGCCGATCGCCCCCACGAGGGCATGGCGAGTTTTCTACAGGTTACATTTCGAGAAGACTGCATCAGAAATACATGATTTAATTCCGCCAAGCCTGTTTCATTGTCGGACCACTAGACGTACGCGGCACTTGGTATATTGAATAGGATGGCCTATTCATACACTCAAGACGTATTGGTAATGAATAACGGTATTTATTATCAGTTAATAGTAACCATGTAAGTTTATTTATTATTAATTTTGCAAATAATTCGTTACTCTACATAAACAAACAAACTTAAACTATTTATACTAAAACCTAAATAAATACCTAACGTACACAAATCAGTTAATTATTTTTACCTTTCTAAAAGGAAAAGGCAAAAATACATTTCGGGGAGTGTGCATCCAGTCCAGTCAAATTAGACCAAAAATAGAAATAAGGTTACAAAAATTCGCACTCAGATGAAAATTGGTAGTAAGTATTGTTCAAAACACCATCATAAATGCACCACCCTGAGGTCGACTGGTATATAATGCCTATGGCATTAAGTCCGCCTTTGTACAGTGTAATATGCATAAATCATTAATAAATAAATAAGTAAAATCAAAAAAGTTCTCATCGATCCGATATTACTTACCTGGAAAAAAAGTACTCAGGGTCAAAGTTCACAAAACCGAGTTTTTCGTGATTTTTAGCAAGACGGTATGTTTTATCATAAAGATAGGCCAAATAAAAATTGTTGGTAGATAATTAATCTGATCTATAATTTTTGTCCGGTAACTTCAGATTTAGTTGTAAGCTGACAATAAAAAGTCTTCTCTGACAGCTTGTCATGAAAAAGAGTCCGAATTTTGAATCAGAATGAAACATGGGAAACGATACATTTGAATTTAAATAAATAGAAATAATCCCAACCCAATTTCGATGACGGTTCAAATTTCAGGCACATTACTCAGTAACAGTACGTACTATACTAGTTCACATTCTTAAAAAAAAAAATTGAAAAAAACCCATCTTTTATTTTTACCCGACTTGAGAATCAAAACGAGGATCCCACGCATAGCAGTCGCGTATGCGACTACGAGACCAACGAAGCAGTTAATTAAAAGTAGATCTCCCTTTCTGGGATAAATTCGGCCGTCAATAATATTACACATTTTTAAACCAATCACTTAACGCATTGTTTTTTACCATAGCGTCTAAGTCAAAAACTATTTGGGTACGGAAATATATACCGGTAAGAATTAAAACGACCACATGTTTTCGGAGTTTAAATCCATGTCACACCGATTACAGATTGGTTAGTTAGTAGTGTTGTATGTAAGTGTCAACACTAACCACATCATTAATTTTATCACTCATCATTGTGAAACATTGGATTAATAATATTATACAGAACTTTACAAAAAATGATGATGGTACATTCAAAGATCGTTGTATATCTTTATTCCTAAATTCATTACAGCATTGTAGGCATACTAAGAAAAGTTTCTACTACAGCCACTAATAAAATAAAATATAATTCATTTCTGGCCAACGACTTTTTTATTTTATCCCAAATTATCGAACAAAATGGGTGATCTACGACTACCATGCTATTTTTTTTTTATTTTTTTATTTTTTTTTTTTCGATGGGAAAAATCATCTTATGACAACCCCCGAACCCCCGCTCTTGGGCGAAGCGGGAGATAGTGTCAGACTCTTACTGACTAAAAAACCCATCCCGTTCCTTCAAGCCTTCATACCGGGACTCGAGCGCCCTTTCGGATAACCCTGGCCCCAGTAGGCTTCGACCCGACTGGGTCCCTGCTGTTGCTGACAACTCCTTGAGGCGCGCGGGAACAGCGCGCGCCGTCGACGACTTGGGCTTGGTCCGGACAGTTACCGGACGGCCGGACAGCGAGCTACCCATTGCTCACTGTCCGCAAGCCCGCGCCTACGGTGGCTGGAAATCGGGATCGGAATCCCGGCGGCGGCGAGAGCGCCGTTGCCTGATGCGGTCGGCCTCCTCCTTAGCGAGCATTACTGCTTCGCAGAAGTCGGCGACCGCCTGCCACTCCTCCTCGCCGCCGATCACCCCCACGAGGGCACGGCGACGACGACGACGACTATCATGCTCATTTCTCATAAATTGCAATTTTTGAATTAGGTCACTTTTCCAAGCGGAGGGTGAGCCACTTGGTAAACGATTCGCTATCCATATTATAAACTCTACGGTCCCTATTATATGTAGATTTAAATAAAAGCCACGCGACTGTAAAGGAAAAATCTCATGATACACTCGTAATTCATATCCATTCAATTAAAATATTGCAGATTCATTAGAACGTGTAGGTACTAGAGCGTCAAGGACTGGGCTTCTGGTTAGCGTTGATTATATGATTGTTTTATATTGTTATATTTAAGCTGTTATGTATATCTCTCATTATGTTACTGTTTGTTTTTCCTTAAATAAATAAATAAATATGCTTATAATATTTAAGCGTTGAGCTCCTTAGTAGTCTTGATTTAAGCTTTACAAATACTGACAAATGCTGGCACAGACTGGCCGGGTCCAAATCTTTATGGTTCTTTCTTCAAAAGACCATTTTGGACAATAATTTGCTCGGTTCTCGTGTTATTTGACAATGACAATGACATATTTGCCGTATGGAATTTAAAAGAGACTTTAACTCCTGAGTTTTTCAGTCAGCCAAGAAACACCGGCCTCATCTAGTTTCAACTGACGAAAAAATGTACGTCCAAAGTATTTTATAAAACCTATTTGCAAAATAAATATCATTTATTTATAATTAAAATTTTGATTTAACGTAATTATTTAGCAAAAACATCAAGTCAAAACAAATTGAAACTAAAACTCAGTTCTTCTCAATACAACTTACAATAAAACTCCAAAATGATTGCCATAAAATGCAATTTTTGTTGCGTTGTAAAACGAATTGATACAAAAACGTAAATGTTTATTATAATAAATATGACAACTTATCGTCGCACCAACCTCAATATTCATATATTATTCATTTGGTTGATATCTGTCAAATTGCAAGTATCTAGTTAGCAATTACTATTGTAATGTAGGAGCAAGTGTGAGCCCATACATGGTGCCAAACTGTTTCACCCAGAATGGCTTGTATTTGATTAACTTTTAACTGGAACTTATGTTTATTACGTAGAACAGAGTTTCTCAAAGTAGGATATGTGAACTCTAGGGGGATTCGGCAATTGATGTTCGCGATAAAACTTTAGGCTAATAAGCGCGTGCGCGTAATTTAATGTATTGTGAAATTAAATATTCGCAATTAAACGCACATTTTAAAGCAATTGTATTGATAACTGAGGTAATATTATAATATTTTTTTAATAATTTAATGAATAGTGGTATTAATTATTTTGCTCACCACAAGTAACGGAATGATGTGAAGGGGCTACTTTTACGCAAATAAATACGTTTACGTTTTTATACGTTTTACGTAAATTTGTTTTCGCAGCATAGCGGGAACAAATGGTCTGGGGGACGCCGTACTGACATCGCAGTACACTGCTGTACGCTCCCCAGGTATCTTGACCTTCTCCATCACTAAGGACGAGCCTTCTTGTAGGAGTTTGGTCAGCTCCGGATCACAAGCTTGCGATTCCGCGAGGGTGTCGAGACTGACCGGCACCTGTAGTTCTTCCACACGAGACAAGGGGTCGGCCACGACATTGTCTTTGCCGGAAATATGCCTAATGTCGGTGGTGAACTGCGCTATGTAGTCGAGGTGCCGGAACTGCCTAGGCGAGCAGTTTTTCTTCCTCTCGTGGAATGCAAAACTGATCTGCTTGTGATCCGTGTACACTACAAAGTGCCTAGCTTCCAACATGTGGCGGAAGTATTTGATGGCCTCGTAAATGGCAAGCAGTTCCCTGTCATAGGGAGAATACTTTGCTTGCGAAGGGCTTAGTTTCCTAGAAAAGAAAGCGAGTGGTTGCCAGCCGTCATTGCAAAGCTGCTGTAACACCGCGCCGATTGCAGTATCCGACGCATCAGTAACCAATGCGAGTTTGGCACTGCAATCGGGGTGAGCTAGTAAAGCAGCATTAGCAAGGCTTTCTTTGCATTCCTCAAATGCTTGCAAAGTATTCTCCGCAAGACATATAGGATGCGAGCCCTTTACGTTGCCAATCCAAAGGTTGTTCAGCGGCGCTTGGATTTGCGCTGCGTGGGGTATGAATCGCCTGTAGAAATTAATCATGCCCAAAAATCTGCGCAACTGACGTACGTCCTTGGGCGGCGGGAACTTTTTATAGCGTCAACTTTGGACTCAAGTGGTTTGGTGCCTTTCTCAGAGATGTGGTAGCCTAAAAAGGTTACCTCTGAGACACCGAAAACACACTTGGATGTGTTGACCAGCATGCCAAACTCCTTCATTCTGCTGAAGATTGCACGAAGGTGTTCCTCGTGCTCTGCTTCTGTTCTAGAAAATATTAAAAAATCGTCCAAATAACAGTAGCAAAAGTCCAAACCTCTGGTCATCTCGTCGACAAAACGTTGAAACGTTTGGCCCGCATTGCGCAGACCAAACGTCATATACGGAAATTCGTATAATCCGAATGGTGTGGTGATCGCCGTCTTCGGTATGTCCTCCGCGCTGACAGGTATCTGATTATAGGCTTTCACAAGGTCGATTGTGCTGAAAACTCGGCAACCTGCAATGCTGTGTGCAAAATCGTGTATGTGCCTAATCGGATACCTGTCAGGAACGGTGCGAGCGTTGAGCATGCGGTAATCACCGCAGGGTCGCCAACCGTTGTCCTTTTTAGGGGCGAGGTGGAGTGGTGATGACCAGGGGCTTTCTGAGGGTCTGGCTGTTCCGTTTGATAGCATCAGCTGGAACTCCTGCTGTGCTATTTTAAGTTTGTCTGGCGCTAGTCGCCGAAACGAAGAAGAAACTGGAGGGCCTGGGGTCGTGCGGATATGGTGTACTGTGTTATGTGGTGTAGTGCGTAGTGTACCGGCGGGTCGGGTGATGTCGGGAAAACATTCTAAAATTTTGTGATACCTCGAGTCGCCAGAAGAGATCTTTACAGAACATAAAGAGGAATCTAAGTGATTCGAGGCAATAGAAAAGAGCTTAGTTGTACTATCGACTAGTCGTTGATTTCGACAGTCAACGACTAGCGAGTAAAAACTTAAAAAATCTACGCCGATAATCGGTTTTGTTACTTCGGCCACTACAAAACGCCACTTAAAGTCTCTACGTAAACCTAAGTTTAAATTGAGGTCCACAAAACCATATGTGCGTATGGGCGTCCCATTCGCAGCTACTAGCTGGTAGTTCGCAGGTTCCCGACGTTCGCTGAGTAGACGACGAGGGTAGACACAGAGGTCGCTTCCAGTGTCGACCAGAAACTGCGTCTTAGTGCTCCTGTCTGTGACGAACAGGCGACCAGTTGATGAGGGGCAATCGTCAGTCGCCATTACCGACCGCCCGCGGCGTTTCCCTTCTTGAAGTCGCAGGGCTGGATGCAACGCTTCGCTTTTTCCCCGTGCATGGAGTGGTACCAACACACGGGGTGCTGCCGATAGCTGGAGTCTGAGCGGGTGGAGGACCGGTGACGTGAGCGCCGTCGCGCGTCTCGACCACGACTGTGGGAGCGGTTGCGCGAACGGCTGTCACGCAGCTGCAGCGTCAGGTTCTTCACTGCCCGCTTCAGTTCGGCGATCTCGGCAGCCATCTCGCTGCTTGTCGAGGGTCCTGCTGCCGAAGCTGCTGCGACGTGGTTTGCTGGCGCGACTATGTCCTGGACGCGGTCTGCCAGCTCGGCTAGCGCGCCCAGGGTGCTGTGAGGCTGCGATGCCAGGAGGGGCTGGATGCTGGTGGGGAGTCGGCTGCACCAGATGGTGCGCACGAAGTCCTCAGGCACTGTTGGTCCTGCTAACCCCTGCAGGTGGCGGAGGAACTGTGACGGCTTCCGGTCTCCAAGCTCCTCGTGCATCAGCAACTGCTTGACCTTCTTTTCTTGGCTGGCCGACAAGCGCTTCACCAACTCTGTCTTCAATTTGCCGTAACGATTGGAAGCAGGGGGGGCCAGTATGATGTCCTTCACCTCTTTTGAGATTTGGGGGTCTAGGTGACTAACGACATAATTATATTTTGTGACGTCATTGGTCACTCCCGCGTTCTCGAATTGGGCCTCAATTTGCGCGAACCATATATCGGGCTCTTCTGGCCAAAATGGGGGTAGGCGCAAAGCGACGCGGTACACCTCGGCCGGCTCGACCTTTGCACCCGAGGGGCGTCTGGCCTTGCGCGTGCGGTGCGCGGCATGATGGTCGGGCTGCGACGACGCGGTGTGCTCACTCTCACTGTCAGTCATTTTGATCACACTGTGTTCTACTCGGGGTCACCAGTTTGGTAAAAGTTTATGTGGTGCAGTGAGTGCGGGTGCGTGAAAATAAAAGTCACTCGGAATGTACTCACGTTTTACTCGCACTAGTCCGGCACGATACACAAAACACACAGAAGGAGAACAGACAGAAGAGAAACACAATATACAGTCACAGCACAATACAATAAAATAGTTCACATAAACAATAACAGTCCGCGTATCAGTTAATATAGGAAGACAATCTAAAAGGTGCGCGGGCGCAGGCGGTAGGCGGCGAGGTCTACGTCCGACTGACCCACATATTTAGAAATGTTAGGGTCGAGCAGTGATGCTCAACCGTTTCGCGCGCTGGCCCGCGCGCTGGGGCGACCGACACCATCCGACAGCATAATGCTAAACATTATGAATGCCGTGAATGTAGTGTAGTGTTATTGATAAACGTACACGATAATATTACTGTGACTGTGTTAATGTTGTGTTTTATTTGTGGTGTGTTGTATGGGTTTATTATAAACATAAATAAACTATATGGTAGGGGTGAACCCTACAAGATCATATTAGTTAGAAACCTACATTCTGGAAAATAAAATGATTGTAAAATTACATTCTTGAAAATAAATTATTTATTAGAAATCTACTTGAAGTTAATAGAATATATCGTGCTACATTTATATCGTTATTTATGTCACTGTATTTTTTTATTTTAGTCAGTAGGATGTTGAGGTGCCTTATCAATAAATAAATAAACTTGAGCAATCTAGAAGTACAGCATTAGAGCCTGCCACTGGTACCACTAAGCAGGTTTATAATATTAGACAGAGTTTCATGTAATCCCAATGCAGTTTGTGCTTGACACACAGACTTTTAAAAATTTTTGTTCCATTACGAATATTGTAGGCAAAACACGCTTGAGTTTAGTATGGGTTTTGGCCAGTAGAAGTCTAACACTCTCTCTCACTCTGACCACAGTAGGACTTATTTTATAAGGTCAAAGTAAAAATGAGGTAAAGCTATTTTAAATATACTTTGGTCTCTGTTGGATATTTACACCATTGTCGATACTTTGCCAGCGTGTCATTTAAACTGCAAACTTATTAGATATGGAACCAGTTCTTATTGAACATCATTTATTCTGATATGTACTTTACACGTGCGCAGGCGGTTAATTATTTTAGATTGTTTCCTTCATATCTATGTGATTTATAGGGATATTTTTCTAGGTATATCCTTATTGTTGTTTTGCTAATATCAATTATGGAGTAAATTTAATTAAACATTGTTCTATTTAGTTAAACATCACGTTACTTTATGATACTTGTTCACGTAAGGATCTAATGATAGTGACAGCTAAAAGGATTGCTGTGGCGGAATACCGAGCCAGGCTAGGAATTTAAATTTAGATTTTTTTTTGGCATCGACATGTTAAGATTAGATAGATGATTTGGGAAAAATGCTTTTTGATCAAAGTTTAGGCTTCAGCTTTACACACAATGGGTCAAACATACCAGTTCAGTGCAAATACAACTTAAACCTATAATGAAAGTTTGGGCCATTAAGAGTAAGGTTGAAATTATTTTGGAAAGTTGCTAGTACAGGGTACCGTCGTATAAGAGTGTTCATAGTATTATCAAATCTGTATTTCGTTTCATGGCTACACATCAACGAAACTAATTGACGCACTAGTCCGCAACTGCTACACATATGTAGATATTTATTTGCTATGCAGCTAAAGTGTTCAGTTACGCAGCGCCGCATGACTGCTGCGAAAATGTATGCAGCTGCTATGCAGTATTCACGTCTTTTTCTAAATGTTACAGAATTAAAAGTACAGCATGGCTGCCACAAACGTCTACATAGCTGGTTCGTATGTCTATGCTGTTACACAGTTGTTACATGGTTACGCAGCATTGCATGACTGCTTCAAATATCTGCATAGCTATGCTAGTATGTACGTTAAGCTGTTTATTTTTTAATAGCTGATTCGCCAAATGTTGTTCTACCATAATAAAGATCAAAGAAAAAATGGAGGGTGTGCCTAGGACGGTAAAAAATGCCTACGAACTATTCTCAGATCTGCCAAATATACCACATCTCGCATTACGCTCTAGTCTGCAACATACATATACAAATTTGCGGCTGCTTTGCATGTCGCTGCTGCTACGTACGTCTACGTAAATTTATTTAGATGCTACGCACGTTTACATTTTAAAAACTGTTTAGTTTAAAGTTTTTTTTTCTTATTTGCTGTATTGATGATGAAATCTATTGTCAGCAAAGCTGCAGGAAACCACTTGTAAACGGCGATGTTAATGGTTACTTGATACTTTTTATATAAAACCATCACAAGCTCAATTAAAATCGATCACCGATATCAGTGGCATCATAATTATTATTCTACAACTACACTAGAGCACGTTCGTCGTCCAGTGCAAACAAGTTTCCGACTGATCCCTTGATGGATGAGCCGCCATTTCTGCTCGCTTATTTTCGCCAACTAATTAAAATTTCGACGTAGCCGGTAAAGCGGCAATTACTCGCGAGATTGCGCGATACACTGCAAAGGGCCCGCTTAATAACTAATGTAGGGAACTTGAGAACATACAGGGCTGGTAGACACTCTTGTTGTGGAATAAAATGAAAATTGTGGTGTTTATCTATTTAGTCAACATATGTGTGAAGCGAAGAAAAAGTTAGAGTAGTGCATAGGTATAAGAAGAATGGAAGACACGATGTATGATATATGCAAAACCTATTCACTGGAAAATAATATAGGTTAAGACCAAGTAACTACTGGGATATAAACTAATAGAGAAGTGTAGGAGACATGTTGCGCCGACCATACATTGGAATAGAAAGAAAGTAAGTAAGACAATAGATTGGGAATAAGGTCAAAGTCACGATGGGAAGAGTCGTGGACATAGTGAGATACTGGCAGGCACAGAAAGAAACGACAAGATGCTTTAGATACATAACTACCACGGGACCTTTATCCAATAGTGAGATAGTAATAACTAAAGGATAAAAAATACAAGAGAAGTATGGATGGTGCATATGCTGAAAGACAAGTTGTATTGATGACAATTGATGTGTAATGATTAGAGATGTGCCGGCAAGATTGCTCGAAGTGGGAATGTTGCTGGCAATATTACCACCAATATTCATACATCGGGCAATATTACCACCTATTTTCTCACTTCATGGCAATATTTATACCTATGTTGCTGTGCCCTTAGAGGGTCCATAAATGTTCCTTATCTTTAAGCCTATTGTAACATTCTTAATCACATTATGGTATCTACGGCACACCAGCACATCTCTAGTTACGATAGTATAATGTTTCCACTGCTGGGACTTAGACCGCCTGTATGAAAGAGAATGGACCGTCATCCACCACGTGGACTCAGTGCGGGATGGTGGATGTCACACGTATTAAAATTTTTGGTTCAATGACAAGCCGGTTTCCTCACGATATTTTCCTTCGCCCTTTTAAGAGCCGTAGTGATAAAATAAATAACACAAAATGAAGTGATGTTCGACTCGGGGCTTGCGGACAGTGAGCAATGGGTAGCTCGCTGTCCGGCCGTCCGGTAATCGTCCGGACCAAGCCCAAGTCGTCGACGGCGCGCACTGTTCCCGCGCGCCTCAAGGAGTTGTCAGCAACAGCAGGGACCCAGCCGGGTCGAAGCCTACCGGGGCCAGGGTTATCCGAAAGGGCGCTCGAGCCCCGGTATGAAGGCTAGAAGGAACGGGGTGGGTCTTTTAGTCAGTAAGAGTCTGACACTATCTCCCGCTCCGCCCAAGGGCGGGGGATGTCAATGCATGATTTTTCCCACCATAAAAAAAAAAAAAAAAAAGTCGTTGGGCCACAACTGCCCAATTTTTTATACAATACGCTTGTTGTTAAGTCACTTTCTTTTTTAACACATTACAGATAATTTTTTGGCTAGGTAATTAAAACAAAAAAAAATATCGAACAATAGAAACAAACATTTTCATGCACTTTCCCATACAAAAACTTAACAAGACGATAAAAATGCCGAGAAAAACAAGCCATCTCACAAATCACCGTGACAAGTGGCTAAATAGACTGTTTATCGTTACTTATTTTCTTGCTGTTCATTGGAAGATAAAAGATGGAGTATATTGTATCTGCTTATTATCCCCTGTAAGCGGCAATTAAGAGTCAACCGAGGAAACGAGTTGTTATAGTGCTCGCGGCCGGCGATAACCGACCTGTCATTACGTATGCACGATGAGATGCGATTTTTAAACATTATAAATGGTCGCTGTGACTGAGCTTAGATAGGCATCATAAACACCTACTAGCGCATAACTTTATGGCTGGGAATAGAAAAATTCTGTTCTTTTTTTATTGAACTAGGCTCACGTTTGACCACTACCTTTTTTTATTTAGTAATAAAGTAGCATATTATTGGGGAAAGAATTTTCAAAATCAGGACAGATTTTGAATTTATTCAAACAAAAATCCAAAAATATCAATCTTTTAAGGGTTCCGTACCTCACAGGAGAAAACCCTTATAGGATCACTTTTTGCCTGTCTGTCTGTCAAAACCTTTTATCTCGGGAACGCGTGGAGGTATTAGGTTGAAATTAAAACTCAGGTCTACAGATTCTTGAAGCTGTAAAAAATAAAACTTGTAAGTTTAACGACAAAAAAGTTGCTTTGATTTATGTGGCAAAAAACGTACATTTTAGCACTCTTGAGGAAATCAAAATTCATAGGGTACCTTTCGTTGATACAAAATCTTGAAATTTGGCATAAAGCAAGGTCTGATAAACCTGTTCGCCATCCTGGTCATGTCTGCTGAACTGACACTTACGGGAGGCGAATCCTATCTCCCCGACATCGCTATCCAGAAGGCGCCAACAGCTGTTGTGCCAGCGCTTCTGGATAGCGCACCCTCCGGGCGGTCCGACTGGACTACGCCGTGTGTTCCTCTTGGTCTAGTCTCTCGCTTGAGGCCTTCTAGCATGAGTAGCTCTACCCGCATAGCCCTCAAGGTCACTGAGACACGCCCCACCAAGACGACAACGTGGGAACACGGTTGGTGGGGAAGTTTGTATGGAACCCTCAGGGCGCGAGTCTGAATCGCACTTCCTCAGATTTTTTTTATTGATAGGCTCGCGTTTGCCCACAGTTTTTTTTTTAATATTTAACTAGCTTTTGACAGTGGCTATAAAGTTTAAAGTAGGAAATATATATATTATGTCACTCAGAGAAAAAGTAGCATTCTAGTGGTGAAAGAATTTTTAAAATCGGTCCAGTATAGTGTTTCAGTTTATTCATTATAAACAAACATTCAAAAATAACAATCTTTTGTCAGTATAGTATAGAAGTAGGTAAGCTCGCGTTTGTCCACTACCTCACCTGATGGTCGGCACGATTGAGCACTCTAGCCTAGAGGTAACCTATTTCCTCTTGACTTAAAGACCCCTAAGTTGGAGATATCTGAAACTCAGGCTCTATCAGGGAATTCTACTCATTAGCTATACACATTATATTATAATTATGTGTTCCAAAAACAGCTTGTTCAAATGGGTAGGATTTACATCATGTACCTACCGGTGGTGCAACGCCTTATGTTGATGGCCCGATGACAGAACAGACTCGGGGGAATTAAATTTTGCAATTCCGATGAAGATACTCTGTCCGAAACGTAAACTATAAAAAACCAACAAGCTAGAAACCCTTCTAATTATACCATGATGTACTTTGGTTTCTTTAATCTAGGTTTTATTTTTAGCGATTACAAAATATGATTTTGAGAAACCTTTGCTATTGCACAGGTTTATGGGACATGTCCCATGGTTTATCACGAATACAGAAATGCATCACTATCTTGAAATGAGCACTGTGAATCCTCCAAACTTCAATGACTGGAAAATCATCTGCTAACCTGACAACCAGAAGTTACACAAGACAAAAGCGAAAAGATGTTACTCGAACTGCCATTACATACAGTGCTTCTGCTTACCTATGGTTAATGCTGATTGCAGATCATCTATACAACCAAGAAGAAAACAAAAAGTTTTAATTTGGTTAGAGCGAAAGGGAGTGTTAGACTGTTACTGACTAAGCCCACTTGTCTTCCTCCAGTTGCCCTTTATCCAGGACCTCGGTAACTCTTTCTTATGACGGTTGATTACGTTTTTTCTATTATCTAAATGTGTAGTTTCTCTCTATTAGAATATTATAAGATCTGGGTTATTTAGCAGAGTAGGCAGATTAACAAACACAGCACAGCTTGTATCACAGGCGTATATTTTACTGACATTAACACAATCAACAAGAACCTTAGCAACGCTTATCTGATCGACATGATGTTGCATTGCTATAAGGAGGTCTTATCTCCATCACGCACCCTCAATGCATCATCATGTATAAATACATAGTGTACCTTTAACATTCTTACATGTGTACGCACCCTTAACACTGTAATTTATTGCTGCACCTTTAAATGTGCATATAAAATACATTGAGTCTATCAAAAACTAAATTAGCCATTATAAACAAAAACAATATCAACAGAACTAAGAACAAAACATTTTTAACAACAACTAACCTAGGTCTAGATTACCCGCCCCCTTAATGGATAATTTCTCTAATAATGACTTTAGTTTCGGGCCTGACAAAGCTTTTGTCAACATATCTGCTATCATGTCCTGCGACGACATGTAACGCACCTCAACCGCCCCATTAGAGATAGCTTCGCGGATAAAATGATACCTTATGTCAATGTGTTTTGTCCCATTATGGTTCATTTTATTCTGAGAGATTCTGTGTGCAGACTGATTGTCATTGTAAATAATAACAGGTTTTTCACCTTTAACATCTGTTAAGCTTTTTAACAGTCTGCAAATAAATGGCTTCTTTCGATGCTTGACTAAAGGCCTACATACTCTGCCTCCGTAGATGACAGTGCCACGCATCTTTGTTTTCGACTTTCCCACGCAATTAAATTTTCGCCTAACTTAAACATTAGACCCGAAAAAGATTTCCTATCATACGACCCACCCCAATCCGCATCTACGTAGCCGCATAACTCCAGTTTCCCTGACTTTTGAAAAACTAGTGCAAAATCTGATGTTCCTTTTAAATATTTCAACACCCGTTTAGCACACTTGAAGTGTATATCATCATAGCATGAATTAAACTGTGCTAAAAAGCTAACTGCGTGCGCAATGTCTGGCCTAGTGTTTTGAGCTCAGTAATTAAGACATCCTATCAGATTTTGATATGGCAATCTACATACTGATTCAGGAGTTTTCTCTAATTTGAGACCTACTTCCATTGGGGTATTGACTGGTTTACAGTCTGTCATATCGAATTCTTTCAATACATTTTGAACATATTGCTCCTGATCAAGATAAATACAATTTTTATCTCTTCTAAGCCTCATGCCTAGAACATGTCTAGCAGGACCTAAATCCTTGAGTTTAAACCTTTTTAATAAACAGTTTTTTAAGCTCTGTTTTTCGATTTCGCAGTTACGAGTGTAAAACACAAATATGTCATCAACATAAATTACTACAACAAGTCTGCCCTTGTCTGCTATCGTTTTTTGATACAAACATGGCTCTATTTTCGATTGTGTGAAACCTAAATTGAGCATCTCCTTATCTAACTCATAATACCAAGCGTTCGACGCTTGCTTTAGTCCATATAAAGACTTTTGCAACTTACATACTTTGGTCTCTTGGCCTTTAGCAATTGCTCCTTTAGGTTGAAACATATAAATGTCCTCTTTCAGTTTACCATAAAGAAAAGCAGTGGTAACATCCCACTGGTCAATCAGCCAATCATATTCTGCAGCTAATGAAAATAACAACCGTAATGTCGAACTTCTTATGACAGGAGAATAGGTTTCGTTATAATCGATTCCACGTGCCATTCCACCTGCGTAAATCCTTTCGCTACCAGCCTAGCCTTATATTTGATCACCTTACCGTCGCTGTTGCGCTTGATTTTGTACACCCATTTGCATTGAATCGGTCTCTTGTCACTTAGCAAGTCAACTAGTGACCACGTTTTGTTTTCCTTTAACGACTTAAGTTCCTCGTCCATGGCCTTCTGCCAAAGTTCTTTATCAGGTTTCATAAGAGCCTCTTCAACCGATGTTGGATCACCATCAATGTTAGCTAGAGCATTCACGCATGTACCTGTATAGTCTACACGCTCTCTTGCACGTAAGTTGTATCTCGGCTCAGCATTTGCTTCAGTACTCAACTCGTTACTTGCAACAGGGTTTGGTGCTACAAACGTGTCAGTACTCGTTTCACCACTCGATTGCTGAAAGGTAGCGGATTCGGTACTCACAATTTCCGCATCTTGAAAATTTTCTCCATCTGAGTCAGAGTAACCATCAGGGGTACGCACTGGTTCCATCCGTTCCTCCTCTATGTTTACAGGAACGACTGTGCTTTTCGTCACCTTAGTACCATCACCAGGAAATACGTTTTCAATAAACTTTACATCTCTTGCAATTGTTACTTTTCCAGTTTTTGGATGCATCAATCGGTAACCTTTTGTAGTCTCACAATATCCAATAAAAATCAGAGCTTCGGTTTTCATGTCTAGCTTCAGTCTTTTCTGTTAAGGTTTCAAAGCATGTGCTAAACAACCAAAAACTCTCAAGTGACTTAGGTCGACTTTCTTACCAGACCATAATTCCTGTGGTACTTTTTTCGTGACAGCCTTGGTTGGACTCCTATTTTTTAGATATACCACGGTACATACTGCCTCAGCCCAAAATTTCTTGCTAAGATTTGCTTCACAAAGTAATGTTCTGGCTTTCTCCAGAATCGTTCTGTTCTGGCGTGTATGGTACCGTCGTCTGATGTTTTATACCAGACGCCTTTAAAAAATCTTCAAAAATATTGTTAACGAATTCTTTACCATTGTCACTTCTTATGCATTTTATTGCTTTTTCACATTCTAACTCGACTTCTTCTTTGTATTCCTTGAATCTTATAAAAGTTTCACTCTTTTTCTTCAAAAAATAAACATTTGTCTTACGCGTATAATCATCGATAAACAGCAGCATATAACGGGAGCCAGCCCACGATGGTTCTTCCATCGGACCACATATGTCCATATGGATCAGGTCCAGGACTTGATCAGCTCTCGTACCTTGTTTTTTAAACGGAGATCGCGTGCTCTTGCCTTGAATGCACGGAACACAGGGTTCAACTTTATCCGTCGTTTTTAAATTCATTCCGGTGGTCATTTCTTTTAAAGAAATCATATATTTTCGACCTAAATGAGCTAATCTTCTATGCCATAAATTTGACATTTTCTTTTTCTTTCAGTTTGAAAATTCCGCCAACTTTATTACATGTCGCAACTATTTGGTCATTTTGGTTTTTTATAAAACAACCTCTTTTGTCAAAATTCACTGTGAAATCTTTTTTCACAAGATCGTTCACCGAGATTAAATTCATCGATAGATTTGGTACATGTAAAACATTATTCAGTGGAAGTTTCACACTTTCGCTCACTTTAAGCGAAGCATTTCCTTTTCCTTTTACAGGAATCTCTTCTCCAGTTGCCACTCGAATTTTCATATTATTATTCAGCTTTTTATAATCGAATAACTCGTTGGCATTATTTGTCATGTGATTCGAGCATCCACTGTCGAAATACCATCCATTTTTGTTGATGCTATCGGCCATGCTCATACATACGTTCACTTTCGGTGATTTTTTGCATTCCGATGCTTTATGTCCTGTCTTATGACATTTAAAGCATTTGTACACTGGCTTTCGAACTTGTGCTCTAGTTTTGGTAGCGTGTCCCTTGGTTGTAGCAAAGGCTTGTTCACCAGTTCCTGCGCCTGTTTCGGCTTGTCTATTGCCTTAATGGAGTAATTTGGTCTTTAACTGTTCTAAACTCATTTCCTTTCCACTATTATCGACAGCCATTATTAACGGGTTATAGTCCGTTGTCAAACCAGCCAATAGTATGGAAATAATCCAGTCATCTGCAACTTTTGCGTCAATGTCAGCTAACTGCTGTGCTAAAAATACAACTTTGGATATATATTTCTCCATTGACGTAAAGTCCTCGAGTCTGCACTGCCACAGTTGACGCTGTAAACCTATTCGCCTGCCCCATCCTTTATCCTCGTATGCGTTGCACAAATTGTGCCACACTTCTCGAGCCGTTTTTGCAGTGTATACATGTGCAAAGCAGGATGGATCTATCAGTAAGCATAACGTGCTTCTCGCCTTTCGATCTACATCTTTTAGTGTGGTACTGACGTCACTGGATTCTACGGCAATCCACCAGTTCTTTGACCCTAAGTAGTTTTTCACAACAAACTTCCAGTTGCCAAAATCTGAGGCTCCTCTTAGCTTTTGGATGCCGCATATGGTAGATGATGAGGGATTTTCGTCCTCTGACATCTCAAAACAATTGACGTCGCACAAAAGTGAAAATTTTATTTTGTGAAAAGCGATTTATTTACCTTGTTTGTTGTCGAAATCGAACTGCCATAACCTATTAGAATATTATAAGATCTGGGTTATTTAGCAGAGTAGGCAGATTAACAAACACAGCACAGCTTGTATCACAGGCGTATATTTTACTGACATTAACACATCAATAAGAACCTTAGCAACGCTTATCTCATCGACATGATGTTGCATTGCTATAAGGAGGTCTTATCTCCATCACTCTCAAAGATGGTTTTCTATGCATTATTAAGTAACTGTAAAACAATCAAACAATTCGCAAATAAGTATTTTGAGGGTACGGTTGACGCAATGGGTGATTTGCTTTTTTGATGCGTTGTCTTGAGTTCGATTCTTACTCGGAGAAAATATTTATATAGCCCACAGATAGTCGTTCCGGGCCTTATAAACATGAGTTTTCATTGTGAACACACTCACGACAGAAAAGTAATTTCTAGCAGGGGATAATTTTTACTTAAAGCAGAAAAGTACCTTGGAAATTGTTTATAGCAGCTATTAAAAATCCAGTTCTGAGATCTTGTAAACCTAGGAACTAGTTCTCGATTAAATACAAACCTAAGTTAATTTTACTTCTTGCCACAGCCTCTCTTAAATGTCTAGGCAACTAAAAAATCCAAGTCATATGCCTAGCTGTTGATTATGAATGGCTGAATTTTGTTTAGGCCACTAGTTTAAAAATACCGTTTAGTAAAAAGACTAGGCTGTTTATAGAATGAGGAATGGAGCTAGTTGACTGCGAAATTCATATGAAAAGAATCATTTACACTTTATATTCTCTTCTTCTTTTTCTTCTATTCAATTGTTGGCTTATGATTAAATTGTATTTTTATTTTATTTTTTTTGAGTATATATTATTATGTAGGTATGGTTTATTAGTATATAAATTCTTGTATTCACTTCATCTCTTTCTTTTATTGCATATACCACTATTTTTCTCTTCATCACTCAAAGGTTGACTGGAAGAAAATATCTAAGGGATTAAGTAAGTCCGCCTCTGTACTTGTGTGCATGAAGTATTAAATAAATAAACAAATATTTTCCTAAAAAACCCTAAATATGCCTTTATTTAGAAAGAGTTTTTTGTTCGACATGAATATTAAAACAATTAATGAGATTATATTCGATTATCTGATTGTTTTACACGCCTTACAGCTTTCTGTCCTATAAGTCACGTGACTTAGACGAAGTGAGTTAAAAATGGTTAAAAGTGTATTGTAAATTTTTGACAACAATTGAAATTACAACTTTCTTTATGTCGTGTCTGGGTGGAGGGAGAGGGGTATTCCTTCAATTACATTTTGCGTTACTGGGTACAGGGTGACCCTTCCGAACAATCCCGTAGCCCAATACGAGAGCTACCTTCTGTTTTATTTAGCCGTTTGACAGCATAGTTATACATTTAAAACCAGAATATTTTGTAGAACCCTTTTGTCTTTTTTGTACAAAAACTGTTCTTTCCATCAAGTTCAAAATAATTTTCCTAGAAAGTCCTTATAAAGTTCTACTTTTCAGAATTTTTTCATATTTTCTAAACTCTTGGTTCAAAAGTTAGAGGGACACACATTGTTTTTTGTTTTTTTTGCGATTATTTCCGAAATTATTGACATTATCAAAAAATGATTTGAGTAAACCCCTATTCATTTTTAAATACCTATCCAACAATATATCACACATTAGGGTTGAAATTAAAAAAAAAATCAATTCCTACTTTACATATAGGGGGGCTACCCTAATAAAACATTTTTTTCCTATTTTTATATGACCACTTTGTCGGTGTGATTGATATACATATTGGTACCAAATTTCAGCTTTCTAGTGCTAACGGTCCCAGAGATTAAGCGAGGACGGACAGACAGACATGGCGAAACTATAAGGGTTCCTAGTTGACTACGGAACCCTAAAAATTACAGTAGGAGCTTAGAAGCTAGACATAAATTCATCACAAATAAGATTATTATTTTCAAACGAAACAGAAGCAACAATTGTATGTAATTCATCATTGATATATACGACATTTTAATTAACTATTACAGTCATACAATAAAATATTATGATTTGTGATTGACATTGATATTCAGTTCTCATCACGAGTCAATATATCAATCCGTAATACAGAAGAGTGGCCCTTTCGCTCGAGATCATACTTTCTCTTCATTACGTATGCAGATCAATAGCTGTCAAGTGACTATATCAAAGTAGAACAAATTGAAAAACGTATTTTCCAACTAGTAAATCATATTTACTTAATAATCATAAATATGTGTACCGAAAGGTCGAATAAGTTAGTATACTGCACTATACTACTGCTACATCTCATTTTCCTGACCTTATCCCGTTTTATTTTGGTCGGCACAAACCGTTTTTTTTATTCCATTCTGTCCTATCACCCGTCACGTTATCACTAACTCCATTTCATTTCATATCACTTCTCACTCAATCTATCCATCTTTTCAATAAACTACTACTATACTTATAGAGTGGAATTCCTTGGCTGAGTCTATGTTTTCTGATTACCACAACCTAGGGGTATTTATGTCAAAAGTCACAAGTACTAAGTAAGTTGTCAAGCTACTTCTAAATAAGTGTTTTCCATCGTCGATCATATCATTAGCTTACCATCATATGACAGGATATTTTTAAAATGCATGCGCTTTTGCTCCGCATGCGTAACTCCCGCAAATGTCCTTTTCATATAAGTATGTATTTTTATATTAATCCGAGGAATACGCGGGACGCGTGCGGTCAAGGAAATCCCGCATGCGTGATGAAATCCGCATTATATTATAAACACCTTTATTGGTTAAGCAATTATTAATAATAAAAAAATACTTAATGCATGTTCTAAGTAGCCATATTTATTTTACAAGTTGAGTGCACTAGGGTAATAATATCTTCAATGTTTGAAAACATCGTGTTACGTGTCACAAGTTTAATTACGAACTGCAGTAATTTATGTACTTACGAACGAACAGAACACCGGCGCGGTAAATATGTAGATATTAGCTGTTAGCTGTTGCTGCTAAAGCACACAAGTTTCGCAAACAAAGGGGAACGGTGGAATTTAATTTGCTGCTGCCCATCAATTGAGGCTACGTTATGCATCCACTACACAGAACTTTTAAACCCATTTAAAAACTGCACGAGTAAGTTCTATTTCATCTATTACGATGGAAGGTGTGAGCAATAAATAATAAATTTAATAACCTGTCAGTAGTCGTCGATAGTAATTAAGAAACAATCTAGTAGGCTGGCTAGTCTTTTATTGAGTTCTTATAAAGGGAAACTAAACGACAGTGTGTACGTGCTACCGAGTAATTTAATGATACAATGTGTATTCAATTAGTGGAGTCACATCGCATGCAAGCAATTGTGAATGCTCGGAGCTATCAAATCGCGCCACTTATATGTGTTGCGCCGAGTGATTGCCGAGCCGCACCGACGCGACGCCGCTGCAGCACTACCGCCGCACGACACATCACGCACGATGCCCTCATTAATTCAACGAAGAATTATATCTTCATCGACTACTGTGAGCCAGCGAGCTTCCTCTCTGTAATTATCTCGTATTAGGGACTATTATCGTATACGATGCACTATCAATTTAATGCGTCGCCATTTAAATAATCGGCCTTAGACAATAGCCACCGGATTGCACACACATTACAGTACAATGTGAATTTCACAAATATCCGCGGCATGCATGATGCATGAGCCCGTGAGCACGTTAACCATACCTTGCACGGAGTCCTTGTGTAATAACTGGAAATGCTATGAATTTATCATTATATGACAGCCTTTTCCACGTGTGACGCTTGTGCGACGGCGCGCCGCGGCCATTTAAATAATTCACAAATTGATGAAACGCTTCTGTGAAGAAAAATACATTTAATTTATTTGCAATACTTCAATGGCCTTTTCAATTCAGGTAGATGCGGCCCGCCCTCGAGCTACTAGAAAGCTATTTGCGATTATTTCCGAATTTCATTATTGCGTTATCATTTCGTTAATCACTTAAGTCAGTCGGAGGGTTTGCTACCTTATATCTGATCGTTAGGGTCGATATTGAAGCGTGGTGATATTGAAAAAGCAAGGAGATGAAAGATGCCGACACCATTTGTCACTACTTTGGGAACGAGGTGGCGCAGTAAAGTACCGGCCCGCCCTGTTTGCACCTCGGGCCGAGCGTTTTCTTTTTCTCCGCGAACGTCCGCCGGAATGCGAACTTAATAGTTTCGGTTTTGAGACCAGAACCAATCACTCCGTCATCAAAATTATGGGAACATTACGCGTGACCTGTTTGATGAAAACCACGGGGTCGATGTGGAAAAAGTGAATAATGTAAAAACTCATTGCTGTAATGTTTTGATAATGGTGCCCGTATAAAGAGCTCGCCACGCAAAATGTTTACAAAATCATGATGATCATTATCTTTTAATTAAAACCATTCTGTAACACTCTAGGTGTAGTAATAACAGACTGTAATTAGGTAGATTACTGTCAGATGTTGAACTTGCAATTTATTTTACAAATAATTTACGGAGGCTCATTCATTCACACGACCTAAAATACCTATTTCGTTGTGTCAAAAGGCATGTTTTCCTAGTCAGTATATTCTAGTTGCTATTACTGTTGTTGATTCATTCAGTCATGCTTGGGTGCATGTATTCAGGTTCGCGTGTAAACAGAGCGACGTTATAAATAGCAATTAAATAATTTGTGGCACTAATATGTAGATTCGGGTGCGTGGAGCTGGCCACGGCGCGAGGTCCGTCGCTCAGCCGACCATTAGACGCAAAACGCGAAATCATTTACAAGAAAGCGAGAACCCGCCTCATACTATTTACATAATTTATTCATTACGACGTCCAAGCGTTGTAACTTGGAAACTAAACATTCTATTTTATTGTGCATACTCGCGTCATAGCCAAAGTTTTCATTGGAAAGACTCAGATTTTATTTATTTGACGTAAAGTGCAAGTAATCATTTTCTAAAGTTTTCCTTTGCCATTTAATTACTGAAGAAAGTTCTCAAGCGAAGATTGGGTGCTTAGAATATTGTTTATAATATACATATGTATGTATTCTGTTAAATTGTCTTGACCAAAATAATTTTAATTTAATTTTATAAAACGAAATAAATAGTATATTATGTATTATGTGTGTGAGTTTGTATTATGAATGTAGGTAATTTAATCGAAAAAGACCGTGAAAATCAAAAATATATCTTTGTTAAAAATAATTGTTAAACGAATTATATATGTAAAGTTTCATGCCCTGTTCCTCAGACTTGTAAGCAGTGCCCAACAAAGCGAGTTACAACGCTGTTCTAGTGCGGCCGTGATACAATCTTCCAAATATTAAACTAATATTTAGGCAACGCTTTGGCCGCCGCCGCCTCATTTGCATAAGGTGCGGTCTTACTCCACAATACTATGAGTTTACAGTGAAACTACTTGTCCCACGGTTACATTATTGTTTACCTACAAAGAACTGTAATTTAATTTGGAATACCGCATTTAAACACGCTCACATTTTCACTATTAAAGTTAGTAACAGGAGAAATAAAATCAGAGGTTTCACACGAGTACATAAAGCAAAATACCTGATGTTATATCATATTTGATTCGCACAAATCTGAAAAATAGACAGTCGTGTCTTACTGTTGTTGATTGTTGCAAGATGAAAAAGTAATATATGGATAAAGAAACCAAAGATCTCACAATATTCAATTTAACGGCGGTTCTCGAAGCTAGTAAAAAGTTTCTAGTACCGCGGGTTCGCGTGTAAACACTTAGTGGGACCACGGCTTAAGGCGGCCGCATGTAGCTGTAAATATCATAATCTTATCCCATTAGTCTGTTAATGTTATGTCCCTGCCGGTGGACTTTGACTCGTGTTTTATTACGCCGCTATTAATTGTGTACGATCCTCTGAAGAATTTCATAAATAGCCTTTGTTTTCGCGGTACTTGATGTAAGGAGGTTGTGTGAAGAGAGTTTTTTTGTTAAAACACTTAGCTTGATTTGTAGAAAGACTTATGTTTGTTTGTATTTTTTTTTTTTGTTTTATTGTAGTGTTGGGATCTAGAATCCTTTTCAGGCGAGAAGGTCATGGCCTGAGAATTAAAAATAAAATGCTATTATATAAAAGGAGAAACTGAGTGACTGACGTATCAACTCACTGCCGTATGTCCTGGCTCTAGTAAGCACTCTCCCTCCATGGTGTAGGCGATTATTAAAAAGGAGTTTTTGAAAATTCAACTTTGAAGGGGATGAACAGGAGAAAATTCCTTTGTATGCAAAATTGTATTTCTTGGTCCCATAAACTAGTTTAGCAGAATCAGTTAAATAATATTATAAAATGATTAATGTTATAGTTTGTATTCACATAAATGAATTTTATTCCTAGGGGTAAAAACTTGACTTTAGCACTAATTCTAATCAAACTAATGAAAGTGACTGTCATTATTAGTTTTTCAAAATATGATTTAAAAGGAATGTAAAAGTTGTATGAAAAAAATCCCGTGGGCAATGTAGCTGGTAAAGTGCTTATAAAAAGAAATAAAACAGCGTTTATATAATATATTATCTTTCATTCTTGAAAAATATCCCTCAAGGCAAAAAACATTAGGATGGTAACTGGTGACATTGTGTAGTTTCTGTCTACCCACACTGATATTAAACAAGAGTTTACGCATTTTCTTTTCGGTGGGATATCATCGAATAAGCCCCTCGCGCTCTCGGTGGAGCGAGACAGCGTGTCAGACTTTTACTGACTAAAACCCACCCGAGTTTTTACAGATTTTATATTGGATGGCTCACAAGGTTCTATACAATTTTGAATTGAGTTTTTTTTATATGTCTTTTACGAACATATATAATATAATTATGAAAAAAATATGTTGCTGCGTCGTCGCTGCAAAACCGACTCTACGTAGTCTTGTTTGCCCAACCCCAAGGTGTTATTTAAAATCGCGTAAGCGCGTAGGGGCGAGGTGGCCCGCGGGCTGAGAAGCAGGCGGCTGAGGCTGACCGGCGAAGCCGGCCAGCAAGCTGAATTTGCAGTGTTGAGCGAAAGCCATCTACGACGATTAGCACGCGTGGGGTCGCTGTAGGCAGCGCCGGAGCCGTGACAGAAACCATGACTGCTGCATGTTGCATGCTCGCTTGAATACTGCATGCTTGCTTGTATGCTTGCTTGCTTGCATGCTTGCTTGCTTGCTTACTTGCTTGCTTGCTTGCTTGCTTGCTTGCTTGCTTGCTTGCTTGCTTGCTTACTTGCTTGCTTACTTGCTGCATGCATGGTATTATGCTTGTTTGCATGCTTCTTACAGCGAAAAAAACCCACAAAATTGTTCAAAACAAATGTGTACGTGCTTCAGGAGAAATGGTTTAAATTTATGCTTGATGGTTATGCTTAATCATTATTATGATTAGAGATTTTATGATTAAAAAAATTATGCGTAAGCTGTTATACGTAAATAATATTCTGCAAAAAAAATATAATTAGGGCAAACAAATGTATGCCAGGTTATATGAGGTCTTAAAATTTTATGCAAATGGATAGAGGGAACTCTTTTGGTCGTGGAAATGCTTACGCATATTTATATATAAAAATCAAATAAAGCGTGTAATTGCGCCCGAGTTCTCAGCTATGATATTCGTTACAAGACCTAGCTATTGTCACACATGTGAGCGCAATTCCTCGGAAATATAAACTTTATTAAGTTATCTTCTTGGATATTATTTGTCTCCTGCACACAAAACTACATTAAGTTTTCCGATTATCAAAGTAATAAATAGTCTGCTTTTATTAGTGTCTCAGATTAACCACAAGATGTATTTTCAGATAATCCTAAAAAAATCAGGATCTGTCGAATCTCGTGAGTTTAGGAGTCAAATGATTTATACAAAATTCTTACACATGTAAAAAATTTAGAATACAATTACTGAAGTAAATAGTAGTTTTACACTTAACTCTTAAAACTAATTTAAACAAAAGAACTGGTCAAGTGTGAGTCAGACTGGCTCACCGAGGCTTCCGTACAAATTTACATAAATAAATAGTTCAATCCGAATCGAGTCTCGGTGATTTATGCGAATTACAAAAAAAGTATTTTTGGTTGTGACTACATATTTACAGTTTTCAGATTTCTCCTATATTTATGCTATAAGACCTCGCTTCATGTCGAATTTCTGGATTCTAGGTTAACGGGAAGCATCCTATAGGTTTTAATTTCCACTGCTGCTTGGAGTAGCGGTACTATTACTTTCAACTTCAAACCTCCACGCGTTCCTGAGAAAAAGGGCCTTGACATACGGACAGACAGGCAGATGGACAACAAAGTGATCCTATGAGGGTTCCATCCCTTTTGCCGATTTACAACAGATTACACCGACAAACAAATTTGTCTCGCATAGAAGTGTGGCAAAAATGTTGTACACATTGGATTTGGCCATCCTATTTATGTAAGTACTTAGATACACAAGGGTAAAAAGCAAAATTTATCGTAACCAAAGAATAAGTAATAGTAAGTATAAGGCAAACTAAGATTATTTTCAATACACTTGCTCAGAAAGTTACTTTTATTGCACTGCACTTAGGTGCATAATGGCCCTTGCTACCAAACTGTGACATTTTGATTACCATTACGCACTAGTGCAATAATGTAGTTAAAACCTTATTGTTCAACCTCTCCCCCGCCATAATTTTATTACATTTATCGTGTCAGGATGGGTGCAGATCGTCCCCTACGAGTCACCGGTCAACCCCCATTTATAAATTTCAGAGAGTGTATTGAAAGGTAAATAAAAAATAATATAGACACGCATATGAAAACAGATTTTTACCGCCACAAATGTTTACTAGTTTTATAATTATTTTCTTTATAAGTGACATAAGTATATTGAAAAACGTCGTATGATACACGTAAGTAATTAATGATTACCGTTCTCGCCTCTCTTAAGATCCTCGCCGCGGTTCGGGTCTAAATATCGCCTCGTCGGTAATCACTAACATTATACACTTATATCATAATGTACTATTATTAGCAAGTATTCTACTCGTGTGTAAGATTAAAAGCAATTTACGAGTAAATAGCATTTTGTAAAAAAGTTTTTTTTTTTTCAAAAAATAAAAAACAATTTCTGTCACCTTTATGACATATACCTACTAGATAAGCTGCGCACAGCTTCATTGGTTTAGTATGTTGATAAAAACTGTCTCAAGGCTTGTCCCAAGCAAAATTCCATAAATAACGGTTTAGCTGTTTTGGTGTAAAGACGCGACAAACAAACTGAGTTACATTCGCATTATCAACTAAGTACGGATTGTTGTTTTTTTTTTTTAATTTTCCAATAAAATTCAGGTTTTTCGAGTAGCTCATATATATTCTTATGATCTTGGGATTAAATGTAATTCAGTTCTCTTTAAACGGCAAATCCTTTAATACATTCATGCATTTATTATGCAAACGTATTAATTTTATGTACACGAACAATTGCCAACATTAAACTGTCTTCCTAGTCAAAATTTATTGTAGTTGATGATAATCAAGCAATTAGTTTTTTCACCATTTACCATCAGACACAAAAGATTAAGCCATCAAGATCTCTGAAGGCCGCAGTTTGTAAAACAATAGTGATAGGAACACAACAAAAAAGCCAGTCATGACTCATTTTTAACTTTAATAAGCCGCTGCGTTCTATCTGAACAATAAACTTCATACCTACAAATAAACTTAATCATGTAGGTATCTACTATATTTGCGATTGGAACTGAGATTATTTTAGTAAACAAAGAAGTGTCAAGAAAGGAATTGTCAAAGTGTAACGCTATAGGCAATCATGACACGACACTGTGCAAAACATTTTGTTAACGGTGTTTTGTTCGTTTGGAGGATATGCAAAAATGAAACGGATTATTCATAGTGATCATAAATAAAAATATGAATAAACAATGGACATTCGATCTCTTTAGAAAAACTTTTTGCTTTTCTGCAGACGAATTAAATCAAATCAAATAAATTTATTTGTGCACACAAGTAACATTTAGATGTTACGAAAATAAACGTAACGTGTTTCTGTGTTCTGGCACAGCAAGTGGCATATAAATATTAGTAAATATACGTTTTTTTTTAAGGCGTTCAATCCTCCAAAGGCTTCCCCCGCTCTAGGGAGAAGCGGGAGGGCTTTTACGGTCACGGGTGTCAGACTTTTACTCCTACTCTTATTTGTTTTTGACATCTGTTCGGAATTTGATGACAAAATGTTTTACATCAATGTTAAGTCTTTTTTGTTTACATTGAAATCTGAAATTACAAGAACAGATATACTAATGTACAATGTATTAATTAAAGGTTTTCGTTCCTCTTCAATGTATTTAAATAAAATTTGCCGTTAAGTTTTTATTACAGGCAGTACCGAGTTCTGGCAGATTAACTCAACTGGATGTCCAATGTTTACAGTGACGACTGTAAAGCAGTTAATCAGATCATAAAATGAGTGGGATTGTAATTGAATTACGATAAGTAACTAAGAAGAATAAGCGAAGCTAAACGACGTAGAGAAGACGGTGATTACAGAAGGTACACTTGGGTCAAAAGTTTAGAAACAAATCTATTGCAAAACTTTAAGACACTTTCTTGTCCAAGACCCAGTAAATATTGCTGATTTTTCAAAAGGCAGATTATTTTTCACTGAAAAATAATTTGGATGTCAAATGTTGCATAAATAATAATAGGAGAATGTGTTACATCCGTTGTATTTATGTAATGGAAAGTTATTCAATTAATAGTTTCTAATGCGTTAATACTCAAACCGCGAGAAGACAAAAAAAATGGCTGTTTGACATACTATTAACAAAAACTGACAAACCGTAATTTTATTCCTCAGGTAAAAGTTATTTGAACATTGAAAAATCCGACCTTATATAGTAAGGTCTGTTGTTTACATATTTTTGATTGTAAAATCTAAATAACAAAATATATACCTACTTATGAAACTTAACCTTTCGAATGTCTTAAGTTACACTGTCCGACATAAGGTAATTGTCTTTCTATTGTGTTTCTAATTACGACATTCAAAGAGTTAAATATTAACAAATTATTTATGCTAAACCTAACTACACACTGGCGCCATAAAACACCTCCACATCACTGTCAACTGTAAATGTGCTTAAAAGGCTGGCGGAATTGCCACGTTGTATGGCAATGCTTAATACCGGGGTAAAAGCCAGCTCTTGAGTCACTTGCGCGGGCTTGCGGACAGTGCGCGGGCTTGCGGACAGAGAGCAATGGGTAGTTCGCTGTCCGGTCGTCCGGTAACTGTCCGGATCAAGCCCAAGTCATCGACGGCGCGCACTGTTCCCACGCGCCTCAAGGAGTTGTCAGCAACAGCAAGGGCCCAGCCGGGTCGAAACCTACTGGGGCCAGGGTTATCCGAAAGGGAACTCGAACCCCGGTATGAAGGCTTGAAGGAACGGGGTGGGCTTTTAGTGAGTAAGAGTCTGATAATATCTCCCGCTCCACCAAAGAGTGCGGGTTGTCACTGGGTGATTTTTCCCACAATAAAAAAAAAAGCCCTTGAGTCACTCAAAGTGTCAACTAAGCAAACGCTTAGTACACATACATACGTACAACATATCTTATTTATCTGTATGTATTTATTTATTTACATATTTGCCTTGATATCCGTACATCATGTTTTATTTGACTACTGATGTAATATGTTGTCGATCACCCGCGGTACAGGCTTCATGCTCACTTGGTACCTTTCTTATCCACCCAGTTTTTTATTTGCGCATCTTTTTTTTCTCAATGCTTTACAGTCGTTTGATGTACTGAAGATTTTCCCACTTGCCTAATTATCTACACTAATATTATAAAGAGGTAAAGTTGGTTTTCTGTTTGTAGGAAGTAATCTCTGAAAGTACTGATCCGATTGCTAATTTTTTCTAACTGATAGAAAGTTGCTTTATTCATAAAGCTATATTTTATGTACTCAGGCAAAAGATAATTCTTATGCCATATTTGCTACTAATGGGAGAGTTTGGGTTTCCAATAGGACATTTTGAGGAATTGTGGCCTTGCGACCATGGGTGTTAAACCTGCTCTGAATTTCATAGGCTAAGTATCAAGTTTTCTACAGATGCATAATTAGATCTTCTGTCCCTCGTCAAGCGGCGGTAGAAGTGTCGGAGAGTGTCTACGAGGCGGTCTCTTGCGCGGAGGGCCGCCCCTTTCTCCTCCGCCAATGGGACGCGCTCGGCGTGTCTCCGCGAGATCAGAGGCGCCTGCAGAAGACCTACGTGTGACAAGCGACCAGCGACAATGCAGATGTAGGGGAAGATGTGCTTGTTTATGTGAAGATTGCCATTGTAACAAGCGACAAGTGAGATGACAGCTACCAACACCTCATCTAGTCGTTCGTGTCACGCGCAGTTTATAAAGTAGTTTGATTACTAATAGTTCTGGCATCAAATAGACACCTCATTGAGTTTCAATGGAAACTAACTAGGAAAAATAAATACCTGTACGGACTGTGTGAGATTTGTTTAAATAATTGTTTTTTATTATGATACTCTCGTCTATCAAAGATTGCATTAATAAATTAGTATCACTTTAGAAATTTAGCAGCACACAAAGTTTACATTGCAAAAGTTTATAATACCTAATTACATTTAGTATCAATTAGAATCAATTTATCTACATAGCTTTTTGTCAACTGCATTGGAAACAGCTTCTGATCTAACTTTGTATAACATATGTTCATAATTGGAACTTAACTTGGATTAGAATATAAGAGTAGGTAAAAGATATTTCAATCGTCTTTTTAAAGATATTGATTTTTTTTTAATCGAAGAAAGACTTGATTGACCACCTGCTTTGTAGTTCGCTAAAAGTATTCTGGGAGTTGTGTTCTTTTAAAAATTCATGGCCAGTTCTTTACTGGTACTTTCTCCGCTCGGCCCTGGCTGTAACCGCTCACCGCTCACTCTCTAGACCCACGACGACAGTGCACACCGCTTTCATAATCCAATTAAGAATAATTGTCGATAAACTGACAGGCGAGATAGCGATTTATGTGGTGATATTTCAGCATCGTTAATAAATTTATGCTTGTTCTTACCGTTTGATTGCACGCCGGGTTTCCATTAAGTTTATTCGATTCGCGGTACGAATGACTTCAGTATTGACAGCTTGTAATCTAACTGAAATTTACACTGGTCCATGTCAAAATAACCCTGTACTTTCGAACTGATGTTCATTAATTGCTCTATAGATTAAGACTACTGTTTATTAAGTACTGTAAGCTTGGTTTTTATGTGAGGTAAAATGTATTTATTGGAGTAGTCGACAGAGGGGTAATATAAAATGTTTAACGGGAACTATCCGAGCTCCTGTTCGCTTTAAATTCAGTTCGATTACATAGACTTGACAGCTCCATAAAAGACTTGAATGTGGCTACAAATAATACAGGGTGGCAGTTTTTCCGCGGGTCGTATTGTCAGGTCTATTGATTTCGCGGCACATTGCGCTTGAGTTACTGCGCCGCGCCGCGTGAACCCTGACTTACGGCCGCATCCTCCCGATTTATTAGATCGTTATACCGCATCGGGGCAAAATAAATTCAATTCCGTTCCGTTTTGTGCTCCGTATTTCACAGCGTGACAAATTTCTCGACGCGAGCACCGCCATGCGGGTAACGTCTTGCGGTTTTGTTGTATTTGGTTTTCATATTTGTACTTGAGTTATTTGGTATGTGTCGAAGATGTACCTATAAAGCTAAAGACAAACTGAGCCTACGTATATTACACAATGAATTCATACTATCACTACTACTACACTACTATTAATACTACTACTATTATTTATTTTACTATTTATTTTTATTTTTGATATCATTTCTAGACTCTTTAATTTGCTTGATAGTCGATGACTTAGAAAATACTGGGCATACGCAATGTATCCTACGTAAGTTGTCTGTTTTCAATCAAATTCAAGAGTCTAGAAGTCATGATGCATAGCATAAGTGGGCTCAGTTTATCTTTAACTTTACACATACTCCTATAAATAAGTGCAATTAGCAATAAGAAGCAACACGGAAGCTAATTCGTAGCAGTGCTACGAAGTTCGTAGCCTCGCGTAGCATTCCCAAAATTTCGTTCAGCTTTTGTTTCTATCTATCTATTTATTATGATAATATGATCGTATACCTCAAAAAATAATCTTGGGAATAAATTAGCCAATTATAATTTACGCAAGATATGTACTCGTTCTAAGATCTAAAAAGTTAGTTACGAATATTTAAGAAAATAATAATAAATAATACTTTCCATATAAATCGTAAAACTGTTTTCAATGTCTCTATAAAACCTTTTTTAAGAATAAGAACTTACTTTTAATGATATTTTATAAAAACTGTGTACGAAATATGGTTAAAAGTAAACACTCTTAAGATCTTTTTTGAGCATTGCAGCTTCCCTTTATTTTGTATTTTTTCTAGATAATATTATCATAATACAAGATATGAAACTGTTATTTAATCAATATCAAATCAATGTCAATATATGTATATGTAAGCACAGTCACATACATAAGATATGTCAAGATAAGCTATAGAACTAGTCGACACAGACGCCGCATGTATCTTCAAGGGTAATTTCTACTGTGTGCACGGTCATTAAACTTATATTTACTACATTGTTATCTGAAATAAATGGGCCCGTTTTGTCATGCGGGAAGCGCTGTCACAACAAACATTATGTCATTTTACTTTATGATTTTGTAACGCACCGTGAAGCAAGACTCGCATTTTGGAAAAAACCGATTTGAGGACAACAATAACAGAGTTCGAACAACGTACTGCAAGGGTAGATCGTGTGCAATGTTCTGTTATTAATGTCTTCTGTTACACTTTTAAGTTAAGGTTATAAAAGTTATCTGTATAATAATAATAGAAACGATTTCTATGTACACGGAAATAGAAGAATATACCCTAGTAACTCCAGCACAATGTTACACATTGTCGTTATTAGACACGGAATAATCTCCCAGTATGTTGATAGGCAATTAAGTAAACCTCCATCGTAATTGTAGAGTATAGTGTGAAATTCAAAAAACTCGGAAGACGTACCGTGAATCAATAAACACATTCGGCACTCCCGTCGCATGATAGAGCGCAATAAACGCTGTAAGTAAGACGAGCTGAGGAATACAACAGTATTCAAATTTCCGATTCGATTCGGATTTAAACAAAAACGTTCTATTTAATAATGGAATGTGCGGCACGGGTGTCGGTAATGGTGTGTAGGTACGCTCTCGGAGTGTGCCTCTCGAATCGATTTGGTAGGTAATCGAGAACGCGTGCTTGATCGGAACCATAGCTGGATATCCACGGCACTGTTCCGGTTGATTTTCGTGAATCGTCTTCGTCGGTAATCGAATTCGATCGTTCGGTTCGCGTGCGCGCCACCCGCGACCCGTCCTCTGCAATCAACGATTCGACAGACCCAATGTATTGTTGTAAACATTACATGCCTGTTAAAAGTATCACGTCTTCAAAAATGTATAAAGAATTTTGGTTGAAAATTAAATAAAGTTAATTGACATTCTGATTCAATTATTTCTGTAAATTGTAATGGATTACTTGTAGCATTAACTTGTTGAGTACATTATATTCTAAACTCAAAATTCAATCATTAAAGTGTCTTAATTTCTTCATATATGTATTATGAACAACAACCTACCCTACAAGATTTTCTTACGTAACATAATCACAATTAGCCTTCTAATGATCCCACTGCTGAGACTGAGGTCTCCTTTCTAGGAACGGGTCGTAATCCACCTTGTGGGCCCAGCGCCAGTTGGTGTATATTACATGTCTTGGTTCTAGGAAATGCCGGTTTTCTCACGATGTTTTCCTTCACCGTTTTGAGAGCAGTGGTGATGAAATAAATTACACAAATTAATACGCCTGGCTGAGTTTAAAAACGCGATCTACTCGTAAAGGCTCCGTTGCCACTGGGCTACCACTACTAACAAAACGAAGATTTCCTTAATTGTTTACTAACCCATATTTGCTAAACCGAAATAAAGATTTTTTCTTGTTTAATCATGAGTAGTTTACATACAACCTGAAAAGGTCATAACCATTTAAGGAATATGATTGACAAATGTATTTAAATAACGCATCAATTACAGTAACATTTCCACGTGGGCTGCCCTTAGCCCTCGCTCGCGTTCCCCCAAACTGTACAAAACGCGACCGGATGTTGGGAACAGCCAAAACGATACAAAACGTATGGGCGGGCACACTGCAAGCCACACTAATGATATTATTATGCCAATTGATATTTATACATATAATTTACATACGCTATACGGCTATATCAAACTAGGTACTTATTTTTTTGGGGATGTATGAAATCGAACGGAGAGTTTATTCAGTAAAGTTAAGTTACAAAACTAGCACTATTATGTGTTGTTGTATTATATACCTACATTAAATTAAACTTGGACAATAAACACAAGCAACTTTTAAACAACTATTATATTCTACACACATAATTGAAAAACTTGTACAAATGTTTTCCAACACCGAAAATAGTTTTCAAATTATCCACCCAAATTCGTGGACGGTGTGTCCGCACAATAATAAATATTTAAAGAGGTTAGCAGGTGCAATACGCCTCAAATTGATGCCCAAATAACAGAGTACGGTCGAGCTCAAATAATAATAAAAAACAGGCTCGGCTTTGAGAGCGGCGAACCTGCAATTTGAGAATTAATTCTATCACATTTCGCCCGCATCTCGGCCAATTCGCCGCTTTATGGCTTTCCTGACACCGCAACAGCTGATTAAGTATAAAACAATCTCGCCGCCCGCAATCTCGCGATATTATCGGGTTAATCAACAACCTTCAGCTTTTTTTATCATTATTTATATACACAGTGTTTGTTTCGTTTGTAATACAAACGCTGTTTAGCCTCGGCCGTCACTAGCGCGGTAGACAGGCCGGGCTGATGATCGGCAACATGACAAATGGCGCCCGATTGTGCGATGCTTTATCTGTTATATTAACAGAAGAGAGTAGACTAGCCTTGGATCGTACACAATATTTAAAGGTCGTTATTTTATATTGGATTGTTTCGTATTAATCTGACATAAACTGGGCAATAAAACCGAGTCTACAAACGGACGTATAAGGTGTTATAATTATTCAACAGTCTAATTTTTATTTTGATAGCGAGTCTACATCCGGGAGCACATTCACCATAGATTGATATCACATTAATTAATATTCTCAAGGTTTAAGATCGAAGCTGACTGTCCTACAACAGAGTTATTGGCCATTGATTTATAAAACTTGCAACTAATCAAGGTTAATGGCCCGATAATTGATGATAGATGAATGTTCAAGCCTAATTGGAGTAATAAGGTAAGTAGAACGGAGTAATGAGCGGACATAATGAGCATTGATATATGCATTCCTATATGATTATCCTACCAGTGGGTGGGTAGTTAGCAATTGTATTGCAAAAAGCGTAATTAGTGCAATTTTTTACTAAATAATATGGAGCGGTATTTTTTTATATGTAGCAGAAATGATTAATAGGTACTTTTTGAAATCGACTAATTCAATGAATAAAAATTTGTAGCTTTTGAAGTAAGTACATAGTAAGAACTTAAATCACACTTATATCAAAAGGCAAAAGTATGTATGTATGTATTATAAAGTATTATATATACGCCTTCGAGCACAAACAGTTAAACGAATTTGGTAAACATTCGGTACAAGAGTAGATCATATCACATAAAATAACACATATAAATATTGATTAGGGAGTATGTTCTCTTGAGATAATATTCTATTTCACGTAGGGGAGCCGTTAGTAGCAGCTAATAGATGATGCTTCGATTTTTCTAAAAATAAAAGAAATTGTCTTGATCATCAAACTGAGACGATATTGTCTCTTGAAATCAAAAAGTCTGATTTCTAGAACCATAAAACTAAATCTAACTCTGATCCGGTTCAATTAGTAAGCACTAATCTAAGAGAAAGTGAGAAAGGAAAACCAATCAAAAAGGATTTGATTTGCTTAATTTTGGAAACGTAGCCCACATTCCCTGGTAAACTGGCGCAGCTCCGATACCCACTGGTCTACTCACTGCATTCCATTCGACGTGCTTTTCATTAGTTATCCAATCAGTATACAGCGTGACGAAAGGATGATTCGTCACGAAGGATTAAACTTGCCGACCTGCTCAGCATCCCAGTTGAGGTCAAGGTCGGTGTAAAATACTCCTCGGACACTGGACAGGCTCCGATATGAACACAAGTTGTAAATTACATCATTTGATTGGTTCCAATCAAGCATGGTCTCGATTAAAAAATATATTCGAGTTAAAAACGAGAATTAAAAACTTGCCACGCTCAATTTGAGTCGACACTTTGTGTTTTTTTTTGTTTAATATAAATAGAAGTGTGTAATGTGTTGACATGCTGCGTTATGTTACATTCTGAAATTATTTTAATCCGCCATTGTTAATTGAATTAGTAAAGCGATGTAGAACAAATGGGCCTGCATAGTCTTTTAGGTTGTTATACATTCCTGAATGAGAAGCATACAATTTTGATACGCGTGAGGGATTTTCTCATAGATTGCAGTTTAAAAAATTAAGGTGTATGATTGTTACCAGTTTTAACAGCCTTTGTACTTGAATTAATGCGATACCATGAACTGTAAAAATCATTGCCCTACATTATATGAAAAGCTCTTTATGAAGTCTTTAGGTACTAAGAATATTCATTATTGGTCATTCTTATAAGAATAGATGAGTAAGTATGATTTAGTAGCAAGGCTTTTTTCAATAACTTAAATTTTTTCAAAGAACCAACGGACAGACATGCAGTAGACAATGTAATAATATTATTGTTACTTTAGATTTGCTCAAACATAAAAGCTTCTGCTGACCGAGCAGTCGTTGCATTCACCCCATATGTGTTCTATTACACCCAATAATTATGTATAACAATGAAGCACAGAAAACAACGGAAGTCATGGAAGTGCTAATTCGAAAAATATAAACCGCAGTGTACTATAATGAGCACAAAGACGTCCCTCGTAGTGAGCGATGAAATGACTACTAAGGGCCTACAATTAGTGAACGAAGCAAAATGGCTGACCAGTCAACCGTTGTAGCGTGAGCTTCCTCGCCCCTTCAGAAGGAAGATACAAGACCTGATGGAGGGGGCAAGGCGATGATATTCGGAGGTCGTGTTTACCTGGACGTTTGCCCTCCCCCGAGTTACACGATGTGCGTGTGTGTTAATTTAATTTTCTACTTGCAATAATTGCAGTTAGCCCCGGGACAGACAGGCGAGGGCTCGACACGACATACTCGTACTAGACTAGAGTTGTCTTTACATACATCGAGCGGACACTCGCGTGTGCCCTGCCCGCTGCCCGGCCGGCCGGTCGTCCGGTCTCCCGGCCGGTCAAGCTCACGTACTACCACTTATGCGATTAAAACTTTATCGAAACGGTTACTGTTAGCGAAATAAGGTTTAAAAGACTAGAAAATTATAGCTTACAATGAAAAAACACCGGTGGGTAATGAATTTAAAACAAACGTGTAATTTTTAAAATGTTATTTATTTTTAACTAATTAATAATATAGTTCTACCTAGGTACGAGTAGATTGCATTATCGAAGGTGTGCTCAGCTGTAGGTTGTTAATTGTAGAGCAAACTCATAAGGTCATCAAAAAATATTAAATTGAGCAAAGGTACTTAAAGTCAAGTACACATTACACAGATATAGCGCACAGTATAACAGAGTCCTTAGGGAGCAATGGCAAGACTACGCTGCGCCGATCTGTGTGGTAAGGTGTAAATGATAATGGAGCGCGTAGCGGGGCGCCGCGGCTTTGTGAGGCCGCTGCATTTGTCATGTTAACACTGAACGTGTGAAGTGCCCTTATTAATGACCAACAGATTACGCCGGCTCAAGCCGCGCCGCATTGTTGCCATTGTCAGCGACGCCTCAGTGTGGCCACATTGAAAAGCGCTTTTTCTTCTATTTGCTTTGGGTTTTATTCAAATAATAGGATTTTCGATTTGTAAAGGTAATAAAGCAACAAAAAACCTTTTGAGTAAGCAGGTAGGTAAACATACCGAGCGACAAAAAACACCAACCGTGTATGCTTAATTTGAGCCGAGTTGACGCAGCTTATTCCAATCATGATGTGTAACGTTAGTCTTAAGTGTTATGCTATAATAGGGACTCTCAAGATAATTGAACTATTTGTATCTAATAATATGCGACCAATGTTTTTGACTAATAAACCGTTCGTTTATGAGGCTTTCATGGAGCAATTACCAGCGGGGGTCTATCCTAAACCGAGAGGTGTAATGCAATAAACTCATAAACTGCCGGCCGATGCACAGGTGTGTGAAACCATTTATGATTCCCCGCTGATGGCGGTTCTTTGACTGTGAGAGTATCCATTGCTCTTTGGCCAAGAGGACAGGTCCAGCGGAGTGCAAGGATACACGCAATGAATGGAGTAGCGCAGACGGTCAAGACGCGGGCAGTTTCCGACCGTCTTTTTTCTTCACACAGAAGTTTTGTGGTATCGTTTACAAGTTTATTGTACTTAATTCTGGGAACATTGTGTTGTGCGCGCTCATTGAGTTTTGTTGTAAAACGCACCAATTATATAATAAAACCTTTTGTGATTTAAGTTGAATGAATGCGTTTAGAGGAGCCCGAAATTAGACCACGCCTAATTGGTTTTTGTTACTGCTTCTTACAGACCTATGTTTTATTGCACAGTCTAATCATATCTCTCGGGGTTTTGTAATTTTATTAAAGGTTTTATCATTTCTGACAAATGTTTTGGAATTAAAGTTTACTTTGAATAAATTGATGGTTGGCTTTTTCAAGTAAAAATCTGAATGTTTCTTTTATGAAGTCGGGAAAGAAAACTGAACATTTTATACTTTTCAGTTTGTTCCATGATATCACGGATATTTTTGTTACCTGCAACCCATTCGACATTTAACTATTTCCTTGTGATTAATGATGTAACTATTAGCGGTTTAATGTAAAACAATAAAATTTGCATTGTCATAAAGTTGAGATGCCGCAGGCATCGTGTGACATAATCATGAGGGTTGCTCTCGAATAAATCACCAGATAGAGAATGAGAGGCATTAACTTTATGCTCAAGCAATATCCATAGATTATGCAAGAATCAATGGATATTGCTTGAGCATTGCGGCTTTGTTTATGTCTGAAGTATTCTTCCTCCTCCATAGATACACGCCCAATATCAATAGCAATTACTGGCACGAATACCTTACCATTACAGGCTCACAATTTGAACTGAAAACAATGTCTCGTTTACCACACGCTAGCTGTGAGCGCTGAACACGAGAATGCGCAGGCGCCGCAAAGGTCGTATGAAGATATATTAACTCGGCGTGAAAATAAAGAGCAAGTAACAGACACAAATACGTATCATAACACAAACGGATCTAGTATTTCGTGATCGGGGCGTGTTCGTTGCGTATTAATGTACCCGCGGAACGATAACCATCGCCGAGGCTTTGTGCTGCGCCGGCCCATTGTGCGCCCGCGCCGCGCCCGCCGCCAGAAAAGTAATTCTTAATAGACAATAAGCCGGCGTTTAGTGCTTTTATTTATGTAACACAATGCTACGGTTTGCGAGAGATATATGGATCGCTCCGATCCCAACCACTTAATATACGCGCAAAATCTTTATCCTTTTTCTTTTTGAAACACTTTAATGATGCTTAATGTGAAGGGTATTTAATAAACATTTGGGTGTTTGAGGAAAAGGTTTACATGCAATTGCCCGTCTCCGCTGAGTCATTTAACGTAATCATGTCCAGAAATAATATGAGAAGGTTTGTGGTGCTTAACAAGAAAAAATTAACGTATGAATTATTGATGTGCTAATCGAGTATGACTTGAGATTGGGTGAGCGTCCCATAAATAACATTGCACGGCTTCTTTTTCGATATCAAATCGATTTGCGGGAAAATTCCGAGATGAGACAAAATGGCTTTGATAAATCAAAGAGTACCCAACGAGTACTCAATTTACGACTTTTATTTGACTGTGAACTCAAATAGTTTTGCGCAAATGATCTAGAGGAGTATACATTACACATACATATATGCTGTTTTTTTTCAGTGTTGTCAGTATACCTGTATAACACAGATCCAATGTAAAATATTGAAATTAAATTACACTAATATTACAAGAGCGATAATTTGTATCTGTGTGTTTATTACTACTCCTTCACGTCCACACGATTGAACGAACTTTGATGAAGGCACGCGGGTAGATCACGTCCCTGAGCAACACATGGCATACTTTTTATCCTGGGAATATTATTTTTTACTTTCACGAGGGCAAAGCTGCTTGAGCATACTCTAATAATAAAACAACATATTACCTAAATTGGGCGTATCTCAACCCTAAAATTCTGACGGGATTTATCGTGATCGCTGAAAGGTGCTCTGGAGTAACGCTACTTGCATGTGGAGTTGCCCCGAAGCAAATAATGTTCATCCAGTCAAAAAAGTATCGGGAATGGATGATTTCTTTGTGGTTCCAAATACAAATTTTAGATTTTTTTGTTGTTGCTAGATTGGCACAATTGTTTTCCATTTTGGCGCGGAGTTTGAGTTGCATCTGTTATTTATATTAAATACTTACTACTCTTTGTAGTTATATCATATCTAGTGTGTATTGCGAATTTAATAATGGACAAAAACATCGAACAAAGAGTTTGTCTTAAATTTTGCATCGCCAATGGAATTTCGTGTTCGGAGTCACTGAAAATGTTACAGAAGGCTTACGGTGAATCGAATTTATCAAAAACACGTGCTTATGAGTAGTACAAAGCATTCAATTGCGATCGAGATGTGATGAAAGATTTGCCTCGCTGTGGTAGGCCATCAACCTCTGCAACTGAAGTTAACATCGCAAAAGTGAAGGAAATAGTGACTGAAAATCCTCATTCAAGTTTGAGAGAGATAGCCTCAACTCCGAACTTTCTGTATCTCACGAGTCGATCCGTACTATTTTAACTAATCATTTGGGTATGAAACATGTTGCCACCCGGACAGTCCCAAAAGTCCTGAATTCTCTCCAAAAACTCAATCGCATGAGAGTCGCTGAATGCTAGAACGAGTCAATTCCGACCCAACATTCATGAAACGTATTGTTACTGGCGGCGAGACGTGGGTTTACGAGTTTGACATGCAAACAAGTCAACAAGCTTCGGGGTGGCGCCTTCCAACTGAACCAAAACCGAAAAAACCACGCCAAAGTCGATTAAAAGTCAAAGTCATGTTGACTGTTTTCTTTGACCATCGCGGTGTTGTGCACTCGGAATTCTTACCAGAAGGTCAAACGGCAAATAAAGAATATTATTTGAGCGTTATGCGGCATCTAAGAGAGCAAATTCGACGAAAAAGGCCAGATTTGTGGAAAGATTTTTTTGGATTTTGCACCACGATAATGCGCCTTCGCACAAGGCCATCATTGTGAACGAATTTTTGACCAAACACTCAACAAATACCATCGAGCAGCCACCATATTCGCCAGATATGGCTCCAGCTGACTTCTATCTTTTTCCTAAACTTAAATTACCACTTCATGGCACCCGTTTTCAATCTGTAGAAGACATAAAGGAGAATTCACGGCGAGAACTGAACTCAATTTCGGTAACAGTGTTTAAAAAATGTTTTGAAGATTGGATTAATTTAGATTTAGATTCGTTGGCGTAAGTGTATTGTTTCTGAAGGGGCATACATTGATGGTGATAAAATAAATTTGGATGAATAACAAAAATTGTGTGTATTATTGATCTTTTCCCGGTACTTTCTTGACAGAGTAGTATAACATCAAACAAAGGCAAGGACGTCAAGTTGGTAGTTTAAATGTAAGGCAGGAGTGTGGTTTTAGTCAGTAGGTCTAACACTGTCCATGAGGATCCCCCACTCCAGCTGAAAAAAAAAACATAAATACTTATAAGACGACCTTTGCGATATTGGATGCATTCCAAAACAAAGGAATTCTAATGCATAATCCAACCACTCCCTGCAACTGTAATAAGTCCTTCGTTTGCAATTGAATTCATGTGACTATCATTCGTAACTGATAATCACACAGAATATTAATATCAGAAGCTATTACAGTCATCATAGATCAAAGCTTCAAGTCTTCGCGTGCCTGTCACATTACCGATTCACAATGCAGTGACCGTTGCCTAGAGGAACTACTCGTTTGTCTGTGCTACGCTATAAACGTCAACTGTCAATTGATTTCTGTTGGCTGTCAGCGATTGATCATAGAAAGCTTCGGTGAATCAATTGATAGCCGTCGAAGGAGGTCTCAGACAGAGTGATTATTGCTCTTTGTCGATGACCCGTCACTTGTTTATGGTACTTTTGTTCATGCACGTTTTCCTTTATCGATGAGCAATCTTAATTGGCTATCGTTGAAAACTGTGTATTAAGTTAATGCGTTGGTTGTATTGGCATCGCTTGAGGGGTATTGAAGTAGGTTTTATCTGCGATCCCTTTACCGATTATTGTTTGTAATGCTAGATGGTTACGGTATAATAATTACCAATCATATACGAACATTACGAACACATCGCTTCTCGATCAGTTTTGGCTCGTGGTGTTTCTACCTCTACGTATCTAATGGGCAATCTCTTTATTTTGATGGAACTATCGTATTCTGAGAGGTATACTCGTCGCTGTGGATTATTCGAAAGAGTTACCGAGGCCTTCACCAAGGGCAACTGAAGGAACACTAAGGATTAGTCAGTAAAAGTCTCATACTATCTCCCGCTCCGCTCAAGAGCGAGGGGTGTCATTAAATGATTTTTACACCAAACAAAAAAAAAACTCAGTAATATAAGCGGTGTAAAAAACCTGTGAAAATGAATGAAAATTACCTATTAAAAAACAATCAAGGCAGATCAGACCAATTGTCATATTTAAAAATGTTAATATTCAAGTTACAATATCACTAGATTCCACTTTCACACACCAATATTAAAAAATATCATTATATTGCGAAATTAGACGTGTTTTTGACAGATTGTGACTGCAGTGCGACTGACTTCTTTGCCATTGTTCCAGGGCCCCGGGAATCTCTTTTGCATCACCCATGGCCCAAGTAGTCTTCGACCCCTGGCCCACCCTGGGCCCCTACGGCTAGTAACAATTCCTATGAGACAGCAACTTAAGTTGAAACATACTTGAAATAGTAAATATGCCGCTTCAAAAAAGTTAATAAAAATAAATGGAACAAGCCATTAAAAAAAAAAAACAAAAGAATTAAACTCTGTTCTTAGAGCAAACGAATGTCCCGGTCGTTTACTTTTCACTTGTCATAATATTGTCACCCTGCTGTTATTCCAGCCTATACAGTCCTCAGTCATATGAAGTATTAAACATGTGTACGTAGCATATTTTAATGCATAGCATAGCATAGCATACTTTCAGAATCATGAATAACACTATTGTTATATAAGCGATAGTTTGTGAATGTGTATTTTTATTAATTCTTCACGTCCGAACGGCTTAACGAATTTCGATTAAACTTGGTACACTAGTAGACCACGTCCTGGAGATATTCTAGGAATATGTTTCCTTTGGATAATTTTCTATCACGCGGGCGAAGTTACAGGCAGCAGCTAGTAATTTGATAAAATGAGGTATTGACGCAAAGTAAACGATATATCGTAATACATGTGTTTGGAAGTTTATAACTCCATTACGGCTGAATGTATTTGGACGAAATTTTAATAAGGTGTAATCTAATATAATGACCTGGATATAATACAGGGAAGGTTTTATACCAATATTGAGTTTTTTGGGATACTATATGACTTTCAAGCGGTTGAAATCGCTTGCAAAAGCTAGTGAACTATGAATTATGTTAGTAAAGACGAGTGAATACAGATATATAGATGTTCCCGTTCTGTATTTAACCGCAAGATAACTGTGTAACAGCCGGAATGCATTGTACAGTAAAATGAGGCACATTGCATCGTAATAGCAAGCCATGCAACCTGTCTACGAAGCAACAAACTGTCACAACGTAACATACAATAAACCCCGGATACTGACTTGACATTAGGAAGATAAGAACGTTGAAAAGTCTACTTTGATGTTTCTCAAGAGTTCCCGTACTAATTCCCGTACTTTTAAAGAAAGTTCATATTCGCTTGCAATCATTATTTTTCAAAATGTAGGGGATATCAAATATGTTTGTATAACTTTCTCAAACACTGACTGAGATATGAATGCGAACATTCCTTATAAGCGAGTAAAAAGGTACTGTTGTTCAAGTACTAACAATAATATATACACATACACATACATACTTTGACTTTTCAAGTAAACATTTTTCATCACAATAAGAATCGTATTAATTATTACTACGAAAAATGTCACCTAATTTTGCCTAATAGTTTCGTAGCCGACAGCTACGTCGTAGCAACGCGCCTACGCCGTAGCAGCTTTAGAAAGCTGTTAGAACAAGCTTCTGTGATTACAATAAAAATCTATTTATATCCTGTAGTTAACTGAAACAAGAGTGCTGGTATGTCATCAAGCACCAGTAGTTGCGCTTGTTATCCGTCAGATATAAGCACAGCTAGTGAAATGCAGCGGATAAATTAGCCGCTGAGCCGCCACTAATTGCACCACAACACAAATATTTAATAACAATCCCAGATCCTCTGAGATGACCACTTATCTGTTCAATTGGAATAGGACAAGGGGTGGAGTCGCTGTTCAAGTTAATAAATATAAATTGTTTGAATTAGGAATATGTTAGAAAAGCTTTTGGAAGTCGTTTGTATTAAGTACATTGGGAGAATAACTTCGATTTTTTCACCATAATTCTATTCACCAAATACGAGTAAACTAGGTATGTAGTTTTGGGTCTGGTTTAAAAATTTTATTTGCTAAACATTCTTTAACATTAAATAGTTTTCGAAATTAAAGATAAAGTCCCCCTGACATGTTAACCTAAAATTACAAATATTAGAATCTAAATTCATTAAAGGTTACATTAAAAATATTTTTAATAAAATAAAAAAACAGCAAGTACGACTCCACAGTCTCTGTTGTTCAAATTATCGCTGCACGATTGTTAAACATTATTACGTCGGGTGTTGTTTAATAGAAACAAAAATATCTGGCGGCGCGCCTCGTGTTTGATCTCGAGGTGTTCGCCCGTCGAGCGCGATTAGCCCTCTCTCAACGTATAATCAAATGTGCCTCGGGCCGCCTCTACTGAGAACAAAGCGGATCCAAAATACAACTGCACCTAACCATTGCTTGTTTATAGTAAAGCATCATCGATCTTTGTCAACAAACTCGGCATTGTACGTCGTAGTAAACGATAATACGGTGGTTCCGTTTTTAAAAAGCGACCAGTCGTATTGAACAGCGGCCGGCATCGGCGGACGAAGCCTCTCATTTGGCCGCCATTTGTCGGCCATTTCGGTGCACCGATCATAAATGGAGCCCGCTCCGGGTCACGTTAGCATCTCGGGAGAAAACGTGAAAAATCACACTTCGACGCGTGAAATTACTATCGATATACGCGGCCCGGTTATCTTTACGTATTATGTTTTAACGAGATTAAGAAGTGGACTAGGTTTAACGATGATTTGCTTTTGATTTGATTCGATTGAGTTGGAAGAAAGTATTTCTGGTACAGACAAGGTGTACCTGTCTTGTTTTTCTATACTTTGAAATGTTGAGGTTGTCGGCCTTTTTATAGTTTAAGGGCTTGGTTGAAATAAGAAACACCCATTTAAAATCTGTGTGCTAGTTGTTACTTTAGTAAAACTAGAAAGTTATTTTTAACTTGCGCATTATTTGTAGTACCTAGTCATAAATGCAGAATGGACTAACATCAAAATAATACGTTGCATAGTACTTCAGCGCATTCTTTGTTTCGTAATAATTAATTATAGAAGCAGTACCGCGGCTGAAAAGTAGACAAGAGTACCAGTGGTGTGCGAGCCATATAAGCAAAAAAGCCTGGCTTGCGGTAAAATTTCATGACACAACACAACATTTAAGGTCATGGAACATTTAACCAATTATCTAAAATAAAAATCTAAACTTTAAACTTCGCGCGTAATGGAAGATTCATTCATAAATACAACTTACTCAGCGTTCCAAATCGAGATAAAAATGAATCGCAAATCCGACTAAATTTGATAGTCACAAAATTAAGCGCAACTGAATAATAATTGTGACGTCGCGCGTTGGTCGTGTTCGCGGTATATTCACTTTTATCGTAATTCGGGACGCAGGGTTAATGCAACGTTGCCATCTTGCACAGTTCTACGTAACAATGACACGCGATCTCCGATCTCGCTCTAGCCGATAGGCTTCTTACCGGGCTTTATCTGCCATCTTATTCTTCCCTATAAAAACATGAAAAATGTGAGTCTGTGTGAGTAAAGTATGTGACTGTGTGCAAGTACTCGTCGACCAGATTTGTAGTAAAATAAGCCCACGTTCGGGAATTTAATCAATGAATCTTTTACGCATATTATAATACGAGGCGCCCTCTATGACGCGTAAAGTTGTACGAACTAAAAAGTACTCAGTTCAAATTTGCTTTGATCGGTTATCGTGTTGTACGTAATTATTGTTTTGATAGTTTTTTTTTGTTTTCCGTCATTTAACAGGTTATGAATTCGGAAACTATACTTGTGGTTGTGTGTGGAATTGATATTGGCCAGGTAGGGTTTGAGTTTTAAAGATAAATATAATCTTGTAACTTTACTATTTTGAATATTTCTCAGAAAAGTTAATAACAATGCTTGGAATACATTAGGTATGACTCAAATAACTTCGCTAGTGCCATGAAAATTCTCAAAAGTACTTGAACGCTGTTATTTCATTCTTTATTATTGGTAAACCGCCAAAAGAAAGTTGGTTCTCTTTCTCGACAATTAAGTGATAAGTGTGTTTAAAAAAAAGCGAACATCGAAAAGCTACCGCTGTTTCAATTGTGAGTATTTGCCAATAATATTACATATTATTATAAAGAACAAGTGTTTGAAACACCAAGATTTCAAAAAAAAAATGTATTAGTTACTTTATTTTAATAGTATTAGCTGACCATCCCGGCCGGCCGGCACTCGACAACAAGAGCGGCTTTCCGAATTATCTTTGATTGCAATTGAAAATTAGCTGTTAGTGTTGAGAATTAAAACGATCACAAACTTTTTACGCTGGTGTAAGTAATAAAATCATTTTTAAATAAAGATACACAATTTGAATTAGAATACAATTTTTTTTTTCTATTCATGTATTCAAACTTCACGATTATTGGTATGATGATAAAGTTGTTGTGGTGAAGCTTTTGTTATCATTATTTATTACTTACTATTAACATTATATTTGTTAATAGTAGTGTAGCAATTCAGAAAAATCAGCATTACTGCACTGATGACACGTGGTAGCACGACATTTTTTTTTAATAGGTAAGTAGTAGTTAGGTCAAGATTCCTTGGCTTGCCCCCTGTAAAGGCATCAGGCACGCCACTGAAGAGTACCACTTAGTGGTCGTCGCAGTGGCCATCATTTAGCGCAGTCTCGTGAAGCCCTGGTTAGGGCGCTGCGGGCACATTATACATCAAGCCGACGGAACGAGCCAGCCTCTCTCAAAAATTACATAGCGCCCACCGTACCAAGCAAAGTTCTCGTAGTGCAGCGATTTATTTATTTCACTTAAAGTGCGTCGTAAACACGCGCCAGAGTGCGCCGCTCGCCCAACACAGACGACGCCGCAAAATTCATTTATCGGGCATAAATGAATTTACTAAGAAGTATAAATTTTACAATATTATTAGCTTGTTATTGAACCTTACTGTTAATGCAGATAAAAATGTCTTTAGTGGCCTATTCGCCGCCAAAGGCACGTTAATTCTCTTACGTTAAACATTTTATAGTAATCAGAAATCAGGAATTGCCTAATTACAATAACCATGACAGTTTACGTAGGTACCTGTTTATTTTTCATTAAACTTGCGTATTATTTCACTGTCTACAGTTTAACAATGATAAATTATTTACAAAATACACAATAGGTAATATATCAAATAAACAAACTGTTTTTTGATTAGACTGGATGAAAATGAGGAATGTGACTTCAGCTGTTCGATGATTCGATGCGCCGACGCATTCGTCCTCGCAGACGATCCGGCGCAGAGGGAGGGAGACAAAGCATTACACGAGAGGAGGATGCAAGGCTTTCGAAAATACTGATCGGTTTCTTCTTATTTGCAGATATGTATAGGAAGGAGATAAACATAAAAATACGAATACAATTTTTATTGATCTTATTACGAGTATTAAACTTGTTTAATTATTTGCAAAGAAAGAAGTAGGTTACGTGCATAGCTGCGGTTTAGTACTGCCCAGAAAATTGATGGACATTAAATAAACTCATTTCAGTAGAGGGTTATAAAAAGTAAATATAATATTCAATTGATTTAGTTGCACCTGCAAACTAACAGTCGGACCTAGATAATGTCACAAAATTAAATGGAATATGCAATTATTTGTATCGTGAAAGAAAAAACATAAAATATATCAGCTGCTGACACTATCCAAAGTTTAACTGAAGAAATTATAATAAACGGGAACCTATAAAATATTGTTAATAATTTATTATTCGATACAAAAATTACAAGACAGTATTTACTAACGCCTAACTTAACAGAAAGATACGTAAAATAACACCACGCTTGTAGGCACATAAAAAATATACTTACGGCTATTACTTATCCAGTCTTACTGATGTTATTCTTGATATAATTTTACACTAAGTTTATTAGTACAAGGGATGTATAAAATGTTTTTTTTTTCTTATGTTTTAGTGGCGCAAGTCACACCCCTTTTCTTTATTTGTTTTAATTTAAAATTATGTTATAATCCTTCCCGGTTATAGTGCAGCGAGGGCATGTCAGACTTTTACTGGTTCCTCAATCCTGAGGGTCTTGACCTCGACAAATAACCACCTATGTTCAGTTAGCCTCTGCGTTTTAGAGTAACTCTTTCAAGCTATCTCGCAGCAACCCGGTTCACCTAAACTGTTAGACAAGACATTATCAAAACTACTGTGAAAGTTCCTAAACAGTTCCCTGATCAGTAGCCCGATTCACGTAATGAAAACCATAACGATATCGTAGCGATTTAGTCGTTTAGACCATTTCCGTTTTCACATCCATCAATCGAGTTTGAACGACACCGATTTTTAAGTCGTTTGAAATTCGTCGATTCGATCGAACGACTATAAAACTTCAACGATATTTGGCTTGTTTGATTTTACGTGAATCAGGCTACTGTAGCCTGGCTAAAATCGACAAATTTCAAACGACTTTAAAATCGGTGTGGTTCAAACTCGATTGATGGATGTGAATACGGAAATGGTCTAAACGACTAAATCGCTTCGATATCGTTACGGTTTTCATTACATGAATCGGGCTACTGCTCTTTGTCAGTTAAACTGCCACCTATTTACCTTGTTAAATGTGATACCACCTCAAATGTACAATTTCTTTTCCGCTAATCCCACTTCATCATCGGACCGCTAGACGAACCGTCGCCGCGCCCTTGCGACTCCGGCGCACATAGTTGATATCTTACCCATATGCACTAAACGTTTTAGGAACATATTTATTGTCCATAATCTTAGGACTACAATTCCCTGCTGGAGGTCTGTGTTTGCTAAAAGCTACAACCTGCAGGGTTCTTTTAAATCGAGAGGCCATGGACTGACCGAAAGGGAACTCCGGAGCACTGGGATGCAAAGCAAAATTCATTAGATGATCTCCCACATAAAACAAAACCAGTTGAGATCGTGGTCAAACGCGAGCCTATAAGCAATAATTTAAAAAAATAATGCAGGCATCCACCCCGCTTCAACATACTACTCTCTCACACTCTTCTCCAAGACTGTTTCTAAGTTGCAACCTACTGGTAGCTTCAAACATCTGCTTCTATACAGGTCTTTCAAAGCTAAACGACCATATAATATGTAACAGATTGATACAGCAAGATAAGGCTGGCACACACAAGTGCGGGTAGTAACCGAACATTAACCCGCTCGCCCGCTCCCGCCCCGCGTTTACAGCCGCACCCTAATGAGCCGTATGCTTGACGTGATGGATGAGGCCCCAAATCTGTTTGATTAGCGTTGCTTTAGCCGACACATTCATTTGAGCTTGCCTTATTAGGAGAACTGTGCACTGGGGTCATGTTATCAAATATTTTCATAAAAATTGTATTAATCTTGAAGGCTGTCTGTTCTTGATTAATAACTGCGAAATTCGTCGACAACTGTCTCTTATCGGCGAGCAGATTGCCTGCGAAAAAACTGTAAACTAAGTAACTGTTTCCATTTGTAAAACGAATGATTCTTTCTGCTTCATAGCTCACAGACGAAATCGTAATCGCATAAATACAGCAAAACTTGTGTCAATCTTAATTATAATAGCAACCTCTTCTTTTTACAATTAGCACGCTGTGTTAGTACTAGATCTTACTGTCACATGCAGTAAAACTCTTGCAAGAAACGAAGAACGGCGAAAAAAAAAACAGTGCAGTTTTGTGTCTATCCGGATAATCTTTTAGATGTTTAATGTAAGAATTTTTTCAATCTGAGGTTTATCAACAACCACAGGATCGTTCGAAGCGTTACCGTGGCCCTTCTTATTGAGTTGGGAATTCATCAGATGACTTCTCCTGCTTCGGTTGGAGCGAGAAAGAGTGTTTGACTTTTACTAACTAAAACCCACCTACATGTTATGAATTTCCCATTATATTCAAGGGCGGTAATTTTTGAAAGAGTGACATGGCCTTAGAATGCCTTTGCATTGAAGGTCAGAGGTCGGACACTACCTACCACAGAACAGATAAAGAGATACTACCTCTCACTCCACTCAGGGCGTGAGAGAATAATTAATAATTTCCCACTGTGAATAAATAAGAGCTTTTTTTATAACGATTTTCGCCACGTGTTACAAGAAATCAATATATCAAAAAAAAAAAAAAATTAAGCCTATCCCTCTGTTTATTTCAGACTAGCCACCCGCCAAACACAATAACCATTTCTTCGTGCTCACCTACAACAAGAAGCTTAGTCCCGGTAATTTTGACTATGTCAGTCATTAAGTTTAATCATTTATTTAGGATAATTATTATATAATATTTACACCGCTACATTTTGATCGTTTTAATCCCGTGGAGGGTCGATCCGGTACATGAAACACTATCAATTTGTAAAGATAAAATAAAAAAAAAATAAAGTACCATATTTTTAAAAGTCGTATTAATTTACGCATGTACGAAATTAATTTCTTTAAGAAAACGTCAGCTGAGGGAGTCCAATGACCTATATGTAGTCAGTAAGCAACGCCGACTGCTACCGACAGGTCATTGAACTCTCTCAGCTGACGTTTTCTTAAAGAAATATGCTAGCTTCTGCCAGTAGCTTCGTCCGCGTGAAAGTCGGTTTCTCTATACAAACTTTGGACTCCCGTTTATTCCTTTTGGGATTAAAATTTTGGAAAATCCTTTCTTATCGGATGCCTATGTCATACAAAGAACAAACCCTCCTAGTTTCAGGTCTTTACGATCAGCGGTTCAGGTTGTGCGTTGATCTGTCAGTCAGTCATTCAGGACAAAGCATTTTATAAGTATACTATGGATAGGTATATACCACTTAGTACAAATACTTCAAAGGCTTATTAAAAAAGGTCTCGTGGTTATTTAAGATTTAAGTAAAATCTCAATAAATAATAATCATAAACAGCATAGTTATTAGAGTTTTTTTATACCCCAAAATGTCACTCAATCTATGGAAATATTGTACAGGTTATTGATTGAGTAAAAAACAATGGAAAAACACTCCGCGTATTTTCTAGTAGCAATTGATGAATAAATTGATTCAATTATGAATTTACCAATTATGACTTTTCGTGGACAATTTTGGGATTGCGTTTTTTTTTTTACTTTTGACTAAAAAATAGGGGTTTACATAGATAGATTTAAGCCTTCTATAATTTAATGGACTGGTTGCCTGTGCACGCCAGCCTTACCTGCACCTACCGTAATGATGATCTCATATTTGTTTTTATTATAACTCGTTATTAGACCGCGGGTGTTTGAACAACACACCTAACATAATTGGCTTTTTTACAATCAAACTCTACCGTAATTTGTTTATTCGTTGTTTTCGCTTATTTTCGTCAGCAGATCCCACATAGAATGTTTTTGTGTCAGAAATGTTAAACAGTCTTATTTGCTTAGTAAACAGGCAATTTGAAATAAATTCGATAAAATATTTGTGGCTAAATGATACTTAAATAAATGATAAATGATCTTTATTTTGCTTTAGGTTTTATAAAAACACTTTTACACGCCAATTTTTTTTTTTGTCAATTAAAACAAAATATATATAAATACATACATAATTATGTATATATATATAAAATAGTGAAAAAGGTAGTTAAAACAAAAAAACATTCAAGTGATAACAATTATAGTGAGTAGGTACTAGAGCAGTTCAATCCCAAGCCGTTTTATCCTCGAGATACCTTTTACAGTATAAAAAGCCTTTTGGCAAAGTTTTCGATTTTCGACAACTTATCTATGTGTGGGCTCCACTGAATCTTTGCATCAAAAGTTATGCCCAAGAACACTGTAGTGTCTTCGGGACTCAATTCTTTACCTTTTATTAGAACACTAGTTTCTACCTATCTAACATGAGGCATCGTAAATTTTACAATTTTAGTTTTTTTTTTTTTGTTAATAAGGAGCAGTTTATTGACATTAAACCAGTGTACTATTTTTGAAAGGGCGTTATTTATGTCATCAGTAACCGGCTGCTGACGTTTAAGCTTAAACAAAAGCGAAGTGTCGTCTGCAAACAACACTATATCATGGTTATCTTTTATGAGGTATGGCAAGTCCCCGCAGGCTGTAGTTCGCTTGCGGATACGTCCGGAGCGAAGGCCAGTCTGTGGGACGGTGCACCCTGGGAGGCGGCCAACGACCCCCTTGGGTATTGCTACCTAAGGGGCCTCGATGGCCGTCTGCGAATGTTCTGTCTGTCGGAACACTTCAACGCGTGTCCCTCTGCTATAGCAGAGGGCACAGTGGCGAAGTAAGAGCGGGCTCGGCGTGCACTCACACTGCCGCCGGGCAGGCAGGAGGAAGGCTTGCTCCTCCTTCTGCCACCGTTAGTCTCGTAGCCCCAGAAATTGTCCAAGGTCATGTTTCTGACTTTTGATGGGAACGAGGGTCTTGGCTTAACCGCCCGGGCCGCGAGGAAGACAACCTCTATAAAAAAATTACCCCAAACCTCCAAGCGGCGGCGCACCGTGAGGGAGGTTGTTAGCTTGACTAATGGGTAGCTAAATTAGTCTCTAGTGCGAACCACGTATTTGAGCCAGTACAACATGAAAAATACTCGTGGGAACAACTATAGAACCAAATAAATTTTTCACAAAACCATCGGAGAGTGATGCGCGGTCGGAGTCCGACGCGGCATCTGGAAGGAGCTCGGAGGGCTCGGAGAGGGAAGTGGCTGGGGGAGACCCCGGTAGAGGTTTGGAGGCAGAGGCTGTGAGAGACCCTGTTAGTGACCGACGTCTCTACAGGAAGCGCTCTAACTCGAGGGACGGACCATCGTCTTCCGACACAGAAGGAGAAATACGCTCGGCGCCAAAAATCGCAACGAGCAGCCGCGGTGTGGGTCAAGGCAGGCTAAAGGCCAAAAACTCCGCCCAGCTAGCCGACAGGCTTGCCGCGGAGGGGCGCCACCCTGGAGCGACCAGCCCTCGGACGGACCTCTCGGAGCCATCCGGCAGCGAGAGGCAGGCGAAGGAGGACTCGGACGGGGAGTCCATACGAAAGCTGGCCGTCACCCTTTTGCGGGACATGAGCCGCAAAAGGGAAAAGACGTCCAAAGAGAGGACGGCGCAGCGCCATGCCAAGTCTCTCAAGGAGGCTTTTGACGCCTCCCTCAAAAAGAGAGTGGCAAAGCTCCGAAACGAGCTCCAGGCCGAGCTCCGGGCGGAGATCCGGGTGGAGCTCGCAAGAGCAGGCCACCAGGAGCCGACGGAGGAGGGGCGCAAGCAGGTTCACGGGCAAAGCCGGCCCCAGGCCCAGCACGAGCCGGAAAATCAGCTGCTGACACTAGTGCAGCAGGAGCTGGCTGCCTTTCGGCAGCAGCAGCAGCAGGAGCAGTTCCAGCTGCGGATGCAGCAGCAGCAGTCCGTGCTGGAGGGGATCGTGCTACGCCCCCCGCTCGCGGCCTCCGACCAGCGAAAGACGACGTCTTACGCCGCTGCTGCGGCCGCGGCTTCTGTGCCCAAGGCGGGCTCGTCGGGGCAAGTAGGGCGCGGGGCCGCGGCGTCAGAGCCTGCGAGGCCAACCCCGACGGCTACGCGGCAGCGGCGGCGGGGGAAGCCAGCAGCTCCTCCCTCGAAGGCTAGGGCGGCGCCTAAACCGGCAGGACCTCCTGCCGCGGTGGCGACTAGGCCGCGTCAGATGCCCTGGCCGCTAGAATCAGGGCGTCTCTCGATGCGGAGTTGGCCCGAGTGTCCAGTCCCACAAAGTGCATAGACCTGCGCATCATGGGCCTGGACGACTCAGTCAAGGTGGACGAGGTGGTGGCCGCCATTGTCAGGGCGGGCGGGTGCACGACCGATCAGGTCCGGGTGGGCACCATCCGCGCTGACGGCACGGGTATGCGAGCGGTGACAGCTAGCTGCCCCGTGGCGGCGGCCAGAACCATCACCGGGGAGGGCCGACGGCTGTTGGTAGGCTGGGTCTCCGTGCAGGTCAAACTGCTGGAGCCCAGACCTCTGCGGTGCTTCCGGTGCCAAGTGGGGCACCACGTAGGCGCCCACTGCACCACGGAGGTGGACCGCAGCGACCGCTGCCACCAGTGTGGCCAGCCCGGTCACAAGGCCGCAGAATGCCGTGCTCCGCCGCACTGCTACGCATGTGCGGCGGCAGGCAAGCCGGCCAACCACCGGGCTGGGGGCAGGTCCTGCGACCCCCCCGCCAAGGACAAGGGCAGGGCCCGTAGGCCCATCCCCGCCGACGTCCTCACCGCCGCAGCTGCCTCCTTGGCCGCCGCCGCTATCGCCGCCGCACCCGCCGCTCTCGTCGCCGCACCCGCCGCAGTCGCCGCCGCACCCGCCGCGGCAGTGCCCCCTAGAAGGGCTCGGGAGGAGACGATGGACTGCCAATAACGGCCCCATTTCGTCTCCTCCAGGCGAATATCAACCACTGCGCCCCCGCTCAGGATCTGTTGCTCCAGAGCATGGCGCAGTGGTCGATAAATGTCGCCGTCGTCTCCGAGCCGTACTACGTCCATCCCCGTGGAGACTGGGTTCAGGACCTAGACGGCTCGGTGACGTTAATCTCGTCGGCCGCCGCCGGTACCCCGCCCCTCGAGGCTGTTGCGAGGGGACGGGGCTGCGTGGCAGCACGGTTCGGGGACATTGCAGTGGTAGGCGTCTACCTGTCCCCGAACAGATCTCTCGACGAACTCCAAGTCTCCCTTATGGAGCTAAATAGATAGATAGATAGATAGATAAAATAATTTATTCGTTGCAACACAAAATGCACACAAAAGCACAACTAAATTATAAAAAAACCAAAATACACCTACACCATACAAACAACAAAAATAAAAACAAATAAAAAAAATATTTACAAGCCAAATAAAACACAAAAATAAAATAATGATAACATTAAAAACAAAAGAAAAAAAAAAACAAGATATATAAAATGACACTTATGGGGTGGGTACTTAAAATACTCAAAAAAAAAAAGAAATAGTGCGGTGTGCATCTCAATGTTGCACCAAATGGGAGCCCAGCTCAGCGTGTGTCAGGCAAAATACCTGACGCTGATATTCTGCTGGATCCCTGCGGTGACAAACGGACGCTCAGTTGTATTTTGTGAAAGGAAGAAATTAGGTATACTTATGACAGGATAAAAAATTTTGGAATTAGTTGGTAGGTTGGATTTTGAAGGTAAGCAAGGATGTTAGAGTTGGACACTGAAGTTCTCACGTAGTATTTTGCATTAAATTACTTGATTCTATAATTTTAAGGTACTATTATTATGTGTCTGAGTGAAAATCGAGTGAATATAAAATAAATAAAATGTATAAAGCATTTCAAAAATAAATAAATTTTAATAATTGGTGTCATATACAAGAAATAAATAGCATTAAGTACAAACTACCAATCGCGATATGTAGTACCTACGTCAAGCATAAAGAAAACTCGGATATAAAGTAAAATAACACGGTACCCAGCTATATAATGGACGTATTCAAATTATTCATCCCGAGATCCTTTTGCGAGGTGATGAGAAACTGCCGTAGTCGTGACTTGAACGTGTCAAAACATTTAATATTTCTTATTGGTGGGGGTATATTGTTCCAGCATTTAGAAGCTGAGTACCGAAAACAGCCTCTGAAGGCAGCAGTCTTGTGTGACTGAGTGGTCAGTTGCTGCGAGCACTGTCTGCTAGCACATTGCCTTCTACTAGCTATCCAGCTCAATTTATTGTACAAGTAAGACGGCCGCTTGTACTTTATTACCCCAAACAATAGGCAAGCCAAGTGTAACTTGCGGCGTGACTTCATCTTGAGGATTGAGTGGTTGTTCAAGAATGGCGTTACATGAGTTCTAGGTGGGATTTTGAAACAAAATCGAGCGCAGGCGTTTTGCACCCTCTGGATTAGTCGATCAGTCCTTGCCAGTAGTCGAGGGCCAATAACTGTATCTGCATAGGTTAAATTAGAGAGTACGAGTGATTCAACCAGCTGGATACGCAACTCCTCAGATAGATAAGGCCTAATTTTATAAAGGACCTTCAGCCGGTAGAAACACGTACGCACTGAAGCTGCCACGTGAGCTTCGTATCTCAATTCCGCATCCATATTCAGACCTAAGTTACGTGCCTCACTAACTCGACTGACCGACTCACCCAGAAGGGTGACATTGAGCGTAGCCGGCACTGCACTGATTTGAGTTTTAGTTCCAAATAGCATGTATTTACTTTTAGTGGGGTTAAGTACTAAACCATTGTTCTCTGCCCAACATGCTATTCTATCGAGATCGTCATTTAAATCCTTTAGCGCACTGTCATAGTCAGTCGGGTTAAAAGAAATGTAAACTTGTACATCATCAGCATAAATATGGTACCTACATCGCTTTAGAGAGTTAACAATGTCTGCACAATACAAGATGAAGATTATAGGACCCAATATAGAGCCTTGTGGAACTCCCCTATTTACAGGTGTGAGTGATGAAACGAGGGATGAGCCATTGTTTAAACGTATTTCCACTCGCTGTTGTCGGTTGGTAAGGTAACTGTGAAACCAATGTATCGTACTTTGATCAAAACCATAATAATAAAGCTTTGAAAGAAACAATTCTATATTTATACAGTCAAAGGCCCTCGAAAAATCAAGTAGAACAAGAAGTGTACATAGACCCTTATCCTGTGCTGCCAAAATATTATCAGTAACGTCTAAAAGAGCTGTAGCAGTACCGCGCTGTTTACGGAAACCTGACTGCAGCTCAGGCAGTATATCTTTATCTTCTATATTTTGACAACTGCTGACACACAGCCTTCTCGGCGATTTTGGATAAGCAAGGTAGAATACTAATAGGGCGGAGATCCTTTAAGTCCGTTGGATTCGTTTTTTTGGGTAACGGTTTAACAATTGCGATTTTCCAGATTTCAGGAAATGTTGCAGAGCCTATTGATTTATTTACAATGTCAGTGATGGCTTTTAGCGTATGCGGGAGGGTAAGCAAAAGCATGTTTAGGTTCACCTTGTCACAGCCTTCTGCATTAGATTTAAGCTCGCTAAATGTCGTCGTCGCTGGGTTTGGTACCCTCCCCGTGGTCGTTTGCGGGGACTTCAACGCCTGGAATACGGCTTGGGGTTCCCGGTACACGAACCCACGGGGTCAGATGGTGGAGGACCGGGCTTTGGAGCTGGGCCTGGTCGTCCTGAACCGGGGTTCTGTCCCCACGTTGGTGCGGATGCGGGGTGAATCAGTGGTGGACATCTCGTTCGCCAGCCCCGCTCTGTCGCCGCGTGTCGTCGACTGGCGCGTTATGGAGGAGGTGGAGACGTACTCCGACCACCGGTACATCCGGTTGGACGTCTCCGCCGAAACCTCGGCCGCGCCGGTCCGACAGAGCCCTTGCGGTCCGCGGTGGGCGCTTAAGCAGATGGACCGGGAGCTCCTCCTGGAAGCCGCGACGGTACAGGCCTGGGTGCAAGCACCGGACAGGCCTGTCGACATAGACGTCGAGGTGGAGTGGTTCCGGGAGGCCATGTCGCAAATCTGCGACGCGGCAATGCCCCGAGTCCGTCCAGGGCGAGCTAAGCGCCAGGTGTGCTGGTGGTCGCCGGAGATTGCTGCACTGCGCAACGCATGCAGTCACGCGCGGCGCCGGTACGCCAGACACTGCAGGCGCCGCATCCGCCCGCCGGATGCGGAGGCCAGAGAGGCGGAGCTGTATGAGGGATACAGAGCGGCAAAACACACCCTCCGAACGGAGATCAAGCGGGCCAAACTGGAGGCCCGCAACGTGTGGCTGGGGTCTCTGAACGCGGACCCATGGGGGCGCCCGTACAAATTGGTACGGGAAAAGCTCCGTCCCTGGGCTCCCCCACTGACTCAGAGTCTCCGGCCCCAGATCGTAGAGGGTGCGGTGAACGCTCTGTTCCCTGCGCGGGGGGAACACTCCCCCCCGCCCATGGCTCCGCCTCCACTGCCAGCGGTGTCTGACGCGGACCGCAACAGCGACGATGACGACAATGCTCCAGAGGTGACCGAGGTAGAGTTGAGAGTGGCGGTGCGAAGGCTGAGTGCCAAAAACACCGCCCCAGGACCCGACGGCTTGCCTGGAAGGGCCTGGGTCCTGGCCATGGAGGCTCTCGGGCCTCGACTGAGAGGGCTCTTCAGCGCATGCATGGAGAGGGGCCAGTTCCCACTTTGCTGGAAGACGGGGAAACTGGTCCTCATAGCGAAGCCAGGGCGCCCTGCGGACTCTCCGTCCGCGTACCGGCCCATTGTGCTGCTCGACGAGGTGGGCAAGCTCTTTGAGAGAGTCATTGCAAACCGCCTCGTCGGGCGCCTAACACGAGTGGGGCTGGACCTTTCGGACGGACAGTTCGGCTTTCGCAGGATGCGCTCTACAGTGGACGCCATCATGCGCGTGCGAGCCCTCACGACGGGGGATGCGGTGTCCCGGGGCAGGTGTGTCGTGCAGTTTCCTTGGACATTGCCAACGCGTTTAACTCCCTGCCCTGGAGTACGATCCGGAGGGCACTCCGGTACCACCGGGTGCCCGAGTACCTCTGTCGAGTGGTCGAGGCCTATCTGTCGGAGAGACTTATAGTCTACCCCGGTCACCAGGGAGACTGGAAACGTCGAGAGATGTCGTGCGGTGTTCCGCAGGGGTCGGTACTAGGGCCACCCTTGTGGAACATCGGGTACGACTACGTGCTGCGCGGCGACTTCCCTGACGGGGTCAGCGTGGTTTGCTACGCGGACGACACGCTGGTCCTAGCGCGGGGAGAGTCGTACCAGGCGGCGGTCGCTCTAGCGACACGCGGGGTTGCGATGGTCGTTGATCGGATCCAGGAGTTGGGACTCAAGGTGGCGCTTCATAAATCCGAGGCGATGTGTTTTCACGGTCGCCGGTCTCGGAACACGCCGCCATTGAGTTCCCAACTAACGGTAGGAGGAGTTCACATCGGTGTCGGGTCGACGATGAAGTACCTGGGACTCGTCCTCGACAGCCGGTGGAATTTCGTGGAGCATTTCCGACTTCTGGCTCCCAAACTCAGCCGGGCTGGGGCTGCGCTCAAGCGGCTCCTGCCCAACCTTGGGGGTCCAGACGCCTCCTACCGGAGGCTCTACGCGGGGATCGTTCGGTCCATGGCCCTCTACGGGGCGCCGGTGTGGGCGCCGTCGCTGAAAAAGCAACCGGCGGCCATACTGAACGCCTGCCAGAGGGTCATGGCGATAAGGATGGTGCGGGGATACTGCACGGTCTCCCGCGAAGCGGCGAGCCTTCTGGCTGGCCTACCACTGTGGGATCTGGAGGCAACAGTCCTTGCACACATGCACGATATGCGCGTGGAGATGCAACGCCGGGGTGAAAGTCCGCTGCCGCGACAGGTCACGGCATGGCGGACAGAGCTCCGGCGGGATCTCATGGTGAAATGGCGTCAACGACTATCGCAACCCAGTGCTGGGCACGCCACAATCATGGCGGTAAGTCCCCTCTTTGAGGCGTGGCTGGAAAGGCCTCACGGCGTCCTTACCTTCCGCATGACGCAGGTCCTCACCGGACATGGTTCGTTCGGGAGTTTCCTACACCGGATTCATGCGGAAGTGACGCCCGGGTGTCGCCACTGTGCGGAACGCCCGGAGGACACGGTGGAGCACACAGTCGAGGTGTGCCCTGCTTGGGCGGAGCATCGCCGTGCCCTCGTGGGGGCGATCGGCGGCGGAGACCTCTCGCGCCGGGCCTTGGTTGAGGCCATGGTCCGGAGCGAGGAGGAGTGGCAGGCGGTCGCCGACTTCTGCGAAGCAGTAATGCTTGCAAAGGAGGAGGCCGAACGCATCAGGCAACGGCGTTATCGCCGCCGCCGACGCCGGGATTCTGATCCCGATTTCCGGCCAACGTAGACGCGGGCTTGCGGACAGTGAGCAATGGGTAGCTCGCTGTCCGGCCGTCCGGTAACCGTCCGGACCAAGCCCAAGTCGTCGACGGCGCGCACTGTTCCCGCGCGCCTCAAGGAGTTGTCAGCAACAGCAGGGACCCAGCCGGGTCGAAGCCTACTGGGGCCAGGGTTATCCGAAAGGGCGCTCGAGCCCCGGTATGAAGGCTAGAAGGAACGGGGTGGGTCTTTTAGTCAGTAAGAGTCTGACACTATCTCCCGCTCCGCCCAAGGGCGGGGGATGTCAATGCATGATTTTTCCCACCATAAAAAAAAAAAAAAAAAAATTGAGCCCTTGGCACACATATTGATACTACAGACCCGAGTGATCTTTTTCCGTTTACTTCAACTCTCTGAATGCTATCACTCAAATAAGAAGTAAGAAGATCCAGAGAGGAATTCCGGATCCCGTAATGGTGTAGTTTCCTGATGAATGTTTCAAGGAGAACGCAATCGAAAGCCTTGGAAAAATCACAAAAAATGCCCAGGACATTGCATTTGTACACCGGACGCACCCCGGCATCGGTTGTTCAATGACCCCTTGTAAAACCGAACTGTTTATAATTGTTACATACAATTTATGTCTATTAAAAAATCTTTGTAATTGTTGTAAAATAAGTTTCTCAAATATTTTACTAAATGTGGGTAGCACTGAAGTAGGTCTATAATTTGTGGGGTCAGATGTACTATCCGTGGGCACGCCACAATCATGGCGGTAAGTCCCCTCTTTGAGGCGTGGCTGGAAAGACCTCACGGCGTCCTTACCTTCCACACGACGCAGGTCCTCACCGGACATGGTTCGTTCGGGAGGTTCCTGTTCCGAATTAAAGCGGAAGTGACGCCCGGGTGTCGACACTGTGCGGAATGCCCGGAGGACACGGTGGAGCACACAGTCGAGGTGTGCCCCACTTGGGCGGAGCATCGCCGTGCCCTCGTGGGGGCGATCGGCGGCGGAGACCTCTCGCTCCGGGCCTTGGTAGAGGCCATGATCCGGAGCGAGGAGGAGTGGCAGGCGGTCGCCGACTTCTGCAAAGTAGTAATGCTCGTAAAGGAGGAGGCCGAACGCATCAGGCAACGGCGTTATCGCCGCCGCCGCCAGCGCCGGGATACTGATCCCGTTTTCCGGCCACCGTAGGCGCGGGCTTGCGGACAGTAAGCAATGGGTAGCTCGCTGACCATACAAACGATTTTTTTTTTTTCAGTCACTGGCGCCACTTTCAAACTTCCCGTAATATACTCATTTCTCACTTTATCCATTCTCGTCACAGCACACATCCAACTTACAATTCTCAGCTCCGCTACATGCAATCTTTTTTCATCCGTCTTTTTCACAGCCCAACATTCTGATCCATACAGTATAACAGGCCTTATCACGGACTTGTAAATTTTACCCTTCAACTTGAGGGACATTCGTGGGTCACAAGTTGTTCCCGTGACCTATCGCCATTTCATCCATCCTGGGTTAATCCGACGTGGATGTTGTGTATGGATGTTTCTATTTACAATCTTTTTTTAAAGGCTCGGTACTATAACAACAAATGTTGAAAAAAAAAAAGATTTTTGTTCTTAGAATTGCTTACACAATTACACCAACACAACGTCTGTATTCTTCAAAATATTAGGTAAAGCCTGCACATTTAGGAACTTACTATACAAACGACAGTTATGCATTTTTTAAAGTCCCATGTTACAAGGGGATAGGTATCTAAGTCTATTGCTATCAACCGGCCATTCAAATTCCGGGTTGCTACTGCGAAAATCCAAATGAAAATCCTCAATAACACTTAGCCTGACTCTTAATGTGAACCCTAGAAAAGTCATAGGTCGTTTCCGTCTAAAGGATACTAGCGCCATCTGTTGTGAAGTAGTGGACATGATCCACTATTTTAACCGTTCCTAAATACAAAACACGATAGACTCAAACAGCAAGAGAAATTATTTGTAGTCACGACATAAATAAAATTAAAAGACCAAAACGTTTCGGTTAAATTAAATACGATTCCATTTACAATGTTGTATAACAGCAAATCACAATCAATTTGCCACGTAGCGTGTATTCACCCCTTTAGCATTGTGGCTTCCCCCAACACGAGTGAGACAATATGGCAGCGCTGAGTCTGCGTCACGCCGGCTTCTCGCCTCCTAGCGACACTGTAATCGAGGGGGACGAACAACCTTTGTCATCCTACCCCGCAAAACCAACTGCATACGACAACCAACCCTAACTCCTGTTACTAAAGATAAAATTCTCCTGTCGAAAATTCTGCAAGCATCATAAATTTTATGGCATTTTAATACACCCATAACAACATAACAATAATAGGGTAAATGTTTTGGTAAGCCATAAATAAATTGAATTACGTCCCGCTGAGAGACGACAAATTCGGCGACACACAGTTTAATGTCGTTAATAATGAACATTGTGACAGTCTGCAGGAAGTAGACGGCTGAATGATGGTTGTGTCCAGGTGATGTCGGCATTGTTGTGGACTCTCGAACGAACGAGCCATCGTCTGGATTCATTATTTTTTTCGTCTTAATCAGGAAACACCATATTTCATAAGTTTGCGTGAGAAAAGTATAAAACAAATGAACGTCTTTGTGAATGAAAACTAAAGGGCGGGTTGAGTATTTTCGACGGAATTGCGTAGGTATTTTGTGTTAGAAAATACTAAATTCAGAGATCCGCCGAGAAATTTTGTCAGGGAAAGTGTCTAACAACAGTAGCAACATAGAAAGATGACGAACAACTACCCTTCAAGTAGTCATAGTATAGTATGTCACAATAAATTACAGTCCAAAAGTCCAATTAATATTCATAGTGACCTACATGCCATTGAGCACCATCCTACTACCTTTCACTCTATATCTCTTTAAGATTTATCACAATTCTACTTCAAATCAATACCATCCCTTTAGCAGTTCTTAACTTATCGGCGGGCGCCCCAGAACTTGTAGTTGATTTCGTATCTGTATTCATAGAAATGTCTGTACGTGTCAATATTTAAAAATATACTTATTAATACGCATTCATTAGTTAGTTACAATTTCTTTTTTTATATATTTCTGTTTTAATTGAGATTGATGGTTATGAAATAAGCTTAAAATTGCTACGCCATATACTCAAACAACTCGCCTAGTTTTGTTTCCAACTATGTGGGCAGTCCAACCGGGAGATACAACTTGCATAGGCTGACTTCCTATCTGACCTCCACAACGCAGTAACTGTGTAACATTATACTCCCCCAGTAAGACTGGTGGTCCATTGAAACCTGAAGTATGACTGGGTCTTGATATTATAGATGGACCAATTCACGGACAAACATCAGCAGATGTTGTTTATTGTCGAAGGTACTTACTCGTAGAACGCATTTTTTATTATATTTAGCCACAAACCACTGCTACGTAGGAGGCGAGGATAGTCTATATATTTACTTCTCTAGTAATATCATAAAGAGGAAAGATTTGTATATTTGTCATGAATAAACTCAAACACTAATTTAAATTTGGACTGATTTTAAAAATATGTTTACCAGTAGATTGCTTCCTTATCACAGAGTGGCATAAGATATATACGATCTACTTTCACGCGGGCAAAGGCGCTAGAAGAAGCTACTATATTATAAACAAAATATTTTCATTGGTGTCGATTAAAAGTGGCAAATAAGTAACAAACATTAACTTGTAATGACATTCTAGTACAGTGCCTACCTGTGCCTGAAACTATTTACAAAAATACTTTAAAAAACTCGTGTAAATATAAAATTCACCTGAAAAGGTAGGGTACAACCTATGCCTGCGCCACGTCAGACTGGCCGGCCGACGAGCACGACAGAAACCAATCACACTGTTTACTCGCTTCAGCTAATAGCCCATTACCGTCCGTACACGCGAGCCCAGCTCTGCTTTACTTGACATTTAACAATATAGAATTTAAAGCAATGATTGTGTGCACTTTTGCTATTGAGTGTACTAAGTAGTCGAATCTTGGATTTGGTCGGTTCTTGCTTTAGTTTTGGGTCACTTATTTTGGTACGGTGGGTTACCCATTCTTTGATGCTTGTTTATATACTCGTAAAAGAGATACATAGTGTTGTTGTTAACTTTATTTGTCCTGATATGTTTCGTTGCGGTGTAATGCTGACTCTTAGATATAAGTGGTCTATGAGATTTTCAGAAAACAACAATGCAGTGACCGTGCTAGGAACGTATTAGGCAAAAAACTGTTCTAGTTATTGAAACGTATAAGACTATGCCCCTAGACCGTTTCGTCACCAATCAACACCGTAGCTTATATGCTTTATGTATGGCACTCAATAATGCCAAATTGGTGAGCACACGTATTATAGGGCGTGTGATGACCGTTCTAAGGCCGTTAAATGAGGTCATACTTAGTACATGTTTGCCAGAGAGCAAATTATTCTATCGTCGCTCACGTAGGTACATAAAATATAACCTATGTCACTCCGGGATAAAGCAGCTTTCTATTGGTGAAAAAATTTTACCAATCGGACCGGTACTTCCAGAGATTACCCCCTACATATAAACTTACAAATTTTACCTCTTTATAATATTAAGTACAGATGTTAGAATAATTTTGTTTATAAGAATATGCACTCATTCTTCTTGACGCGGCTACCCGCTATAACATAAGCGAACAACCAAGAGAATGGGAACTGATAAGACTCGGGGATGATACGCAGATACGCGCTACGGTCACTACACACGTTATCTACGCATTGATGATAGATACGTTCTGACTGTATCGTGTTTCTTTCCGTACTTGACACGTTCTTAGCACGGTCATGATATGATACGGTGTAGATACTTAGGTATATGAGATACCAGTAGTAACTTTGGAAGATAGAAGCGAAACAGATGTATCAAATATTTAAACTACGGTATGCCTGCCTAGCTACTCATAACAAAACAAAAACATATTTATTTTCACAAAGCAACCATAAAGGGAACTGTAAAGGTTTAAACATGTACTTGTAGGTGAAACAATAAATCGAGTGGATTTATGCGGGCGCAATAAAAGTCTTCCCGAGGAAAAATAAAGTGTGAAGTGTTGTTAGCGGTTATATTGCACAAACGTGGGATATTTATTTAAGAGGCAGCAAGAGCAGAGCAAACTGAGCACTCCGGACGGAAATGGGCCACGACTAATGTGGACGTTGTGGAGATGTGGAGCGAGCCCCCGCCCGCGGCAGTGTGAGGGTCGAGGACGAGGAGCTATCAGAGGCATCTGTACTGATTGCTTTAAGACTCGTTAACTTTGCAGAGATGTACATGAAACATAGGTATCTCGAAGAAAATCTGAATCATTTTTTTAAAAGAATCGCCATATAATTTCTATTCGGTTCTTCTCCATAGGAAACGACCAATTGGATCCCAGCACTAGCTTCTGACGTTTTATATGTACCTATGTAAGTCTATGTGAAATAAAACTATTTTTAAATTGAAAAAAAAACTATTATTAAGTACCTTGAGCTTATGAAGTCAGCCTTTTTATTAGTAATCAAAAACATTTGATTACTTACATCTTGCAAGTAAGATTCCTTAATATGTGAGTAAAGAAAGGCTTATATGTAACTGGAAAAGTATATGAAATTAATAGCTACCATCGAATAATTATATAGGTACATAACTACTTACCTACTAACCTACTAACCCCTAAATAAAATAAAACCCTAAATAAAATTGAGTCTTATCAATACTGTGAAGAAAATCCTCGCAAATACGTTCTGAGGAACGTTTCGACGAGATTTTTACGAGCTTGTGCCCTTAGTGTGAATTTAGTGAACCAATATTGACTGGGTGCGGTAGTGTTACCACTTCTCGCGTAAACGTACCGGAACCCTCCGGATATAAAGCGTACGCCAATTTGCCCGATTACTTACTCTAGATGAAATATTTGCGCGTTGGCAACACTTGGACTTGGTACTTTACGCGAAATTGATCGAACTCTTTGAATGCCGTAATTAGAGACACAATAGAAAGACAATTGCTTATGTCGAACTGTGTAACATAAGACATTTAAAAGGTTAACTACCTAAGAAGGTACCCGTAGCTATTTTCGACAAATAGATTTTGTTTAACCCCTCGCGCGGGTATTATTATTACGTAATTGCGCGTTTTTACGTAATATCGCCAAAAATAAAAGGAAGAAAAAACACTTCTTCTGGATTTCCTAGGAAAAACGAAGATATAGTAATGTCTCTTATCTTTTTCTGTTATTTTTGTGTGTACATAAATAGTAAAATAAATAAATAATATAGAGACCAAAAATTTCGGTCGAACAAATTTCAACTGTTTTTTAAAGTTACTCAAGTTGTACAGACACATGTACATACATTCAGTGCTCGAGGGATGGTAGCGATTCATCTTATAACTTATCCCACTCGAAGTAGAGCTAGGGAAATTACAAACTTTTATTAACTAAAACACTACGTTCCAAAGTACAACAATCCCGTAGTCCATGAATATTTATCCTTGGTAGCACAATAGCAGCTAAGGTAGTCTATAGAAGGTTATAAAAGGTAGGAGAAGAAAATCGGGTATTAAACCTGACTCCAAAGCTCCCCGACATCCTAGTACCAGGTATCTCAGTACCATCTTGATCATCCACTACAGGGGTTATAGGTAGTTTCAAAACCCGCTAAGTCCATTTTATTCACGTCACAATATTTTAATATATCTAGCAACTCTATTTATTTCCGCATAGTTTTGAGTTATCAGATCTTACCATTCACAGTTATGTTCAATAGAAAATTCACTTTAAAGTAGGCTGTATGTTTCGGAAATAAATAGAGTTGTTAGAGAGAGATATATATTGCGACATGAATAAAAAGGACTTTGCGAGTTTCGAAACTAAGTATATACCTCAATGTAAAGTCGCGCGAAAAATAATATATAAATAAATTTAAAAAAAAAAGATTAAGTGTATCGCATCTTGTTGCTCCAGGACTCGGCCATTTAGTAAACTTGTACTTGAACCTGGACTGTGTTCTTCAAAATTAAAATTAACACTTGTGAATCCCTCACTTAAAACTATTAGGTTGAGTTTTTTCTTTTCCTTCTTTAGGTCGATTTCTTTCGGTTTTCATCATTGTTAATGTTCTCAATGCTGGGACTCAGGCCTCCTCTCTAGTAGAGGGATTGGGCCGTAATCCACCACGTGGGCCCAGTGCGGGTTGGTGAATGTCACTCGTCTTAGAATTTATGCCGCTGCTTCCTGAGCGGGAAAAGTTATTTGATGATTTCTCACTTCAAACAAAAAAAATAAATGATCATGTCTCGCACCTTTAGGTACATTGGTGTTTAAAATACTGGTAAGGCCCCGTTCTTTGATCCGTTGTTTATCACAGATCCGCTAAAGCGTGAACATTGTCATAGAAATTGTACTGGCATATCCGTCTATTTAGACGAACCGAGAAGTAAAAGTATGATACGCCCTTTCCCTCTACCCTAGAGCAGAAGAAGTCATTTGATTATTCCCAATCCCATAAAAAATAAACTCAGCCAATGTGACAAGAAATGTAATGTAAGTAACAAGTTTGTATCTTGAAATACAATTTACAGTTTGGGCCTATCATAACTCCATAAACAACACAATCCCTTGGCAATTTTAATTAAGTTTGTGCATGTCTGTGCTGTGTTTATTCATTAAGTTAATGAATGAGCTCAGCTAGCCTTACGTACGGGAGCCGTACCTACTGTAATTATGTTGCATTAGCTAACATTATCGCTTACTGAGCGCTATCAATTTTATTCAATGCCGTTTGAGCAAACTGCAGAGGCAGCTACTGCGGTGTTTGCCACATTACTGCTTATGTCTACCGGATAAACATGTTATGTAACTATGTAATGCCGTACCTATTTTAACGTCAATTTTCACTGACTCTTGTATCGTCGTGATACATTTATTCAGTAGCTTGTAGAAAAACATGCAGAAATACCTCAATGAAAGGTTGTCTAGGAATTTAAAAAACTTTTTAGGTATCCTAATTGTTTACATAAAAGTTCTAAGGATTAAAATCATACAGTAGGAATTTAACTCTTTAAAAGTAGATAAAAAAATAAAAACAATTTCGGATTATGAATATTTGAACAAACTGTCAGCATCATCAGCCTTTTTAATGTTCCCACTGCTGGGAGTCAGGCCTCCTCTCTAAGAGAGGGAATGGGCAGTAATCCACCACGCGAGCCCAGTGCGGGCTGGTGAATGTCACATCTTCGAATTTTTGGTTCTAGGACATGCCGGTTATCTCACGATGCTTTTCTTCACCGTTTTGAGAGCATTGGTGAGGAAATAAATTTTACAAAGTGATGCGCCTGGCTGGGTTCGATCCCACGACCTAAAACTTGTAAATCAAGGACATTACCATTTGGCCACCGTTGCTCTTCCAAAATTTAATTTCTTAAAAGGAAATTTCCTTCCTAGCGAGTATCGGCCCTAATGAGCTCCTTCAGTTTTGCAGATCCCGCTAATGGAACTACTTATGTGGTATCTTTGAGAAATGGCTGGAGAGGTGCCACGGCATCCTCATGTTCTGATTGAAGCACGTCTCCACCTGTCATTGCGAGTTTGGGAGTTTCGTTTCGACTTCGGGTCCCTTGAGTTTTACAGGCCAGCTAATAGAAATTCGTATTTAATGTATTTAGATTTAGTTAGGTATCTATTTTTATGATCGGAAGAAGAGCCGACGAGAAATCGACTACTTAGCTATCAACTATTTTTTTTACAGTCAACTTATGAATGTCTCGTGTCAATAAAAATGTCCAGCCAAGTTACAAACGTTTCGCTTGCGTCGAACGCTTCGAGTTGGCCGCGTCGCCAAATCTTTTGTTCTGACCATGTGACTGAACATTGAGATGACGTCATTCCCATACATTTGAAGCTTTCTACTAGCGTTAACTATTGTAGATTTGCAACTTGGCTAGAAGAGATAAATATTAATACTTGCTTGTTTTATTCGATTTACACCAATCATCAGCAGTGGAACAGGGGCCTTAGTAGAGGCAGCCTGCAAATTAAATAGCTCATCTCAATAACTCAGCAGTCATTTGGCAAGCTTACAATACCTTCTGACAAAGTAAGTAACAGTAAACAATTTATCTTATTCAGCATAACTGTAGCTGAATGCTATATGATCATAATTTCCACCACAGCCGATGAAACAAAGGAAGCTCGGTGTGGTTGCGCCGTCCGTCTGTCCGTCGTCATTAGCACTAATAACTCGCGCTCCACGCGCGTAACTGCCTACAATAACGCAAAAGAGACGTCCTTGCGGTTTGAAGAGGAAACTCTCTTTGAGCGTCCTAATAATTCTATCAATAGGCGCATCGCTGCGGTCGATGTGGTAATCGCTCGTCTAGAATATGTTTGGAATGCAAGCGTCAGTAACAATTGACACAGGAAGCTTCAGCCGACAGACAGTAATTTCAATGCGGTCGGACGGTTGCAGCATGTGTAATTTCCTCGTTGTTGTTTAGGTTTGAATTTTAATTGCATTTTATACCCTAAGACTATTCTTATCTTTTTTATACGGCAATTTGGTGTAACATGTTGCTTTATGTTTCGCCAATGAGTGTTGGCGTGTGCCGAGTGTAAGTAACGATGATTGCAATGGTCGTTGACAAGCGACAGCCATCACTATATTCATTGAGGGGCGTAAGTTGATATGCATAAGAATTGTAACTGCAATTCAGCAGCAAAGTAATGTTTTTTTTTAAAGGGGGTACCTAGCGAAAGACGTATTTGTCATAACATATTGACAGTTATGTAAAAACTATGTAAGTGGATCTATGATGCGTCATTCTATGAAGGCATGGTTAAAATGATTAGGTACAAGCATGGTACAAACTTTTTTATACTTAATAAATATTTATTATCTTACAATGTTCGTGTTTTTGTTTATGCTAGTTGAATTAGATCCAATTGGGTAGTCTTCATCCTACGGAGTTAAATTTGTAGGTTCAGTGTGATATGTTGGTTTAGTTCCGATAAGAATAATAAAAACATATCCTGTTTTGTCATCTATGATTAGATACCTACTAATAAGGGAATTCTTTAACAATCAACGGCATAAATCAGACAGAATCTTTGTGTACGCACCCATTTAAAACATTTTTTCAATTCACTTGCTCAGAAAGTGACTCTTATTGCACTGCACTTAGGTACATAATGGCCCTTGTTACCAAACTGTGACATTTTGATTACCATTACGCACTAGTGCTATAATGTAGTTAAAACCTTATTGTTCAACCTCTCCCCCGCCATAATTTTATTACATTACCGTATCAGGATGGGCGCAGTCGTCCCCCACGAGTCGCCGGTCAATCCCCGTTTATTCATTTCAGTGAGTGTATTGAAAGGTGAATTAAAAAAAATATGAGCGCGCATATGAAAACAATTTTTTACCGCCACAAAAGTTTTATAGTTATTTTCTTCACAAGTGTATTGAATAACGTCGTATGACACACGTGACTCGTGAGTAATTAATGATTACCGTTCTCGGCTCTCTTAAGACCCTCGCCACGGCTCGGCTCGAAATACAGCCTCGTCAGTAATCACTATATTACACACTTATATCATAATGCACTAGTTTTTTATAAATACTACAATATTATTTTTTACACCACCTGCTCGATAATGTCGTTATATACCTACGACATACAAATCTTACTTAAAGCAAGTCATTCTATCCCTAGGGAGATAATACCTACACTATGGCCGATCCCTAGGGAATAATGAGTCGAATTAAAATGTACGTGCATCGAACAAGTTGACTCGAAATTCAAACTGGACACTAAAAAAGAAAAAAAATAGAATAAAAACGTGCTTATAGTCTGTCTAATAAGTTAAACGACTTGGGTAATTTTCAGGATTTAATGAAATCTGATGTAGTCAACACGGGTTCAATAATCAAGGTTAATTATGAGTTAGAGATCATTGTTTACTAACAGAAGAACCTTATGAAAAGTATCGAATATAAGTATTTTTTAAATGATTAAATATTATAACAAATTCCCAAGTCGGTAGACTTATTAGACAGACTATACTGTCGGGAGCGTTGTAGAAAATTGAAACTATAGAATCTTGGAGTAGTGAAGTTTGTTTGTTGACGAACTTGTAAATATAAATATACTTGTAAATATATACCTATTTCTCTATTAAATGATCTGGTCGACCAAATTTTCTTTTAATTATCTCACAGATGGTGTAAAAAGTAGAGTATGCAACACGAGGATAAAGCTGTCTTTGTCTTGGGCTGCTTGAATTCCTCACTTCACTCAGGTTTCTTTATTAACTCCCTGGCTATGCTCGGGAATTAATTATTCGGGATTAAAATCTAACGAAACGAAGGTTGCTACCTTCGTTTCGTTCGGAATTCAACATGCCGCCCGCGACTTAAAGACACTGCTTTATCCCTTAGTCACATAATCTAGGTACCTACTATTATGCACTACACTACAGTGGCGAATAACTACTAAGGTGCAACGTATTGCGAGTTACGAAGGAACCCAGGAATAAGCTGATCCCAAATGGCGTCAGAAAAACACAAAAAACTTTCATTCAGTGACCGCCAGAGGGCCTGGGCTCGAATGGCTGAAAGGTTTATCGTTTACGATAAACCTTTAAAATGTAAAATATTAATGTTATTTTTTTAATGAGCCTAAATGAATTAAAAAAATAAAATGACAAAGAGAAATGTCACGCGGGTTTTATTTTGCGCGCCTCTGTTGTGGTGGTGGTAAGTCCCTTTTCTAGCGTGGCTAGATACGGCGTCTCCGCTTTTCGCCTGACGAAGGTGACCACCGGACATGGCCAGTTCGATAAGTTCCTGTTTCGGATTCGGATGGAAGTAACTCCCAGGTGTTATCACTAATATTCGGATCGGATCTCTTTCTGCAAGCAGCCACGCCAGCGAAAGAGATTTTCGCAACCATGAAGGAACAGACATCCTCAGCCCCAGCTTTTTTTTTTTTTGCCCCTGCTGCCACCGCGAAGACACCCTAGGCGTTGGGATTCGCAGGGCGGCGAGCTATGAGAAACCAAACCCGAATCGAAAGCATGTAGTGTTCCAAGCGTACCTAGGTACTTGAAAGAGATGTCCGAAAGACTAAGGGGATCCAGCAGAGCCGATACGTGTTAGGGCTACGGGATCGTTTCAAAGATTTATCGTGGCCTTAGAATATAATAAGCAAATATTTGAGTGTGGATTTTATTCGGTAAAATTTTGACACAGTAAGCCTAGTTAGTTGGAATCCATTAAATGACAACTTAAAAAAAAAAACCTATAAGGTTCCTTGCCGTTTTATGAAAAATTCATGTTATGACAGCTCAAAGTCCAACTAATATTTGGGAACTTTGAACTAAAATTCAGCCGTCCAGAAAAAAAAAGATACTTTGGCGTCTTTTCGCATTATTTAGGTACCTAATATTAGTTGAGTAACTAGGTACAATTGCCGCCACGGATCTTGAGCGAGATTCGGTCTCTTTAGTGGTGCGAAAAGACGCGAGGGCGGGGAGTGTCAGTGCTTAGCTCGCCGCGCCATCGCGTCATAGACGTCACTCATGTTTCACTCACTGCGCTGCTGCATGTATGTAGGTACCTAACGATGACGATTGGCTCTCCAATGTATGAAATGCGCAAAGCGATCCCCACTCGAGCGCTCAAGATTCGTTTTGGCAATTGTATCTAGGTATAGGTACCTTATCTTTAAAAAAGTAGGTAAATAAACATCAAGTAAGTTATTTCATAAAATTATCTGCCTATTTATATATCTAAGTACCTATCAACAAAACAACATTAATATAGGTAATTATAAATAATTTCTTATTTATTATCTACAAAATATGTAGGTAGGTAGGTACTTATATGAATTAATTTAAAACAAAAAAAAAACTAAAATGAATTGAAACCATTTGAAACCTTATTTTTATTATCTCACGATTTCAGCTTAGTAGGTAGGTACTATGTGCAAGAAAGTGGGTTTGATGTCCAAGTTGTGTAGGTAGATATGATTTATTATCTACCTACACAATATGTGTATAAAAAACTGCATTCAAATGTAGTTTTTTGTCTGACAACCATTGACAACGGATCATTTAATTGAAACATAACAAAACTTATTACACCATCTGTATTATTGTGAAGAAAGGTTAACATTTTAATTATTCTACTCGACACAAGATGGCGTTACTTGTGATTTAGTTATTTCACAAATGTTATAAATAAGGTAAAAAAAAAATAAGATGCTGCTAAGGAACTGTAAAAATAACTATAGATGTAGGTAATCCATTTTATTTATAATATTAGTCTATAAGTTCCATAATCCTTATTTATTTTAATTATTCCTGAACGAAAGAAACTAGTGTCAATTAAGTCAATGTCAAAAAATTACAAAAAAATAAATCAGCTGTTATTTGACGTAATCGTATTTGTAACCTAGAAAAAGGTTCTAAGTTCAAATAAATAACATTTCTTTTAGTGAAATAAAATATTTACTGGGTTTAATTAATTATTTATTTATTAACACCTATTTTGCGGAAGGCGAATATCCAAAGCTGAAATAAGTGTTTCCAGTTTTGTGTATATTTATCAAGCTTTGTAGTAGGTACGCTGTAAGGAAATAATGTCGCTGCTAAGAATTTTATGCTCCCGGCGGATATTCACAGCTGAGAAACTAAATTTGATTTATAGATGTAGCTCACAAAATGCATTTAATTTATCCGACACAGCCGTTCAAGTTTACCTCAAAAATATAATGTTAGAACATGAAAGTTTGAACTTAAAAATGAAAAGAACATCTGAAGAAACAAGGCGCATGTTTGAGATAAAACCGATCGTGAATGTGCTGGAGCAGCGAATCACATTGTACGATAACATCGAAATGCTCAAGGAACTCAATAAGAAGCATAGCAATGACAAAGATGATGAAATGAAGGAAATGATAAAAGAAGAAGCTGAGATATATTTGAAACGTATGAAAGAGGTAGATAATGAGTTACAGTCGATCCTTTTAGAGCCCCAGCTTTCGGAGGGTGGAGTGCTGGTGGAGGTAACAGCTGGTGCTGGTGGTCAAGAAGCTATGCTATTTGCTCGAGAACTATTTGAAATGTATGAATCATATGCTAAGTACAAAGACTGGCAAGTATGTATCGTCTCTTTCGAAAAGTCCGACATTGGAGGCGTTAGGAAGGCTTCCATGTTTATTGATGGTGTAGGTGTACCTGAACTAATGAAAATGGAAGCTGGAGTGCACCGCGTACAAAGGATCCCTGCTACTGAGAAAGGTGGACGCATTCACACAAGTACTGTATCCGTAGCTGTTCTACCTAAGCCCACTGATATAGAAGCAAATATCCCTGAACGAGACCTTGTCATTGAAACTAAACGTGCAAGTGGTGCAGGTGGCCAGCATGTAAATACTACTGACAGTGCTGTCCGTATCACGCATACTCCAACCGGTACAGTAGTTGAGTGCCAAGAAGGCAGATCACAAATAAAGAACAAAGAAATTGCCATTCAAAAGCTGCGGACAATTTTGCTAGACAAACAAATACAAGAACAAGCTTCCAAAATTAACAGTGAAAGGAAATCACAGGTTTGTTATTAAATAAATCTAATTTGATTTACTACAAATACAAAGTTATTACATATGACAAAAGCACCATATTCTATGTTTGTATGATATTTAATTGATTATGTTTATTAAAATTAAGATGTCCTTACCTGACCTGAGAAACTAATACAAACATGAAGTAATGAGTATAATTTTTTTTTTTTATATGTTTATAGGTTGGGTCTAGTAACAGAAATGAGAAGATTCGTACATACAATTATCCACAAGACCGAGTAACAGAGCATCGTGAGGGTGGTGGAAGTGTTCATAACTTACAAGGCTTCATGGGAGGAGATAGTCAGCTAGAACAGATGCAAAATAACCTACTGCGAGCACAGAAGCGACAAGAATTCTTGGAAGAAATCAGTTGTGTTGCTAAGAACGTAAATGTAAAGTCAGCTGATAATAACTAGTAAGTAAGGTCCATGTTTGATTAAATAGTTTACTTGATTTAAAAAAGCTATTTGAATAAATTATAAATGTTTTATTTTATTTATTTATGAGATACGGTGCATATTAATACAAGATTACCAACACTAAAATGTCATTGGATAAACAAATATCTAGTACTATTGATGAAATCATTATTATAATAACATTTGCTAAAAATTATATTTCTAAAATTTTAATTTTTTTTTTTCCTTTCTCTACTGCTAATTGGCAAGCTGCTTCGCTCTAAAATTATCAAAACAAACAAAAACATGCATCAAATGAAATTAAAATTATTCATTGTTGTTTGTAAACTAATATAAATGAGTACAATAACATGTATAAGTATCGGTCACTAATTACCAGTCACCCTCTATACCTATTATACTTACTTTAAACTAAAAAAAAATTAATTCAAGAAGTAAAACTAAATCCAAAACTAAAGCGATTGTCTTATTCCTTAAAAGTCCAGGAATATCATAAATCTAAACAAAACGAATTAATCGAATCCGAAAAACGACAACGGTAAAAGGGTAAAACCGAATCCGAAACCGAGTTTGTTTTCGAAAATCGGAAAACCACACCAAAACAACAATACCAAATCACAAAGCTAAACACGAATAGCCAAAAATCGAAAAAAATCAACAAAAAAAAAAATAAACAATCAAATAACAGAGTATAGACCTTATGCACTATAGTGTTAAGCGCGCGCCGATGTCCACATGAACACATACACACATTTTTTTTTTCTTTTTCTATGGTGGGAAAAATCATGCATTGACATCCCCGCCCTTGGGCGGAGCGGGAGATAGTGTCAGACTCTTACTGACTAAAAGACCCACCACGTTCCTTCTAGCCTTCATACCGGGGCTCGAGCGCCCTTTCGGATAACCCTGGCCCCAGTAGGCTTCGACCCGGCTGGGTCCCTGCTGTTGCTGACAACTCCTTGAGGCGCGCGGGAACAGTGCGCGTCGTCGACGACTTGGGCTTGGTCCGGACAGTTACCGGACGGCCGGACAGTGAGCTACCCATTGCTCACCGTCCGCAAACCCGCGCCTACGTTGGCCGGAAATCGGGATCAGAATCCCGGCGGCGGCGGCGGCGATAACGCTTTTGCCTGATGGGTTCGGCCTCCTCCTTTGCGAGCATTACTGCTTCGCAGAAGTCGGTGACCGCCTGCCACTCCTCCTCGCTCCGGACCATGGCCTCAAACAAGGCCCGGCGCGAGAGGTCTCCGCCGCCGATCGCCCCCACGAGGCCACGGCAATGCTCCGCAGGGCACACCTCGACTGTGTGCTCCACCGTGTCCTCCGGGCGTTCCGCACAGTGGCGACACCCGGGCGTCACTTCCGCATGAATCGAGTGCAGGAAACTCCCGAACGAACCAGGTCCGGTGAGTACCTGCGTCATGCGGAAGGTAAGGACGCCGTGAGGTCTTTCCAGCCACGCCTCAAAGAGGGGACTTACCGCCATGATTGTGGCGTGCCCAAACACACACACACATGAAGTACAGATAAAGAGCACATAACGTCAGCGTGTTTCAGAAACCTATCAGCGCCATCTATCGGAATCCATGAGTACCACTTATTTATGCTGCGAGTGTTGATTTTTTTCTCAAAAGCGGATTGCTTTATGGTTAGATTTAATGTTTTAATATTGTTTTATTTAATTTGTTTTAATCAAATTATTTTATTATTCGTTTGTATCATAGAACCTATACTAATTTTGTAGAGGATTGCACAGAAATTTTCATCCCTTATTTTAGGGGATGGGGAAAGATTTCCAAAAAAAAATAAGGCAGGTATTTAGCAGTAAGAATTTTAGTTTTCAGTGCAATTACAGTTCATCTAAAATGAGATACAAAGGGCTTATATTTCAGGTAAGTCCTACCTATCGTTATTAGTCGTACCTATCTGGTGTGTTGGCGACGTCTTAGGGAAGGTTTTTTTAATTTAGATTTAAATATTTCTTTAATTTTTAGGGTTCCGTAGCCAAATATGAAAAAACGGAACCCTTATAGATTCGTCATGTCTGTCTGTCTGTCTGTCTGTCTGTCCGTCCGTCCGTATGTCACAGCCTCTTTTTTCGGAAACTATAAGAGCTATACTATTGAAACTTAGTAAGTAGATGTATTCTGTGAACCGCTTTAAGATTTTCACACAAAAATAGAAAAAAAGCACTAAATTTTGGGGGTCCCCATACTTAGAACTGAAACTGAAAGTTTTTTTTTCATCAAACCCATACGTGTGGGGTATCAATGGATAGGTCTTCAAAAATGATATTGAGGTTTCTAATATCATTTTTTTCTAAATTGAATAGTTACGCGAGAGACACTTCCAAAGTGGTAAAATGTGTGTCCCCCCCCTGTAACTTCTAAAATAAGAGAATGATAAAACTGAAAAAAATATATGATATACATTACCATGTAAACTACCAACGAAAATTGATTTGAACGAGATCTAGTAAGTAGTTTTTTTTTTAATGCGTCATAAATCTAAAAAAATACACTATTATTGTCTGTGCGATAAAAGAACCGTCGTGGTGTAAAGTGAAAACAACATTAAAGATTTTAAGTAGCAACACAATCCAGCCATCCGTCAAATGCCAAACGTCATATAATATTGACACTAGTTTGTTTATTATGTTATTTTATTGTGATTTTTAATTGAAATCTTCAGAAAGGTGATCAAAATTTTTACTGAGCTGCAAGGGAAATAATATTTAATATATTACAGTTTTGCCAAAGAAAACAAATGGCAAATCACACCTTTATTGATCAAAACAAAGTCACGAACTTGTAAAACATTGGTATGCTGTTTTTTTGGTACGTAACACTTTTATTTTAATGTTTTTAGACTTCCTAGGTAAACTCCTGTCCCTGCTATCTCCAAATCTATATAAATTAAACGGAAATTCATTTAAACATGACGATATTTATTTATTTTGTTTTGGTCAATATTTTCGATGGCTAGTATAAAGAGTATTGATACTTTAAATTTATAATGCGTTTCGACTAACTTAGAATATTTCTTTTCAGGGTTCAGTACGGTAACTAAAATAAAAAAGGGCAAGTGTGAGTCGGACTCGCGCACTGAGGATTCTGTATAAATTTACCTATGAAATCAATTCCCGAATTGAGTTACGAAGATTTTTCCGAATTACAAATTTTTTTTTTTTGTGGCGTATCTACAAATTTACAATTTCCAGATTTTTCCCTGTACTTGTTCTATGAGACCTTGATTTATGCCAAATTTCAGGATTTTATGTCAACGGGATTCACCCTATGAACTTTGATTCCTTTGAGTATCGAAATATACGTTTTTTGCGACATAAACGGCCGTATCTTTTTTTTTCGTTAACTCAGAAGTCTGAATTTTTCACAACTTCAAAAGACCGCAGACTTGAGCGTATGGTTTTAATATTAACTCGATACCTCCAAGCGTTCTCGAATTAAAGGGTCTTAACAGATAAACAGACGGACAACCAAGTGATCCCAAAGATCTTATATACGAGATGGTCCCTTACAGGCTAAATAGATTTTTTACGCAGCAACATTACAAATTCTGAAGTGTACTTTATTTTCATAGTCAAAGTTAGCAGTAGTTTAAGTTCATATTTTTCATTGATTAGCAAAAGGGAAAAATGTACTGAGGAAGACAACGAGAAAGTGGTCGTGTCATCGTGTGTTCCATTTTTACCTTTATATTTAACTAGGATAAACATAAACTTGCTGTTAGCTACAATATTCCTGTCAGTGATAATAGACCAATCCCAGTCAAAGTGATAGAACCATTTTCGTTGGAACTGGGTAAGTGGTCGTTGGTGGAACCTACCTAGATAGGCAGTGCAGCAGTTTCTTCACGCTATTTTCCTTTACCGGTTCGTGTTTGCATTTAAATATTCATCATCATTACAAACTAAAGATGTCCACTGTTCGACATAGGGCTCCCCCAGGTGTTTCATCACGTGGGCAAGTTCAATAAATAGGCTACTAATATTATAAATGCGTAAGTTTGTGAAGATGGATGGAGGTAGTCGTATGTATGGATGAGTCGCGCAAAAACTACAAGACAGATGAACTTAATCATAAACATTGCAATAATATAGCTATAACTTTGCAGTTTCATTAGGTGAGCAAATTCAGCCAATAGGATAATTTTTATTATAGGGTGAAGCCGCTGGAAGAAGCTAGTCTAAAAATATCAAGATTTAACAATCGCACTATAATGACGTCGCAATGTTGTTTACATAACAAAAACGATATTTATCTACAGCAGCGCCCTCAAATCCCACGATGGTTTACTTTCCGCACATACAATATTAAAACATCGATCAAAGTTACAACGAACTACAAGAACTTTTATATTATGTTACTTGCTGCTGCGGAACCCTCCATGGGCGAGTCCGACTCGCACTTGGCCGGTTTTTTCCTATACTCGTACAATACTTTTTATAAGATTCTATTAGTAAACAATGATAATCTCTTTGCAACCTTGATTGTTCATCCAGTGTTGACTATAATCAGATTTCAAGAATTTGATTATTTGATTAGATTACCCAAGTCGTTTGACTTTCTTTAGTGTTTGCCCGGCGTAGGTGTTCGATAAACGTATGCGCAGCACAGGCATTTCCTCTGGAGTCAATTTAACGCTGTGAAAACGTGGCGCAGCCGTTGCGTTGCTGCGCCGTTTCCTCTGGAGTCAATTGAAGTCGCGGCTTCTGCGATGCGTATACGTTTATCGAACGCCTACGCTGGACAAATGCTAGTGTGAAGGCGCTCTAACCCATACTTTTGGTAGCTTTCTGTCTGTAGATTCTAAACTCTCCTAAAAGTAGTACGCCTCCTTGCTGTCATAATGGGTCGCTGGTCTACTCCTTTGTTATGCCGCCATGGAAATCAATCGTTGTAATTATTTTCATTGACGTAAGTCAAGTTGATTGTGAGTAAAATATTTTTTTCTTCGTATTTTCTTTTATAGTGTTATTGTTTATAAGATCTTGATATTAATACCTTACCCAGACGACAAGTTTAACTAAATGTCAATTTCAAGGAATTTATTTATTTGGCCTATATTCTCAGCCGTAAAACTACAAATGCATCGTAAGTGCAGTGTTTTCAAAATATCCGATTTCCCTGTTCAAGCTTATCTGAAAAACTTGAAGTTAGAACATGGAAATCTAACCTCTAAAGTAAAAAGAACACCTGAAGAATCAAAACGTTTATTTGAAATAAAACCAATTATAAACGTGTTTGAACGGCGAAACAACTTACACGATAACATTGAAGCGCTTAGTAAGAAGCAATGTGACGATAAAACTGAGGTGGAAATGATTAAAAAGGAAGGTTTGTTATATTTGCAACGAATGGCGGATATAGATCGTGACTTGCAGTCACTGCTCTTGGAGCCCAAGCTGACGGAAGGCGGAGTACTTTTGGAAGTGACGGCTGGCGCCGGCCACGAAGCTATGCCGTTCGCGCAGCAACTATTTGAAATGTATGAATCATACGCCGATTATAAAGACTGGGAGGCTTGTATCGTCTCCCTCGTAAAACACGAAATTGGAGGCATTAGGAAGGCTTCTATGTATATCGAAGGTATAGGTGTGCCTGAGCTAATGAAAATTGAAGCTGGAGTGCACCGTGTACAAAGGATCCCTGCTACGGAGAAAGGTGGACGCATTCACACAAGTACCGTAACCGTAGCTGTTCATCCTAAGTCCATCAATACAGATGAAAATATCCCTGATCGAGATCTTGCCATTGAAACCAAATGTGCAAGTGGTGCAGATAGTCATCATGTAAATTCGACAGACAGTGGTGTGCGTATCACGGACACTCCAAGAGGTACTGATGTGAACTGTCAAGAAATTATATCAGAAGAAAGTGACAAAGAGACTGATATTGAAAAACAAAGGACAATTTCGTGGCAAAAAGGAGAAGAACAAAAAACATCGAATAATGAACCGGAACAAAAGGTTAGTCAGTTTTTAGCTATCTAGGAAAGGGTACTACTACTTATGTAAACATCAATCAGCCTGACTAGCCTTTCCGGTATGTAGATCAACGCCTATCGGACCTAACCCAGTAATCGGGTAATACGATACTCCATTGGGAAATGGTCTCGGTGGAGCGAGAGGGTGTCGAGACTTTAATGACTAAAACCTACCCGTGTTCCTTCAGTTGTACTTTGCGTTCGAGAGCCACGGCGACTCTTTCGAACAATCAGGCACAGAACTAATCACTTAATGCGTTTTCCGAGGTACCTTTCTCGACAAATATTGCTCAAACTTGAAGCTTGACCCATGCGTATCATTTAGCCAAAGGCTCGTCCTTTTTCATTTTGATCGAAAAAATGACAAAGTTAATTTGATTTGCCTGCTGGAGTCTGTGTTTCCTAATAGCTACAACCTCTAAGGGTCTGTAAGTCAAGAGTGAATAGGTTAATTCTAAGTAAGCGTGTTCCGACCACATCATCGCTTGCCATCAGGTCATATAGTTGTGAAACACTAGAAGAACACAAAAAAACAAGATTCTATTGGTACTTATTGCTTGCAGACTGGTTCCAGTTTTATAAAGGATCTGGTCCGCACATATGACCATGCTGAGGATGTGGTGATGGAACATCGCCAGGGTGGAGGGATTGCCCACAATTCGTTGGAGTTCATGGAAGGGGACTACCTACTGGAGCAGATGCAAAACAATCTGCTGAGAATAAACTGGCGCACGGAGTTCATGGAAGAAATTAATCAGTTTGCTGAGAAGATTAATTCTAAAACAGCTGATACTAACTAGTAGATACTAATACATGTACTTACCAACCTGAAAATACAAGTATTTAATGTAATTTCTGTGTTGATACTTACCAATATTATTTTTACCTTAGTAAAATCGGAGTTAATTTAATGAAATTCATTTTAAATTATTGCAATAATTTATTTATCTATAGTAACAAATAATCACATTTCGGTAATTAAGTAAATGGTTCACGTCTAAGACAAATACGTAAATGACAGAGATTCAAAATACTAAATTCTAATAATAATTTTACAAGTCTGACCACTCGGTGGTGTAATACTGCATCAATATAATAAAATTTAAGAATACAATAAAATTTAATTTGAAATGTTTTACGTAGGTAATTGTTTTTCATTTGATAAGAATGTCGTAAAAGTATCCATCCCTTTAAAATAATTCACCATAAGGACGGAGCAAAGGTAACATTTATTAAAATTACAACATAGAGAAAACCGATAGGTGTGTGTTAACAGGAATATTAAATCATGCAATTAGCCAATTCTTTACAAAAGCTATAATATCCTTAATAAGTAAATTGTATCTTTACCTCACATTTTCAAGAACATCCCACATGGTGACATGCGGATAATTTAATTTGTTGATATGAATATTTTTATTATTGCTTCCTATTGTGGCACAAAGGGAGCATAACTATCATTTAAAATTTGATATGTGGGAATGACATGTACTTCATTAAATTACCTACCTATTCTAAAAGCAGAGATCAATATAATTCATAATAATAACACAAATATAAACTATATAAATGAGAGTTTTGATCATTCTTTACCTACAAACAGAAATATTTCAATAAACTATGACATATCTTAACAGAACGTAATGTCTTCTATTGTATTTAAGAATTTGTAATATGAAGAACACAATACTACAACGATACCAACGTCATCATTAGTAATTGAAATGTTATTCGTAGATATCTATTTCAATGACTAAAGATTACCATGATTCGTGATGTTTTTTCAACTGCTTTCGATTGCCGGCCTTAGTTGAGCTAAGTAGCTAAAGCACTAAGCAGCTGTACCATTATCAGGATAGGAAGATGAGGGTGACTGCTGTCAGATTCATACAACATGGCTACCTATACTTTTCACTCATCTTAAAGATGCATATTTCCATGCTATGCAAAAGGACCTTAAGCGTTGACTTATCCCATACACTTACGGTAAGTGCAGGTCGGTAATGAAGTATGCCTATCAACCTCGCACGCTAGACCGCTGAATGCTTTAGATGGCTGCCAATTTCAAACGTTTCAGTACTTTACGCTAGATATCTAATTATTAAAAAGATGCTCAATGAAAACCATGTCTTGCCGTTGCCTGGTAAACTGCCCCGTCCGCACATATCGATATTGCTTTCCTAAAAAAAATATTTAAATTAAATTAATAGTCGAGTTTATATGTCAGAATTCCTTAGTGATTTGGATCCTTCCAGATAACACAACTTGTTCGATAGGATTGACATCCTATCAATGTGCAAAGACGTGCAGGAGTTGAAACTGACACATGGGATTTAGTATTCAAAACTTTGCTAATTGGCTAATAGCTGTATCTACAGGACCTATTCTTCTCTTCTGTTTTTTTTGTCATTAATGTTACTCTTAAAATTTTCATTTCTGTGCCTTGATATTGTCATTTATTACTCTGTCAAGGTTCTTTAATACTTACTTCAGTATGATTCCTAATGCACGAAGTTGGTTGCTTCCTATATAAGGGATGCATATGCTTTAAGCAGGGCAGAGATTCATTGTAGTTGACCTCCGTCGCGTCCACGGTCATGGCGGCCACCTCGTCCTTCGGGCAGTTGGCGTCCACGACAATCATCAGCATATTGGTGTAGTTGACGTGTTGTGCATAGAAAGGACGGCCGCATTCTGTCACCGGTTTGTTGAGCTTCTCATCTAGGTTATTGTAGTCTATCTGGTATAGATACATCTCTCGGTCGCAAGGAGTAGGCCGTGTTCGGTTAATCAGCACAAGTTTCTCATAGTCTCGCTCCAACACTCGCATATTTGGAGGTTTCGACATGTACGGGTCGTCGGTCTCTTCGTCATTTTCATAGCTCTGATATGCAACTGTGCCAGAAAGTTAATTATTAGTTCCCAGCATGAAATGTTTAGGTCGTCATGCACGAGCAAATAATCCGTGAAATTTAATGAGAAACAAAAAGAAGTTGAAAAGTTAAGAAACATGCAGAAGAGTAAAGATTGTTTAAAGATAAGAATTTGTTATACAGCTGAGGTGAAGTAAAAAAAAATTATAGCAGAATAATCCCAGACAGAAATAGAAAAAAAATATGTTGGACCCCAATTCAATTGAAAAGAAAATAGATTCAAAGATAATGCCAAAAATAAACATGTACGATTGGCTGCAATAGTGGTTGGATAGTACAGAAAAAAAATCGTGTGAAGCGAGAAATGACGCCATCTAGCATAAAATCAGATTGAAATGTTGTTATTGACAACATTAATTATACTGCTACTAGGTGGCGTTGCTGTACTTCAAATGCTTATGCTAATGCCTTTTTTTTGTAGCTTCTTTTGTTTCTATAAACATTGAAACAATTTATATATTTTTTTATTAAGAGTTGAAAATATTAAAATTTAATAATTATCAATTTATAAATATCTGATTGTCTATGTGTCAGTTTCAAAACTTGAGACGGTAGGTTTAATATGGATTTATAAATAATAATTAGTAGGTAGTTTATATAATACTTAGACCAAAGAATTGTGACTAAGCTTTAATTGATTGTTCGCAAGTTCATTTCGATTACCTCGTTCGAGCTCCTTTCGTTTATTTTTTTTTTTAATCAGGTCAATTTATCACAATGAGTATGAATTGTAACATAGATGTAGTGACAAGAGCTCAAATAATTGCTTTGCATAGTCAAGGTAAAAATTTGTCAGAAATAGCCAGAGATATCGGTGTAAACGTAAGTAATCTTATTTTACACTTTTTTATATAACAAAACACTCCTCTTTATAATAATCATTATTAGGTATTATATATTTTTGTTTTATTGTTGCAGAGAAAAACAGTTGTTCTATGGGTACGACGATTTGAAGAAGATGGTTCTTTGAAACACCGTCAAAGAACTGGTAGTCCAAAACTGATAAACATGTTGCAGCGTCAAACCATGGTAAGGGAATACGAGGAAAATGGATTTTTGCCGACGAACCATTATGCTGGTTTATTTGACACAAGCGTCGACACTGTCTTGCTCTTCATAGTGAAGGGCTGCATTATCGGAGGCATGCTGTGAAACCTTTGCTTACGGAAACCCATAAAAGAGCAAGATTGCAATTTGCTATGGACCACATAGACTTTGATTGGAGTAATGTCATCTTTACTGATGAAAAAACTTTTAAGTCCAGTGAACACGGTCGATTATGTTTGTGGCGTCGAGATAATACGCGATACACAAGTGGTCACGTAGTGCCCAATAGGCAATCTGGCCATATAACGGTGACCATGTGCGGATGGATGAGTGCAGCCGATCCTGGAGAACTAGTGAGAATACCAAGCCGAGCAAATAGTGCAAGTTATATAGAAGTGCTGGATTAGACAATGTTGCCCACAGTTCGAACGGTGTATCCAAGCGAAGAATTGCCACAGATAACATTTGTGCAGGATAATTGTCCAATACACCGTTCGCACAGTGTGCAGGCTTGGTTTCGTCAACATAATGACATTTGCGCTATTCCTTGGCCTGCTAGATCACCGGATTTAAATCCAATTGAAAATTTATGGGGTGTTATTGTTCAACGGTGGAATAATCAAAACGAGCTTACTCCAGATGCGTTAAAGGCTCATTGTTTACAAATATGGGAGAGTATTCGTGGTTCAGATCTGTGTAAAAATTTGATTAATTCAATGCGTTCCCGAATGCAAGCTGTTATTGACCAAAATGGTGGTTATACGAGATATTGATAAATATATTTAATTAATATTACATATTTACTCAGTACGTACTGGAGACCTCGTTACGTGTGTTTTACTTAATACTTGTATTTGAAATAATTTAAAAAAAAGTTATGAACACTTAAAGTTATAACACAACATAATTTTGTTTTTTTTTATGTTACCTACTAAACATTTGATATGTGGTTGTGCAATTTTGTAGTTTTTTTTTTTCATATCTTGCGTCTTGTTTGTTTTTGTTGAGGTTACATAAGCTTCAATCCTCTTTCCAATTTGGGAAACGAATATTTAAGCTATGGCCTCAATAAAAAATTACAAGTAATATTATAATCTTATTCGATGATTAATAATCTGACTGTTGAATGGTAAACTGTAAGAAATAAATATCTATATTATTTTATTATTGCCTTTTTGTTTGATGAGCCTGTTTACCTGCTTTTTTTTCCTTTTGCTGCGTAACTACCGATTTGAATATTAATAATGATATTACACAACGCCGTCTAGTCCCAAGCTAAGCAGAGCTTGTGTTACGAGTCCTAGACAATTGATAAACATACTTATATATTTCTAAATACATACATATTACAGATAAATTACACCCAGATTCAGCAAATGATCGTGCCCAACACACAAACATTTGTTCTGGGTGGGAATCGAACCCACGACCCCGACATTGCAGTCAGGACCACTAACCACTAGACTAACAGGCCAGTCATAATGTTATATTACAATTAAATATCCACTTTGTCAGCTTCGATATAAATCCTACCGATTTCTTTTATTTGTTATTCATAACTTCAAAAAGTACAGAGGAACCAGAAATCTGACCCACCTGGCAGTAGAAGGTAGATAACATAAGACATCCTAAAAGTTAGACGAATTTGAACCTTCTGCAATAAGCAGAAGTTAAGTGGTATTCAATTCGGAGCTAATTTAAATGAGTAAAACGAACGAATACTGTTATGACTATTTGATCTTTAAGACGTAACGTTAACTTGTGAATACGGTCCTGTCACATAATGCACTTGTTAATTTCAACATTATTCCATAAGTCAACATAGTCTAATGGTAGTAACTGTAGACTTATATTGACGTGGTCGCCGGTACTAAGTTCAAATCAGTCACGCTACTTTTAGTAGGTTTGTGTTTAGAATACTGAATTGTTTTTTTTAAATCAAATTAAAATTTATAAGTATTAAATTAAATTAATTATTTAAATCAAAACTTTAATGAAAAACAACTAAATATTACTTATACAAATACTTTACTTTACAAAGAAATTTAAGTATTCGTCTAATAGACTTAATTGAAATAACTATGTATAAAGGTAAAACACATAAAAGAAGTGAAGATATTAAAAATTGTTTACACGACGTCATTGCAATTAGTGTCGACTGGTTTTTGCGTTATTAGAACGGTTCATTTTTATTTCTCTACCCTAAACTAAGTAACATTTGAATACCAGTTTTATGATGAATATGCCTAATGGTCTAGACTACCCACTTATTACAAGTCAAGCGAAATTATTCCAAATATGTTTGAAGAATGTTCAATTTGGGGTTTTAAATCGAAAGCAAAAAAATACACAAGATTTGCGATTTAGCCTCGTGCCTTACTGCGTCAAAGTCTTTACATAAACCACTAAGCTAACTATGATATTAAAAAATGTATTTTAATTTTGGACTATGACCATTTACTTACTTTATCTATCTTAAGTAAATACATTATTATTATATATTAAAATAATAAACATTTACTTGCAATACTTTCTTTCATTTCTATACAAACTGTCCATTTAAAAAGACATTTCCCGACTTACGTTATTAAAGAAAAGTAAAAAAAATGCCAACTAAAACACAAAAGCTGGAAAACAAAAAGTAAAAAGTTTAACTTGAGATTTGAACCAGAAACATGTGCATCACAAGCCGCCGTTGTTACCATTGGACGAAATGGACTCTTGTGGTCACACTTGAAATTTAACGTTACTTGTAATGCTAGACGCAATATTCGTGCCCGTTTACAAACAGTTGATAAGAATCACGAAATTAGTTAAGCTTGTGTCTCATATTTTTTTATCAATCTACCCTCACACCCAGTTGTTGAAGATAACGATGACGCATGTATCTATTTTCTGTCAAACTAAAAGTCAAGTTTATGGTTTGTGAGATTGCCTTGGTCGCCATTTAGCTGGGAAGCAACCAACGCCATCTAGTTACATTTTCGAAAACTTGAATTTTAACGTGCAAGGGAAATTAGACACTAGGGTACCCAGGCAATTTCACAGCTGTCTGTACATGATATGGAGACGGGTATTTGTTAATGTTTGAATTGTTTGTTATTTTACCGTTGATATTATTCTAATTTCCTGAAAAACGAAAAGCATGCAAATGTTTATAATCCTAGAATACAATATTCTTTCGATTTTCATATGGGGTAGATAGACATTATAGGTAGGTACCGATATAGAAGTTTATAAAATTGTCTATAAAACGCGTTTTATCTACAAGCATGCACATTCCTACCGTTTAGCATGCTCATTCTCGGTCTATTAATATGCTTTTGTTCTTAAATTTAGCCAAAACCTGTCAAAGATCTGTCTTTTTGTTAATAAGTTTCAGAATATTACTAATTTATTTTAGTCATGAATCTGTCATTGCGTATTTTATTCGACCCTGATCAATTTAAGCTAGACCAAAAATGAGCTTGCGTTTTATAAGATAACAGCTAGAATATATATGAATAAATAAAACTATAAGAGTTGTCTATCGGTTAACACGTGCGTGTGCGCGCTCTACATGTAACTCACCAGTGGGTGTAACATTCTCTGAAAAAAGATGGAGTCATTACTACTTTAGTAGAAAAAATAACTAAGTCCAATTGTTGACTCCATAAATGAATTTTGCTTTCGCTACAGATATTGTGAGAACCAGCTATGAAGTAATGTTGGGTGCAGTTGAACCGCGCAGTGCACTCACATGCACCCAAAATAACTTTCGTGTAGGTATACAAATTCAGTGAGCAAGTGCTACAAGTTTTTGTAACACACTTGACTAGTATTACGTGTTATTTCAATCTAAGTTTGACTAGAGGCAATAACCTAATAGTAAACATATATTTCCGTATCTTCAAAATATTCCATGCACAGACACATTGATAAGCACAACTTTGTATCTCGCGCAGAGAAATGTTATTCCAAGTTAGACACGGTATCACTTCTACAGTTTACTTCGGCTATAAGTGCTCGTTGTCATGCAGATTGACAGAACATGCCGACAACGCGCAAGAGCAACATCGAATGCAGAACATATGTATGTAGATCCACAACACTCAGGCTATTGGCCTGGAATTTCATGGCTGCTGTGGAATATTCTTGAAGTATTTTCACACATTATGGTCATGAAAACTTGCATTTTATACTCGTATAAAGGTTAACGTACCGTCATCCAAGGAGTAGCTGGATGCTTGTGCCAAACCTGTTGTGATAGAGTTGTAGAACCAGACCGTGGTGGCTAGGAACCACGCCATGACGAGGCGCAAATTTTCTAGCGGCTGAAAATCGAGAAATAACATTAAGAAATAGCTATTACAAACATAATTTTTTTGATCTTTTATTTGATCAGATTTGCCTGCTTTAGTTGCAAAACGTCGAAGAAAATAGAGTATTTTCACGTCGATGCGTATATCATTTTAAACATATGACTTAATGATTAATTTATTAGATCAGTATCGAGGTAAAAAAAAGAAAACAAAATATAGGTTACTGTAAAGAGCATAGTAGCAGGGTTCGTAGTTTTCTTCTCTCTGAAGCAGACAGCTTGATAGTCCACAATGTGCACTGCCTTGTACACGTCGTCTTCGACGAGTCTCGACATGATGTCTGGACGAATCTGCGAATAACATATTCACTGTAGTTTATTCTATATACTTATCATCCTCCTGCCTTATCACAGTTAAATTGGAAGTAGAAGAAATGCTGTTCAGCATATCTTCCTGTATCGTCTCGATAGTCACCTTCTGTCTAACCATATCAACATGCACTCAATACATCCATCGTTTCTTCGGTCTTTCTTAAACCCCTATAACCATTTCTAGTATTTCAACCCCACTGACGTGGTTGATCCTTACCCTGCCAAAGAACTGTCCAGTCTGAGTCGCATCTTCACTGACTATTATCCAGCCGTTGTTGTCCACCAAGTAACAATCCCAGTTATCAGATTGACAAGTCGTGCACTCCTTGTTATGTTCACACTGCAAGGAAAAATGACAATAATACAATAATTAATATTTCTTCACTATATGTTTTTTCTCAAGTAGGCTTTAGTCTAGTTTAGAACTGTCTTGATCAAAACTTTGGTTGTTTGATTAATTATTTAGTTAACATTGCAACTCACCGAAGACGTAATATTATCAAACCACTCGCTGAGTCGTTCATGTTTGAATTGGAACCCAACCACAGCGGCAGGTGCCTTCCTATGTCCGTCTCCATGGAAGACCGCATGCGAAGCGGTGACCATGGCCAAGCTAACGTTGAGCGGGAACTTGATAGTGCTCAAATCTACGCTATAAACGTAGCTGAGGGGATCCACGTAGTGTTGTTCCACAGCCCGGCGGTACCACACCTCTTCGATTGCTCGTGGCCATTGCTTACCGAAATCTGGTCTGAGAAGAAACGTTCAGACTCGTTAGGAAAACTAGCTTGAGTATAAATCTAAATTTGTATACATTTCTTTTAAAGGACTCGTTAAAACTGAAATTACTCATAGGTAATCGTGTTTCAGGAAAGTATTAGCTTTGTGCATCATCAATAACTGAACAAGGTGACTTGACCATGTGTAAACTACATATTTAGCTCTTACTTGTCATTGTCATGTTCTTTGGGAGGGTGTGTCTGCCATCGCGTGAGTCCGCTGTGCGTTGAAAGGAATGCCACGATGTATCCAAAGCGTTGGATGAACTCCACCCTGTTACAAATGTTCTAACTGTATATCTTGCGTGTACCTATTTTCATTTGCCATGAATGTTGCAAGTCTCTTAATAAAAAATAATAATAATTCATATTTATTAAGTTCTTAATATTTTATAATTTCTTGGAAAATCGTAATGAATCGATTCTTCTTAGTAATTCATAGCATAATAACACACACTGTTGTTTCTTTTTCAACGATGAGAGGTATTTTCTATGATATACTTAGGTATATAAATAATATACAAACCCATCCGAAGCTGCATTTTTAATAAACAATAACCTACGCATACACTAAAATAAATTGAAATTTTTTTTTTATTGGATTCAATACGTTGCCTTATCTATTCAGCATACTTTAATTACTGTGACTGGATGACTGTACAATATTATCTCCCTCAATGTTTCGATTGCTGTCGTCCTAACGATACTTTCATTATAATAACAAGTCATGCAAAACACAGCTCCTTGTCGAAAGTTTACTTTACCTCGGCAGTAATCCGATCACTTTTGTCAATGGGCTATCCAGGTGAAAGTAGTAAAAATGCGTTCCAAATAAATTAAATCGTATTTAGAAATAAAGTTAAAAATTCTAATAATTATCTCAATGTAAGTACCTACTCCCTTCGATGCGGCATAATTTTTCATGTATAATTGGTACATATATTTGAAAGTATTGAAAAAATTAAGCTTCATTTGATCTGTGATAATATATCAAAATAAAAGTACTTACGCTTTTTCCTCTGATGCAGAATCAGATATGCTTTTGTTGAACCAGGCGGTGTTCCTAGCGTCATATACAAGGGCTTGCATCAAGCCATGATCGCCTGGCAACAGAAAGTAGCAGTTATAAATCTTATTGCAAATTTAGTTGATACTGCAGAGTTGATAGCAAGAAAGGATGTAAATATTGAGAAAACGGCGAATATGGACGAAAATGACTGCGCCAAACCCAAATAAATTGAAATAAAGGCAAGAGAAAATTGAGAAAATAGACAAGCAGCTGAAATCGACTTTCATTAAAGCTATGAAGATGAAAGTGATAAGCATGATGTTCTGGTTAGGATTCCCAGGTCAGGCAAAAAGCGTTTCTAGTTTTTTTGCATTCATTGCGATTTTCATAGTAACTGCCTGTAGTCTGGAACTTGGTACTGTGACACCCGCCGTGCCTTGAAAAGTATGTGAAGTAAACTAGGCCTTATACTCTTATCTCTCGAAAGTAAACAATGAAGAACAGAATGTAATACACTTTTGCACTATAATATTCTGCTACTTGGCAGATTGTCTTATACCGTATTGGAAATTCTCGCGAGTATTATTGTTATAATCTGTTTACCTATTTATCAAAGTAGTGTTTTTGCTGGAATCGTGCATTTCCTGGATTAAAGCGAAGCATATTTGACTCGGCGATTGGATTTTAGTTCTTCCAAAGACTACATTTTAGAAACATTTAACAAAACTAGCTCTTTATAATACTCGTTTATTTTTAATACATACAATAATATTCATTCTTCGGTGTGCTATTTGATACTTTGGTTCGGTCTCTCGCTTCTGGTGTGCCTAGAAAAAAAATACGTTCAGTCTCAAGAAGAACATGACCACGAAAAAAAAAAGTAACGTGTGAATGAACAAAAACAAATAGTTACCGTTGTTGTGTTTCTCATGTCCAGGCTTATTTTTGTGGTGTTCTGGAGGTCGAGGCTTGGCCGGCCAGCGCCAGCCAGGCTTGGCCACTCGCTCCAAGAAATATAGCAACTCCTCCTCAGCAGTTGCAAACGTGCGTTCATAATGCCGACAATACATCCTGGAAAGAGTAGGATACCCTTCAGATTATTAGTCTTTTTGTGAAGTAGTGTCCGTAGGACATATCCACTCACCAGTCAGGATGAACGCTCCACTTGTCTGACAGATACTGCCTTGCTGATATGTTCTTGGAAGTAAGTGAGAGTCTATGTATGTCATCAGTTGGTGGAGGAGTGATGCGGTGGCGGCCATAATTCTCTGGTATTGCAACAACTAGTGTGAACGGAGAGTCGCTAATACCCGTCCAGAAATAATGTCTTTTTGCTCGGGATATTCTTTTCTGTGGAAAAATATATATTTATTTGAGTTAAAACTTGCGAAATTGATCTTGTTTTTGAACGAACTACACGTCTATGTTTGTTTTTGAGAGTAATAATGACCAATGATTTTCTATGACTATTTAAGAATATTATTCTAGACTATTCATTTCATGTTCTGTCTGAGGTAATTTGTATAATTATATATTATCATTACAGTTCTTATTTATCCGTTTACTGTAATGTTTTGTTGTTATTATTATGAGCCTGTTGGGTCCCCCTGCAGGCCAAAAGCGAAGGCCTTTGGCCTGCAGTCAGGCTCAAAGAAAGGAGTTTCTTTCATTTTTCTCTGTCCTTCTAGCTACATCTGGCCAATCCTTTATATAAGTAATGTTTGTTATTAATCATAACTTACCATGTCATCCAGATGGTACTTGACACTCATCACCTTGTTGCCCGTCTTTTGATCAATTATTTCTTGTCGCAGCTGTAAAATTTATTCAATATAAAATCTTCGTTCCTTAGAGTTACAGTATAAATTTCAATACTGTTCACTTACTGCAGTTAGCTCTTTGCTAAAGTTTCTGGGGCCTCTGTCATCATCGAAGAGTTCGACTTCTATCATATCGACACTGTTATAGCTTGGTTTCAGGATTTGTTGAAACTGGAAACAAGAAACAGGAACGTAGTTACTCATAAAACGAACTTTGTTTTTATTTCAGCAGCACCAAACCTAGAATGGTCTGTGGGTATCAAGTCGAGAATAAATTTTTTAGATGTAATTATTAAAATATAATACGTACCACGGGCCTCAGATCAGGGTGTATTAGGATATATCCATTATTTGTGACTATAAAAGCGTAACCATTCACACCGATCTGCAACATAAGAAATCACGGGTTTTAACAAAATCTTAGTAAAATTATAAAGCGCGAAAGTTTATATGAATGGATGTGTGTTTATATGTATGTTTGTTACTCTTTTACGTAAAACTGAATGGATTTATGATATTGGTGCACTGGTAGACCATGCCTTGGAATAGCACATAGGATTATTTTTATCTCGGGGATGTTCCCTTGGGATAAATACTTACTATCACGCAGATGAAACCGCTAGCAGCAGCTAGTATTACATATACTAATATAACATATTCACAATATATTAAGAAAATAATTTGACTGTTATGATAACATACCTTATAAGGTGACATCACTGCTTGTATCTCAGAGAGTGGCACGTCAGTGCCTGCGACTCCCAAAAGTCTAGCTATACGCATCTGAAAATATTTAGAAAGCACTATATAACACTGGTACTAGTATATATTACAATTATTCACAACACACTTCACAGTAATTATATCTATTGATTCATCTTATAGTCTCAGGCTTTTCTGCCAATCAATATAGCTAATGTCTACGTTACCATTTTATAAATCTACATTCGAAATATAAAAAATATTATAAAAATATGCTGTATATATTTTTTGTAAGTAAACAGTCAAAAATTATTCTAACTACAAGGTATGCCGCATTTGGCGATGTAGTGGCCATCAGTCTACTGATATTATACAACATTATGACAATCTCGTAAAACTAGCAATAAATTACTGTTTTTTTAGCATCTAAGCCCCGTTAGGCGAAGTTCTATATGTTTATTTATATAGAACTATGTTAAAGGATTCTAATTTTATATCCACGGTTACAGGTTCTAGCAATACTACTCAAATATTAAATAATTTTATGTTATAAAATTAAAATACTACTCTTTAGATTCTAAAAAACCCACTACCATTATTTTGATTGTAAATATACAAATACCCTTTGGATTGTATCCTTGTAAAAATCTGTCGAAATTTTTAAATTAATCATATAGACATAGACATTGCCAGTAACTTTATGTTGCACTTCAGACTGTATCCCTTAGTATAAATATGTGCACAAACATTGAAAGCAGCATCTCCTCACAGACGTGTGTCGAGTGCTCGTGTTCCGTGTGCACGCGCACGCCGCACACGCGACACGGCACGCACACCGCTCGTCCGTCGCCTGTCACGCATCGTCTGTCACGTCTCACGGAGGCAGTAGGTCTATGAGCGTTGGCCTACCTCTTTCTGGCCGTTCTCCTCTACGGACTGCGATTGGTTGTGGACGTATGAATGCAATAAAATATAATAACATATAGATAAATGCGTTGTAACAACTTCCGCTAGAAATTAAAATGGCTCCTCTCGTGGAGAGACTAAATATTGCTAAAATTGTTAATATCAAAAATTGCCATTCTTAAGAAGAGAATAGTTTAAACTCAATAGATACTCAAGTAACAAAGGCCCCATACTCGTCTTGCGTATGTCGGGCTGCACGATACTGTTATTCAAAAATATTTACATTTACTTGTCGTCATACAAGTCAATCTTTTAAAATTGTCTCTACGAAGACATCACTATATTCAGGCAAAAATACTTGATTTCATTAGATAGTGTGTGTAGTGTATATAGATCATAACTCTTGCATAGAAAATTAACTTGATGATTGATAGAAAAGTCGTTCATAACACCCTAGTGGTCTACGCCTACGATCTAGTAGAAACTACATCACTACAGTAAGCCAAAGGGTCGGACAACACATTGGTCAGGCGGTGCGGCGGCCGAGCGCGCGCCGCCCTCCGCGCACACATCTATCGAGGACAGATGCATCGCTAACGGGGCCAAATAACACTGTACCGTTACTGAAATTCAAAAAACTAAATCATAAAAACTCTCTTGTATCTTGCAAAACTTTACAATTAAATCATCAAAACTTTCTAAGTGTAGTACCTCTTTCGTAACCGAAACCCAGTAAGCTTCATTTATCAGTACATTCTCTGTGATGTTCTGAGGGGAAACCATCAAACAAAACGGAGTTATTAATAGACATTGACATGTAAAAGAAGAAGACAATAGTGTAAAGAGTAAAGTAATTAGAAGAGATAGAGCTTACGTCCAATTAGTAGGAAATAAAACCAATCTGTAAACATAATCTTTTGAAACAGATGACAGGTTTATTTGGTTCATGCTACATGGAAAATTTAGAATTTGGAAAAGACGTAATGTACAGCTAAATAATAGAGATAAGAGAATAATTTGGCTAGAAGAGAGAAGAACACTGACACTGAGAAAAAATACTTCAATTAATAATAACGCAAATTAATAAAGGTACGCAAATCATTCTCTTTCCCGAATATTTTAGTAGTATTTTAAGACACATTGGGGGGTTTCAAGTTCAGGGCTTAAAAAGAGAGTACGTGGCACAGCTCACCTCGTTGTGTCGCAGGTCGTAGACAGGCATGGACACGGAGGTCATTAACTGATACTGGGAATTTCCGAGCTCACTGTACTGGCCCTGTTTCATCTGCAACGAACGTAGGTCAACCTTCCATTAACGTTGGGCAGTAATGAAAGGTACTTAAGGCTAACATCAAAACACGGAACGAATTGGATGGTGACTTATTTTATTACCTGTGTGATCCTCCATCGTCTGTCCTGCTCCTTGTCAGAGTTAAAGAGGTTCTTGTCGCGTCGCTGACTCATGAAGCGTTCCTTTTGCTCGGCTCTTTCTCGTTGTTCCCAAAGATAATCAGCTACTTTCGGATCCTAAGCGTTATATATACATATTTATATTCTGCGATAAAACAAATGCTGGTTGGTTCTTTACAAATCATGTAGGCATTTGTACAAGTGTATAAAAAGGAGTCTTCAAAAAGACTGCATGACTTACAGTAACATTAGCGTAGACGGGGGTCCAGACGACGGGATGCTTCTCTCTCTGCAGCACGAGTGGGCGCGCGAGCACGTTGACATGTTCAAGAACGCGCTCGCGCACCTCTGCTAGAGTACTTAGGTGCACGTAGAACCCGCGGTTGGCGCACGCCATCCACTTCACCTCCCTTACGTCTGCCACCTACACATTCCTTAACTTGTTACCACACATCTTTTATATCTGGAGTCTCTAGTCGGCCTTTTGTGCTGCATTCATTGTCGCACTAAGTGTCCTCTGCAGCATAGCGGTAAGGCTTCACAACATCTATATTGGAACTATCTACAATTCATTCAAATTCTGTTATAATCTAAAATTAATCTAAGTAGATAGGTACCTAAAAGAATAAAATAGTAAATTAATTATTCCAAAAAAATTAAATGCATAACCATTATGTGAAAATCAGCACTACATAAATGCATGTAATGCTCTAATTCTCATAGGCAGGCGCACACATGTAGCGAAAAGCTTACCGAGACTGTGTAATATTTGTGTTCAAACTCACTGCAAAATGCGTTTTCAGTATTTTAATACTGCATTCGAGTGAATCAATTCAAGAAAATTATATTATCGTCAGAAGTTACTACAGCTATGTAAGCGTAATGTCCACAGAGTGCATTAACTTTTTCGGTACCAAAACCACAATTTTTGTCAATAGACTTCCAATAGCATCAGTAGACAAATATTGAAGTGGATGTGAACACAATCATTCAGAACCAATCGTGGTCCAAATTTCGCTAAATGAGCGTCGTGACTCGTTTTGTGATCTAAAATACGATTTACACACAACACAGCGTTTTGGAACGCATAACTATCACTGTACCGGTGGAATGGAGTACCCACATACAAATGTCCAAAATCCACGTGTATTCTCTCAAATGACCCAATGGCCGTAGTCAGGAGTAAATCGTACTAAAAAGTGAGTCCAAATATGAGACTGTATTGATGCCAAAATACCATTGTAATAAAATTAGAAGGTAAAATTGGATAGCTTAAAATCTAAGCTTTAGATTACGAAATGCCACTACATGTCGCTCATTTGTGAACCCACGATAAAAAAAAGACAATACAAACAAAACAAAAAAACTACAAGCGTAAGCACATTGAGAATGGAAAACTTCACAAATTACGAAAACACCACCATGCGACGTACAGGTTCTATGCACAGTATGTAATAGACAGACAACAGGTACCACATTCTAGGCGTACTGGCTGTATGGTACGAAGGAAGGCATTATGCAGGTCGCACAATGACTACGACACACAGTAAGACCTTGATGTGGTACTACCTTTACCTCGCGACCTATCAGGTACGTAAACACTCTCACTGGGGTTTCATACTTCCAGTTGAATCTTTCGAATATTTCTTTGTAATTATAGGGTACACCATCGGTAACCAGCATTATTGCCTGGAAGAACAAAATATTTTATCAGCTGGTTTTGGTATTTTTCTGAATTGTCTCCATGTTGTTGTCGTGCTAAATCAACAATTGTATTACAGGAAATAGATCAGAATTTATATCACATATTTATACAGTATATTAAAGCTCTAGTTTAATAATAAAAAAACCGGCCAAGTGCGAGTCGGACTCGCCCATGAAGAGTTCCGTAGCAGCAAGTAACATAATATAAAAGTTCTTGTAATGTGTTGTAACTTTGATCGATGTTTTAATAATAGTGTATTTTTTTCGATTTATGACGCATTAAAAAAAACTACTTACTAGATTTCGTTCAAACCAATTTTTGTTGGTAGTTTTTATACTAATGTACATCATATATTTTTTTTAGTTTTATCATTCTCTTATTTTAGAAGTTAGAGGGGGGGACACACACATTTCACCACTTTGGAAGTGTCTCTCACGCAAACTATTCAGTTTAGAAAAAAATGATATTAGAAACCTCAGTATCATTTTTGAAGACCTATCCATAGATACCCCACACGCATGGATTTGATGAAAAAAAAATTTTTGAGTTTCAGTTCTATGTATGGGGACCCCCAAGATTTATTGCTTTTTTTCTATTTTTGTATGAAAATCTTAAGCGGTTCACAGAATACATCTACTTACAAAGTTTCAACAGTATAGCTCTTATAGTTTAGGAAAAAAGTGGCTGTGACATACGGACGGACGGACAGACAGACAGACAGACAGACAGACATGACGAATCTATAAGGGTTCCGTTTTTTGCCATTTGGCTACGGAACCCTAAAAACGGTATCGTTGAACGTATTAAGGACACAGTTACCTGATTGCAATTTGCTCCTCCACTGCTATTCCTATACATTTCCAGTAGCTCGAAGGCTCTCGTTAATGCCGCTGAAAAGTTTGCTATTTCCTGTGTTTCGAAACTATCCATTGCCAATTTCAGTTCTCGAAGATTTCCCAATGTGGCCTAATAACGACAGAAAATAAATTGATGATACCTGGCGAAAAGTTTGCTTTACCAACATAAAAAAAGATAAGAAATTTATTATCGTCTTTATCTTGATATATTGTTTATGTACTAAATGCATATTCTAACAAAAATTTAGGTACTGTTGCTGTAAAAATATAATACCTATCAATAGCTTTCTTATTAGGATCGTAAAGCACATGAGGATTTGAAATAACAATGCTGTTACTCGCCTGCACAAGGGAATCTTCAAAACACGGTACAATTTCCTCTACAGTGTCAGCGAATGTCAACACGTTGACAAAGTCGTTGTTACCGAGGGTGTCAAGTATATTTGTGACGACGTGTTTAGCGATGTCCCGCCTTTGCCCGGTCATCGACCCGCTGCGATCTACTAAAATGATCACATCCTTTGGACTCGCTGCCGCTTCCATGTACCATGCCCGAGTCCGACAATCATAAATATCCACAGGGTCTGCCCTCCATTTCAATGCTAAAACATTATTTCGATTAGGATGCCGAACTGGAATTTACACATTAGTTACCATAATTCAGTAAATAATTATTAGGTTCTTCCGTTAAAAAAAGTCGTTATGTAACGTCCTAGTAGACAATTTTCCATCCTATTTTTGTACATACTGTTCTTAACACATTTTGAATATTATGAATACCGCGTCTAAACGGTCATATTTATGTTATTTTGATCTCTATAATTAATCTCCTGTATTAGATTTTTGATTAGAAGGAAAGTATTTTTTTGACAAAGCAGAAAATGTATATATAAGGAATCAAACCTAGAAGTGTTTAGCTCAAGAGTCAATAGGTGTTAATTTTAGGCAAGCGTCATCGTCGGCCACATCATCGCTTATGTTCAAACTCAAGTCTATCAATAATAAAAAAAGTTTTTTTTTTCCATAAATTCTAACGAATAGGGAACAGCTGTTGGTGAAACGGTGAACAAAAGTTACAAATCGTGTTTGGATTAAAACTTCCGTTTCAGTGAAGTTTTATTGGATGCGCTATTACGAGTATCAACGAATGACGTGTTATTTTTTTTTCTGTTTTAATTGCTTTTGTATAGTTTACCGCACTAATTGCCCGTCTTTTCCGGGTGATTATGAGATAAAATTCATCAAATGCCATTAAACCAAGAAGGAAGTGATGGGGTAGTTTAAGTAATTGATATTGCGTGCCTTTTAAACCGCAATGTTCAATATTGGAACTCGAATGAAAAAAAAACACATTTGGTTACGGATTTTTTTTGTCTTACGTATCGATATTATTAATATTATCATTTAATTTTATTTTTATTCATTTAATTTGGTTTTAATTTATTGACTTATTTTATTCATTTTAATATATATAATTTGATTTTATTTTATTCTATTTTCTTGTATTGTTTGAGTTGTAATATTTTATATGAAATGAAATTGAGTACCTATATTTGCCCAGAATGAAAAGATTAATTAGTATTAAAATTATGACAGAAAAACAAAACCAAATGAAACATTTTTTTTTTTAAATATGCTTCCTTGTACTTCAAGAATAGAATTTGAAGAATTGTATTTGTAGAATTCCAAGTCATCAGTTTAAAGTGATCTACGAGTATTTCAATAAAAATTAATTTCATAAGTTCTTAATTTATGAAATTGACTTTTATTGAATTTAATATTTTAAAGAAACTGCCAATAATAAACAAAGATTGTATATCTAACTATATCCAACAATTTTGTTTCCATAATTTTAATTATTAGGTACAGTTTTAATCAAATTGAAGGATTTTTGCTAATCAGAAAATATAAAAAAAAAAAATTACATCATGACCACAAATGATAGTTGTGGTATCATGTCCAGTAGTTGTGTCATAGATGGCAAATGGGGGTCGAGTAATGGGGGTATCTAATATAGGTACCTACCGTACCTATCTAATATAGATAACAAGTTTGTTGTTAGGTAAATAGTCTTTATTTTAGATTAGTCATGCAAAATTGAACCTAATCATATTCTAATGCCTGTAGAGAAATTGGCTTATGGCAGGTCAGCTTTCAATACGTACAACATTAGACATTATTATAATTCGATTACCAGGGTAATGCCTCATGAATCCAGTTGAGCTGCCGAAGTATTGCCACGAGAGTGTTGGGTCACTCTGATAGTTATTAATGAAGTGGGTGTCCAGTCCTTCCGACCAATGGATTCCCTTGATGACCTCAGGTGCTGCAATACGTTAACTGTTTTTAATCCGTTCGCAAATTATTTGTGATTACGCTATGGTTTACTCACCCCAAGCATAAACATTTGTCGGAACGTGCACACTGCTAAAATTAGTGTTTACTGGAATGTTGGAAAAATGTGGGTTTTGCTGCGTGTGCGCGTTCTTGGATGGAGGTCGTACTATCCAACTTTCCTGACCAAAGTCTGTCTCTGGTGTCGTGGTGATCGACACCTCGTCCCATGGCTCCTCCATTTCTTTGCTGTTGTAGTACTGAAAGTCTTCGGGAACAGGTTCGTTTTGTTTATCAAAAGCCATATTCTCTGCGGCTTCCACTATCCTTTTGACGGCACTAATCTTTAGTTCCATCATGGCGCGAATGTCGTCCGACATACTTTGGACTAGTTTTTCACCATCTCTCGATTCCACTTGAGCAGATTTAAAACTCTGGATGTAATAAATAACAATTGACTGTTACTTCCTGACTGGGCAATCTGAATAGGTAGCTGAATACGTTTAAAGTTTACTTACGTCCTGAACCTCTTTCTTCCTGGTGATAAACTCTCCAAAATGATACAACTCAGTACCAAGTTTAACCGCCCATGCCTGGACTCTAAAATGGTAATTTATCGACATTACATTAAAAGAAATCTATAAATCATAAGTACTCTGTCAGAGAACATTTCGAGTTGCTCATTCTTTATGGATTTTTTACGATGTTAGGATTTCGATAGATATTTATAGATTCTTTGTAGTCCAGTCAGATTTGTATTTATTTATTGATGCAAGTAACGATATAGATAGCTAGAAAATAAGCGACTATGTTTTTAATTGCTATTGTCTGGAAGCCATTAGTGTTGGTCGGTAGAAGAAAAACTTTAATTTTATTATTAGTTAGTAGTATTATACAAAAACATCTTACGAGTTGAGCGATATTTTGCCACCGGCATCATACTGTGCACTAGCCGAGCAGTCCCTGGAGTCCAGGAACAAAACCAGCAGAAGTAGCACGAAAGCACCGACACACTTGCACATCAGAACCACCGCGATGTTAGTTCACTGGTTAGAATGGCTGGAGAACATGTTATGCACTTAATCTAATTATGACATTGATGATGTTGAGGGAAAATGTGCTGTGTTGAATGTGACGGGAGGTACTGGGCGACGGACATTGATAAGGTTGATAGGTGTGCGGCGCAGTGCGCAGGCGCGAGTGAGCGCGGTTCGGGCATGCGCGCTAATTCCCCTGCGCGGCTCGACTGCCGACCTCCGGCGCTCCCTTGTTTGTGTATCGTACATCGCGTTAACGTAACTTGTGGATTCGCTCGCCACCTGCCGCATCGATTGGCATCGCTCTCGGCACTAGGTCACCGTGTCTATAGGACGCGCCGTATACGTTCTGAACATCCATTTGTTGTTTTCGCACGTCCTAGCTTTTTACTTTTTGAATGTCTCATATAGTAGGTACTCATTACGAATATATCTCGAAATATGAGCAAATTAGACAAAATCACTGGGAGAGAATGCCTTGTTGCATTAAGTCCGCCTATGTATGACTATTCTACATGAAGTTTAAATAAAATGTTCAACCCATTTATTTGTTTGTTAACAAATCGCTAACTGCCCTTAAGACACCCTATCTCTTCACAAGGTACACAATACATAAGGTTTTTACAATTGTCAGTTTTTGAGTAGTATAACTGTCTAGACAACTCTTATGATTTTTCAGGAGCCTTACCATGAAGTGATAAATGTCAGGCGTGCAAGCGAGAGAGAGGGATGGCGCTATACACTCTATATAGATCCATTCCTTTTCAGTACACTTTAGGTCGTTAAATAGATGGTGTTAAGGCTTATAGTCCCTTGAACAATCTGGCCGAAATTAAATGGACGCAACTCTCGCACCCGCCTAGGCGGCAGTGCGCATATCTGTGCATTTATTTGCGGCCAGCAGCGTTCGGAAAGCGCGCGGCTGACCTTTAAATCAATTTTCTTTGCGAAATATTGATTGATTTAAAAAACATATGCTATGTTCACTTTGAAGAATATTTAACCACCATTTTTTATGCGTAAAAATGTGTCTAAAGATCCTAGACGTTTCGAAGGAATAGGGAAAAGTTGCAAAATTGCTAAATATTTTATTTAGACAACAGTATTAACAACACGAAAAAATCAAATGTTGATAATGTTGTTCATGAATCTATATAAACATATTTTTTCAGAAAGTCACTGTTTTATGGCACTTTTCGGGCGCTTGGGCCCTAAGAACTCGTGGTAGGATATTTGGTAATTTAACTTCAGGAGCTACGGTCAGTGAAACGCAAAGCACAGGAGCAACAAATTTTATTGCTAAAGTAACAAAGGTACAAATATATCGGATGTGCATCACGCGGAGAGCCTGGCTGCCAGGGCTACGACCAGCGCTACCAACAGCACGGCCACGTCCGTGCGGGCGATGTTGCCGTCACACGCTGTTATGTTCCGCTCCTAGTGGGGAAATAACACATGTTAAATAAGGAAAACCCTCGATTTATAAAATGGCCTTTAGTTGTAAGCTAATTTTCAGCTACCAAAACCTTCGATATCAGTTTATATAGTTTGAGTTCCAGTTTATATTATATACTGTAATAGGTCTTCAGTAAAACCAGGCCACCATTTGAGATTTCCTTCCTTGTGACTTCAAAAAAAGGATGAGGTTCACAATTCGGTTATATGTTTTTTTTTTTATGTCTATTATCTCAGAATTCCATCATTTATGTATCGATTTGGAATACTTATTTTTTTTTACTTAAAATAGGCTTCAGATTGGTCATATTCTTTATAAATCCAGTTCTAATGATAGGATCCATGAGGAATTTAGGGAACTCCTTCAATATTATTATATGGCCTATAATGTTTGAGGGGTTCGTAAAGTAATTTTGATATTTTCATCGAGAACTCTAACATCTACTGTCCAAAAATATATTAAATGTAGTGAAACATATGAAGAAGACCAGAATGGCCAACGGAACTTTACACTCTCATAGATATCCCAATGAAGCTATGTAGTTAAGCAACTAAGACAACACAAATAAATAAATTGTTCTGAATAACTATGTAAAAAACAGTATCATCAAACTGATGATGTTGGAGCCGAAAGGTAGGCACTGAAACATCGTAATTAATTAATGTATCCTAGCTGTGGTTGGGCTTATTAGAATAGTCATGAGATGTATTTTGGCTACCATCGAACTGAAGTGATGATGTAACTGGAAGGTGAAAGACAGGCACGGGAACTTCAAAATAAAACAATGCATCCTAGCAGTGTTCAGGCTAATTGAAATTTTAATGACGTATAGATACTCTGGCTGTAAGTCAATCACTACAGAAAAGCGTGAAATAAAAAACTTAAAAAAAAAACGACTTCATTATAAAAGATACTAAAATGTTCAAAATAAGTTTAATTTGGAAGTATGTGTTATTAACACTTACTATATAGCAAACAAATATAAAACCAGAAACTCCAGCAGTTTTTTATAGTGAAATCTCGTTGCTCTTTTTTTTTATTTCATCCTCCTTAATATAGCAATATACCTACTTCTTAGATCATCATTAGATAGTAGTAGAATTATAGTACAATAAGTTGGCTAAATATTGGTCGTACAAAATTTGAGTCAAATCGACCCGAGAAGTACAATAAGTATAATGATAGCATACCCCTTCGTGGTAAGTATAGCAGCCTTCAAGCCGTCGTCTATGTAGCGCGCCCAATTTGAGCTTGTGGCAGGGCTCGCGGCTGGTGGTGGACGTGAGCGTGGGCTGCGGCTTGGTGTCGGGCGGCAGCGTGCAGTTCGCGTCAAAGTCGTCCTGCCTCTCCACCACCACCAGCACCAAGTTCGTCTTAGGAATGTACGACGCCCAGTACGCGGGCCAACACTCCCCCGCTTCGTCTTTATGAACGGTGGGCGAAGCCCCCGATTCCTCAGAAAAATATTTCTGGTTCAGTATAAAAAGAGTGATACTATGGTCGCAGGAGAATGGCACCTCCTCTTCTTTGTTATTTTCTTTCTCAGTTTGTGTTTTGTTTTCTGGTAAGGGCGAAGCAGTCGTCGGAGGCGCTGCTGTGAACGCATTGTGGAACCCATCGTTATAGTCTGCGTACGATACAATCATGCGGTTACATAAAGCAGAAGAATTACACATGCTTACAGAAGATTGAAGGCTGCGAGCTACCATGCAGTTTCAGTAGCACTACATATAAATGCATAGATATACAGTTTAATTAAGTTCATTTATAATAAGAGTCGCTATTAGTTTTATCGCTGGTTTTTCTCCATTTATCTATGTACTACAACAAGATTGAGGATAGTAATTAGTTTGTGGTGCTATGCTGCTATTGCCATGTGTACTTTTAGTTAATATTTGAACTCATTCGTCTAAACAACACAAGCGTGTGGTTACTGCTAATTTTTCCAATTTCCTACAATATTATTATTTGCAAATGTTCTCAATCATTTTGCAAATAATCGACAATAACACGCATCCGCTGCACTTCTCAACCTGTAACTTACTCAGTAGTGCCCATAATCCGCACTGGACCCACGTGCTGGATTACGACCCATTCCCTCTCCTAGATAACTCTAGACTCTACACTGTTGGTACTTAGCAGTGGGATTTTTACACTGACATTATTAGATTGGTCATCCTAACTTAGGGTAGGTACTGAAGGGCAAAGACCTTTTATGTAATATCATTTAACAAAGTACCAACTTCAGTAACGGCTTGTGTGTTATACAAACACTCATTTTAAAGAAACCATTTGTAGGTACCTATTTTATAATAATCTGATTTCAGTTTCTCTATAATATAACATGCTCAAAAAGATATGTAGGTACGTATAGTCTGTCTAAAAAGTTAAACGACTTGGGAATTTTGTTTAATATTTAATCATTTAAAAAATACTTATATTCGATACTTTTTATACGATTCTTCTGTTACTAAACAATGATCAATATCTCTTAATCAAACTTGATTATTGAATCAGTGTTGACTACATCAGGTTTCATTAAATCCTAATAATTACCCAAGTCGTCTGACTTTTTAGACAGACTCTAGAGAGAACATTCTAAATTTGGCAAAGTTTGTCTACTATACGATATTAGGTAGGTACTGCTCAAATCTAGCCTACGCCCAGAAAAAAAAAATTCGATTCAGTAAAATGACATATTCGTCCATACATAAATATAATAAATCTGAAGAAAAGTCTTAGTTTTGCGCGAATCACGTAAAATGTACAAAAGCGATGTAGATAAGAGAAGAGAGAAGACTTTTATAGACAAAAATATGTAACTGGACATATTACTTAAGCTTTGTTTCATAGTAATTGGTTGACTAGATCGAAAGATATATAAATTTAAAGTGTTCATGAAGTAAAATATCACACCACACGCAATGACTGTTATGGTCATAGCCCACTTACACGACTCTGCTCCCACCAGGTAAAAATAATATAATTCAAATATGGGCTTTAAATATTGCTCTTTAGATATATTTTACATTGTCATCATAAATTAGCAGACAGCTCGCTTTCAGCGAGCTTACTGCCATCAGACTGCTCGGTAGTTGACGCTTCGCTGGCCGCTCGTTGTAGACGAGCGGTCGGCGCGGTGTGCGCGCGCTCACTGCTAGCAGTCCCCGCTCCGGCGCCGCTCAGTCGGTCAATATCTACCAAGCAATCAGCAATCTTTCTGCATGTCTTGCTACGACTACAAAACAACTCATGCATGTCTTGCTACTAAAAAATACGAGTTACTTTAATGGAAACCGATCGCGAACTATGTCTATCGCGAAAAGCGAGACCGGTCGGCGGGCGAACAGCTGATCGTCTGCTAGCTGTCGCCGCGTGGACTACTGAGTGCCTGCTAGCTGTCGCTGCGTGGACTGCGAGCAGTCGTCTTAGTGGCGGTGTTGGGTGGGAGCGAAGTTGGAGCAGAGTCGTTTAAGTGTGTTATGACCTTTAGGCGGTATAAAGTTCGCGGGGTCAGCTAGTTTTTGATATTTTTGTAAGCGAAGTTCTGTCATTTTTCTAAATCGAATTACTCATATAACACCGTTTAATGGTTTAAGATGTAACCCGTGTAACCCCAAACTATAACCCGTGCTCATTAACATGGCACCTGATTGATGAGTGACGTTTGAAATATTGAGTGCATTGAATTTTATTTTAGTTATTTGAATATCAACATTTATTTTTCTCTGAGAAGTTTCTCATGCCTACTTTATTTTACGAATTTTTGATGCTTTAAACGTGACAATGCAAACTATTTTCGAATATTCAATGTGACAACTGTTTTCGAGCCAGGCACCATGTTAATGCGCTCTGGTTGTAGGTATATTAAGAATATTCCCTACTGCATAAATCTAGGCTAAGATATCTTACTACAGAACCACGGATTCTTTACAACATCTCACCAGTATCATCGTAGGTGCCTGCAGCGTACGCGCCGTCGCTTGGATTGTACATGTTCATGATGAGCAACAGGACCTCAGTCACCAGCCAGTGGAAGAAGTTCAGCGCTAAATTGAAAGGCTATAACATATTCTTGTTATTTACTAATCGTAAGGTGTCTTTCTTTTTTTAAAAAAAAAACGTTCACGTGCGTGTGTGTGCACATGATACACAAACTATTCCTAAATAACTTCTGTACCAGTGCAGTGGTGCGTAAACTTGCAGCATACACAAGAAACAGAACATCTGCCTGTATGCCATACAAATATTTATTCGGTGCAGGAATCTAACATGCGACACGCAGCGCAGCAGCCAATCGCTCAACAACTGCGCCAACTATATCGTCAATGCCTTTTCTACAGCTTCCGCTTTAGCTTGGTCGTGGCCTCCTAAAGGCCGAAGAGAGGAGAAACCTTATGCGTAGAAATGCACTCAAATGTATGCTTCATGGGATGGGATTTTCTGAGACCTATACCTGTCCCAAATCTGATTCCGTGCGGTCATAAAATCTACTTACGGTATGCTATACCAAATGCCCAAATGAGGAAGAATGTGCGAATAAATTAAGTTTCTATATATTTCTTTCTATAATATGCATCTAATATACACCTAAACCTTTCTCATGAATGATTCTGTTCAGTCTATTATTGAAAACTGTATGAAAATCGGTTCAGTAGTTTATGAGATTATTGCGTTCATACAGACAGACAGACGCGGTGGGGGACATTGTTTTAAAATTATGTAAAGATTCAGAAGTGTTTACATCAAAAGTACTTATGACCTTAAGAACTAACCGTGCGCAAAGTCCAGGAGTCACTTTTGTTGATGAGCACGGAGATGGGACACAGAGCCTGGTAGTTGAAGACCTCGACGTGGTCGTAGATGTTCATCTCCAGGAAGGACTGCATCACGTGCTTTTCCACAGCGCCGAAGAACTGCCCCACGAGCTTCTTGTCCTTAGCCAGCACGATGTACCCGGAACTGTCGATGATGTAACAGTCGTATTTGTCGGAATTTGGGTCGCAGGTTGGGTCCTGAAAAAATTTTGTCCTTTGAAGGCGTTGGTTGTAGAACAACTGTGCTCGATAAAAAGAACGCAAATCTCACGAATAAGTCACTAATAAACAATTTATGCTACTTTCAAACTCCGATACCTAGTAGAAAAACACTAGAGCAAGCGCGGTCCATCGTTGGCCACATCATCGTTTACCATGAGGTGAGATGGTGGAACCAAGTGCGAGTCGGGCTCGTGCACGAATAGTTCCGTACCGTCCATAGCAAAAATAGCAAAAAAATCACGTTTGTTATCAGCGTTTCACAAATAATCCAATATAACTCAATATTCTGTGAATATTTCAACCGTCTAACTGTTGCCACTATCAATATCTAGCAAAAATGAGAAAAAACAATTACGCTTATTGTATGGGAGCCCCTTTAAATATTTATTTTATTCTGTTTTTAGTACTCGTTGTTCAACTATTACTATTCGCTATTACGGTTCATGAGATACAGCCTGGTGACAGACAGAGGTTTAGCGACGTGATTTCGTTTGGTTACGAAACTCTAAAAAATCGTTACATGACAACCAGTAGTCTCAAGATATAAATACCATATAATATATGTAGATACTTATCGAGATTTACTTATTCCTACCTAACTCTGCTATGTGTTTTTTATCAAGGTGCTAGTACACGTGGTAATAATAATTACTATATACCAGAAAACTGAACATACCGTAGAACCGTCCAAAGTGATATTGGTAATTTCTATAAATCTGTCATAGAATTTCAGGTACGAGTATTGGAAGCCAACCACGGACGCTGGTGTTTCTGAATTGCCGTCCTTATAGAATATAGCATAGCTGGAAGTTATAGTGATATCCCCATCAGGATTGATGACTTTTGGTGGATTCTTGATGATGTCATCCAGAACAGGAAGCGGGGTGGCTACCACCAGAGACTCTTTGTTTATCATGTGCTGAAGAACTGCTGCTTTGTACCAAGTCTCTTCAATTGTGTTATGGTAGTGGTCTCCGAAAACTCTGCAATCAACAGTCATACCAAGATCAGTAATTTTAGAAAAGACATAGTATTCTGCATTGATTTTTTACATAGAACGTGTTCCAAAGTTCCAATAACATTATTGGAGCGATCGCTATCGTAAAATGTAATGAGATCTAAAAGGTCAATCAGACTGCACTAGCGAGTGCGGAGGCGGGCGCGGCCAAAGGGTCTTGGCGCCTCCGTGTTCACAGTGACGAACCAGCTACGGGTACCATCTGGCAGAAGTTATATCATTGTGAATGATACGGGTGGACTCAGCCATCAGTACACGGCCACACTAGAAGCCCTGGGAGGCAATCTCAAAATAACTTCATTAGAGTGCGCACGCGGGCGCGGCGCGGCCTGCTCAACGCGGGACTGGCGCGGGCATGAGTGCCATAGCTCGTTCATACAAGTGGCCGCAGTAAGTGCGCGGGCGGCGAGCGGAAACCCTGTCCCTGCACCCGCGTCGCTCCCCGCACCGCGCTGCCAGTGTGGCTGAGCACTTAAAGACTGATTGAGTACTTAGAGTCGCCATGGGACACACTCGACAGCCACAAACGCCACCATGAGAAACTAGAAACGGCCAACAATTTGTAGCGTATGATAGTCATCGACGTCAACCGTGTGCGGTGAGTCCATATAAGCGTCCCTGCACACGGGCCACAAAGAACGCTACGAAAAAAAGCTTAAAGCGGCCACAAAAAAACGACTGAAGCTCGCAACTGCTTGTGCTCAGAAAAGCTTGAAGCGGCTTCTGGCTTTTTTTTTTTGTGGCGGCACTGCCAGCCGCTTCGCCGGCAAGCCACTTTAAGCATTTTTTTGTAGCGGCTTTTTTTTGTGGCTCGTGTGCGGTAATATTGAAATGGATGAAAACTACTGGAAATGTGCCACTGGCAGTGTTATGTGGTTGTGGCCGGGGGTCAGTGTGCTCGTGTGTGTGGCGACTCTAAACCATGTATCATCTAAAAAACCAAAACCGATTCTAATTTTTTTTTTTTTTGGTGTTGTGTTATGTCTATGGTTAATAAGATATATAAATGACTTTCTTACTTTCCATCATACTCCTTCCATGGCCTTCCGTGGTCATCAACTTTTTCGTTCTTGTCAGAATCGAACACATAGTGCCACCTTGTGAGACCACTAGACGTTGCTATGAACCGCACGCTCACATTGTATTTTTTGGCTAAATCCATTTCCCCCTCCGTGGCGCTCCAGGTCTCGAAGTATGGCGCGGATAGTTTAGCATCGAACACTAATTGCTTCACTAAGTCTTCGTTACAATAGTAGTCGTCTTTTCCAAGGGGCGTCATGCCGCAGTGAGCTGGTGGACATAAATTAGTTCAGGATCTCTGATTTATAAACAAACCTGGGCAAATGCGAGTCGGACTCGCACACTGAGGTTTTCGTACAAAATGCCTATATAAATAGATCAATTCCCGAATGGAGACTCGAAGATTTTCCCAAATCGAAAAAGTTTTTTTTGTGGCGACACAACTAATTTACAATTTTCAAATTTATTCCTATACGTGTGCTATAAGACCTTGTTTTATGACAAGTTTCAGGATTCTGGGTCAACAGGAAGTACCCTTTGATTTCCTTGACATAGACAGTTTTTTTTTGTTAATTTTTTCGACAGCTTCAAGAAACCGCGAACCTAAGCATGTTTTTAATTTCAACTCGATACTTTCACGTATTTCCAAGATAAAGGGACACAGAGAGACAGACGAATAACAAAGTGATCCTATTAGGGTACGAAACCCTAGTAAAACGGAGTCTGTGTTTCCTGATAGCTATAACCTAGGGGTCTCTAAGTCAAGAGTGAATAGATTCCTTCTAGGCAAGCGTGCTCCATCGTCGGCTAATCATCGCTTACCATCAGGTGAGATTGTAGTCAAACGCGAGCCTATCCATTATAAAAAAAAATCAGAATAAGAAATCTACTTAGTAAGTGTTCTACTCACTATTAAAAGTAAAGTTTGAGGTTTCTTTCTCTTCTGTGTATTGCTCCTTTGTGATATCAATTTCATTCTTGGATAAACCAACTAAAAACTTCCAGACTTCCTCTTCAGAATTAGCCGATTCGTGTCCTTCTAGATAGTGGTACTTGCAATATATCCTGTAACCAGTCAAAATGTCCGGTTAAAAAGTAGACAAATTCAGGATTTGGAAAACATAACAATCTTGCAGAACTGTTTTACTAACATCATAAAAAGAAACATTTGTTCTATGACTTTTTATAAAACATAAATTTTACCAAAAAACAAACCTTCAAGATTTCGTTGTTCTATCTAACACATTTGAACTCTGTATTTTACTATACCTACCTACGTCTGTATGACGCAAGCACATCAAGCACCTCTCCAACCGATACCGAGCCCTTACGCTATTGTACTATCGCTTGTTTCGCATAGACATCGTAATATTTAGAATGTTCAATTTAAATATTTTTTTACACCACCTGCTCGATAATGTCGTTTTACACGTCATACAAACCTCACTTAAAGCAAGTCATTATATACCTAGGGAGATAATGCAGTATGGCCGATCCCTAGGGAATAATGAGATTTGAATTTGGAGCATCAAGAATCGTCAACATTGTGAATTAGAATATAGGCGCATCGAACAAGTTGACTCGAATTTCAAACCAAAGAGTATGTAAACACTATGATTCAAACTGGCCACTAACAAAAAAAAAGAAAATAGAATAAAACGTACGTACTGACGACACGGGAGCATTATAGAAAATTGAAACTATAGAATCTTGGAGTAGTGAATTTTGTTTGTTTGATGAACTTGTAAATATAATACTTATATTTCTCTGATATATGATTTGGACGACCAAATTGTCTTTTAATTATCTCACAGATGGTGTAAAAAGTAGAGTATGCAACACGGGGATAAAGCTGTCTTTGTCTTGGGCGGCTTAAATTCCTCACTTCACTCAGGTTTCTTTATTAACTCCCTCGCAATGCTCGGGAGTTAATTTTATAAATCCCTCACTATCGTTCGGGATTAAAATCAGCCACCTTCGTTTCGTTCGGAATTCAACATGCCGCCCGCGACTTAAAGACACTGCTTTATCCCCTAGTCACATAAACTACTATTATTTTTGTATGAAAATCTGATGTATTAATAGATACAAGGTGCAGTTTTAAAAGTGCTAAAAAATTCAGGAGGTAATTATGTTAGTGATTCTCGACCCGAATCAATAATAAAATGAGTAGGTATTTTTTTTTATTTTTTTTCTTATTTATGGAAATCGGTATGTGTGGACTACCTTTTTTTAAAACGCAGCCAGTCTGATACCTCCCTTATAACCGCGCTTTCACACACACAAACGCACCATTATTTAAATCGCGCTTTCACACACATACACGCAACGTAAAGCACCAATCATCTTCCGCGCGACACACCCTTGTCACGCCCCCGCGCCATCGATCAATCGATCAAGTTTAGTGTAACTGATGTCGCCGACGTGTGCATACACGCGCTTGCAATATTCGCCCACAGCGCCTTCGGTTAACGGTTGCGGTATCTAGTGATGAACGATGACAGACCAATACTCCAATGTAGAGTTGGTGGAGATAGTCCGCTTGTATGCTATCAGTGGAAACATAAAATCATAACGATTCGGCGTTCCCCGGCTTGCTGACGGAATGCCGAAACGAAATTAAAAGAAAATCAGCAACGTGGTGCTAGACTGCTGTCTGTTTGAACAACACCTCCAGGTACCTAACATAAGTACCTGCTTAGGTATTTATTTTATTTTATTAGTAAGTACATAAAAAGTCATTTGTAAATACGTTGTTAGCCGAATCAATTTGATTAGTGTAAATAAATTGATTTAAAAATTTTACTACGGTAAAAATACCTACCTAACAGGCAAGATAAATCACTTAAAAACCTACCTATCTACGTAACTCGCACAAATTATCTTGAAGTGTTTTTTGTCGGTCCTAAGCCCATTAAAAAGTAGGAAGGGAAATTTCACATCCACTAATTAATCTACAAATAAAAACGAAATTATTACGGAAAACTGACCTTGAGAATGACATTACCTACAGACTGCGTCTGGTAGGTACGTTCATGTACCACTGCGTATCTAAATATCGCGCGCGCGCGCTCCTTGATACCTACGGACGGAGGCACGGACGCCTCATAAGGCTTATTGATCTCGGCCTAACATTTTATTCATCGCCTAATACGTAAGTACCTATCGACGCGACGTCAACGTGACTTTTAAAAGATTTTCACATTGTGATGATGCTTAAAAGTGAGTAATTAAATAGCGAAATTTAAGACATTAATGTACATTATGATCATCGAATTTGATCTACATCTAAGGTTAAATTATTCAATTTTAAAATAAGTGGGCGGAGCCTCGTACAGGTTGATAGGTTGATGCACTCACACACACAGTGACACGGCGTGCGATAAATCGCAACGGGTGATTCTGTTTTTTTTTAAGAAGTTTATTTAGAGAGTTATTCTGAAAAACGGTTAAAATAAAAAAATAAAAATAACAAGTTTTACTGATTATTGACCAGGTACCGTATTTTTATATGATTATTTATGAGTTTTATTACAACCTCCTGAAATGTTGCGCAGTTTTAAAACTGCACCTTGTATATTATGATAAATTAAAAGTCATAGAACAAAAGTTGCTGTTAATGATATTTTAACAAAGCCCTGGGGCCTAAGTCTGCTATTTTTATAAATTCGTCATTCCAACACGATCCCATTGTCATTTGGCTAAAAGTTTGTAATCTGGTAATTCATAATGATCGATCATTGACCGGTCAATGGTCTAGAATTGTGGTAGAATGACAATATCAAGCTTAATATAGGCACTAATTGCGCAATGATGTCGTAATGGTAGGTCACTGATCAAAGGAACTGTCAAAATTTTTGTATAGTACAATTCACGAATGATGGCGGGCGTGAAGTTAGCTTTTGCGAACGTTCGCGCATACCACACTCTTCTAACACACGCACGTCGCCATTTGGTTCCTAAAACACGTTACTGCGCAGCCTTCTGCGCAAACTTCACGGCCGCCATAATTCGTGAATTGTACTATAGATTACCGCATACGTCAGTTATTCATTTGTCATTATGTACGAGATTACCATTCTAAGCCATTTTTTTCAATGGAGTGTCAGTGGTTGACCATCATTAGTATATTACCAAAACTTGTCAAAATCAACAATTATGAAATCAATGATAGACCATTCTGACACTATTGTAATAGCAGACTTGTGCCAATTTAATAAATAAAGTACCTAGGTTAGTGAATTGAAACTTACCAGTCTGGGTGAACCCTAAAGCTATACCGAAAGTAATCCGTCACGTTGATGCCAGTAAGTTCTTTTCCTTGCTTTGCTTCTAAAGGATTATCTTTAAGCATAAGTTCAGTATCTCCGTAACCTTTTGGCAGTGAAATTCCCATCGAAAATGGCGTTCCTTCAAGTTTGTTAAAGAAGTAGTCGTGGCTTACTCGAGCTATCCTCCTGGAAACATAAAATATTGTTGTTACTGTATATTTGTCGTAAGAGTGGTTCATATATTACTCGTATGACTGTTGCAACCCGTATGCCAAATGTCATCTAAATCGGTTCAACCGTTCGGTCATGAAGAATTAACACACATATGTACCTTCACAAACCTTCGCCTTGATAAAATTTGTTTACTGACGGCTGCTCAGTTATCAACGCCATGTAAATTCAGCCATTATATATGATGATGATGATGACGCTTCAAATTAGGAACCCCACTGAAGGTATCGTACCCGTAGATGTATTACAGTTTTAGGGATTCAATAAAATGCCGGATTATAATTCGACATATTGGCGGCACAATCACGGCTTGATACTAAGTATACAGGTACTTGATGCACTGTATTTAAACACAACCGTGAACTAACGCTAAAATTAAATGTACCTAAACCATAGCAACGGCACAGAATAAGTAATAGTACTTCTACCAACGGGGTGCACAAAGATAGAACTCATATTGGTGATGTTCTTCACAAAGTTCATGGGGGTACCACCTACCTACTAACAACCGGTTTGCGTTCTGTAGTTTCTGCTTACCATCATTGGAAAAAGGCATGAGTAACAGATCCACTGCAAAACACGTCTCATACAAATCAAAAAACGTTTGAGTACGTTTTGAAAAGACAGAAACATTCAGAATGGTTTTGCGTGTGCACAGTGTATGCGTTTTCGAAACGTTAATTTGCTAGCTATACAGCTAAGGAGTGGAGTTCCCTAAGGCCCTGATTACTAACCCTCTAAGGAGTGAAAGAATGAATAGATGACTTCTTTGGCAAACATGCTCCATCGTCGACCACATCGTCGTTTTACATCAGGTGGAAGTATAGTAGTATTTTTATTTGAACATAATCTGTACCTATTTAATCTAAATATGCAGTTATCAAACATCAAAAGGATATTTGATGGTTATAAATTTGGCTGAACTGCGATTTTCTTGAACATCATTAATAGCTCGCTCTATTGTAGTCTCTTCCCATGACTCTTGGTTAACTACTATTAATAGACAAAAACCATACTACTTACTTTATTTAGACCAACCAAAATACATATTGTCTTAGAATAGAATAAAGTTTATTTTACACATGTATGTGATGTTACCTCATGTTGTCGTAGTGGTAGAGCACGGGCACCTGCGTCATGTTGCCGTCCTGCCCCTCCACGAGGTAGTAGCGCAGCATCTTGATCTGCTCGCCGAGGTCTCGCGTGCCCTTGCCGTCGTCCACCTGCTCCACCTCCACGAAGTCCACGCTGTTGTAGTTCATTTGCAGGTCACCGTTTATCTGAAAATCGTTGTTAATTCATAAAACCCCAAGCGAACGCGGCGTTCGCGCTACTATTGTCTTAATATTGTGTTTGCAATTGACGGTATTTGAAAGGTTTTAGGAATTTATGGTTGAACATATCAATAAATCAAGCAGAACATACAGGCTCAGTTTGGATCTCTGAGTATAATTATATTTTTAAATCAATTTGTACTTTTAGATGCGACTGATGACTTGTACACCCGTGAGATCGAATACTGCCCCGATTACTTGCAGCTAGTTTTTGAAGCTAAGGTTTAGTAAACAAGTTATATAGGTACTTTTACGAGGGAAATCATCAAATAACTTCCAGGACTTCTTTCTTCTAGACTTTTACTGACTAACACCCAGTGTTTTTTATTCCATGGTAACTCCTTCGCACTATCCGCAGCCCTGTCAGTCGTCGCCCTATATAATGGCCTGTTCACGACTTTGGTCGTAGGGGCGCGCGGCGCGGCGAGCAGTGCGGCATCGGGAAGCGGGAACGGGGCTCAATAAGCGGCGTCTCGTGGCGTGCTTTAAATATTTTCATACTTTTCAGCGTACTGCTCGCCGCCCCGCGCTTAGCTACCGCTCACATCGGTAAGGTCGTAAACGGACCGTAACTGGCCCCGACAAAAAAGGTTATACCCTGGATTGACACATACGAAAAAGAAAATAGTTCTGTTCAAGTGTAACACACTCTTGATATTTTTAGCCACTAATATTGGCCGATAACGATGAATCCATATATCGAAGAAATTTTAGCTCAAAAAATAATTGTAGATGTTATGTAGGCAGGTAGTACTCACAGTAGTCGTCAAAAGAGGATGCAGCAACAAGTAGCCATTGTTACTGACGATGAATGAATAGCCGTTGACACCAAGCTGAAAATTTTCCATAATATTGAATAAATTGTTTATTAGAGCTTTTACTACATTCATAAATTATGTGGTTCGTTTCACATTAAGTTTACTTTTGCTAACATATGCCAATAAAGATGTCCCTAGTCAGAGAGATGGTACGCTTACCTGATGTGGCTTCGCAAGCTTGGCGATGCTGTCGATGGGCACGTCGGTACCAGCTACGCCCAGCAGGGCCGCTTCGTTGTTCTCCTCGTTGTGTTTGAAGTCGAACGCGGGAATTGCTACTGATGTCACCAGCTTGTCTTCGTCGGGCTGAAACACCGAATATGTTCACTTTAAATGAGTTATTCCTTCTTTGCCTTCGTTTCAAGGCCCTGGGATTCTCTTTTGCACAACCCATGGCCCCAGTAAGGTTTGACCCAGCTAAGGTCCCTACGGTTTTGCTGACGTCTCACGCGCGTTGATACGTGCCATCGACGACTCGGGCTCGGTCCGGACGCCGAGCTACCTGTTACTCGCCGTCCGTAAGCCCAAGAAATTATGTCCTTGTATTCCAAATTTTCCTACTCCACTCCATCTAAGAATCATCGTGTCTTTTTGTACTTGTGAGGATAGTCGAACCACGCCAGTAGATAGCTACCACAAATAAAAAACATGAAGCCAAAAATTACAGGATGTCCCATCTGTCCCGAGCGAGGCAGCAGCAGGAGGAATTATATCCGTTATAAAGACCTAATATTTTTTTTATTTATCGATGTTTAAATAAATATAAACTATTTGACCATTTAATATTACAGTATTAAATAGTTTGCCTAGTTATGTATTATATAGTAAAAAAAACTGTTTTTTTCTTGGAAATGAATTAAAAGAAGCAATAACTATAAAAACACTAACATATTCATTTGGCGGTAGGATGAGTTCGATTTCCACCGAACGGAAAGGTTAGTACTACTCTTGAAATCTAGTACTAGGAATGCCTTTTAAATTTTGTCGTTTGAAGAAAAAAACACAACTAGAACCCTAAAAAGTATTTCAAATTGTTTTTCAAAGTATTCACCTCGAACTTTTATACATTTTTCCATTCACTCTATCCAGTTATTAAAACAATTCACTCCAAAGTCGGTATGTCCAAAATGACAGACTTGAAAGCGTCGACTGCTTCTTCTCCGGACTGGAACCTTTGCCCACGAAGAGTTTTCTTAATTTTAGTAAATGTAAAGAAATCGTTAGGGCTTAGGTCAGGACTGTATGGGGCATGGCCGAGAATTTCTACGTTTTCCTGCTTCAAATAATCAATTGTTTTACCAGCGGTATGTGAGCTTGCGTTGTCATGGTGTAGGATGATGCGACGCTTTGGGTTAGATTCCCGAACTTTGGCGATGACTTGCGGCAAACAAATTGTGGTATACCACTCTGCATTAACCGTTCTACGATCTTCAAGTGCAATTATTCCAACGTGACCGGTTTTCGCCACGAACGTAGCCACCATCTTCTTCGAAGAGCTTCGAAAGCGAACAACTTTAGTCGGCTTTGGCTCATCTCGGAAGACCCAGGAATCCACAAGGATTGCTCTTTGGAATCAGGGTCGTAGGCATAAATCCAAGACTCGTCACCACTGATAATGTTGTAGACATGATTTGACTCTCCTCACTTAAACCTTTGGAAAGTTTTCTTATACCATCTGACGCGAGCCGCCTTATGATCATCGGAAAGCAAATGCGGAATCCTTAGGCAAACTAGCTTTCTCATTCCATGCTCCTCATGGAAGATCTTTTGAATGGTTGTCCATGAGATGCCTATTAGCCTCTATCTCCCGATATGCCACATGACGATCTTCGAGTATCAGTTGTCTCACAACAACGATGTTTTCTTCAGTAAAGGCGGATTTTAGATGTCCTTCACGAGATTTGTCACTAAGACTAGTATTTCCACACTGGAATTCTAAATACCAGCGTTCGACAGTTCGTAGACAAGGAGCTTCATCATAAAATACAGATCTAAACTCCTCGAAACATTGAATCCGAATTAGGTCTCTCCGAAAGTTGTAAAAAATTATAGCACGAACGTTTTCCTTAGAGCGATTCATTTTTTTTGTGCGCGACTTGATAGATTCAAAACAACGCTGTAACTAAATAGTTGCATCAATCCCAATTATTTCAATTGTTTTGCCATTTTATTCAAACGAAAATTGAGCAATTCTAAATTCAAAATTAGCGGGAAATATTTAAACGACAGAACATAAAAGGCATGCCTTGTAGCATAATTATAAGTTTAGACTGTATTTTCAAGAGCGTCAGTATTCAATTCTTCTTATAAATATTTCAGGAATGCTAGAATGAACGTTAGATCATAAATTATTCCATAAATTTTTCAACACTCGGTTAAATTCGATGACTTTTCTGTAAATATTTATATACCTAATTATTAAAATTAATAAACATAAAAATGTTTATTAGTTTTGACTATTCTTCACGAATAATATCATAAATAAAAAAAAATCTGTATACCTTTGAGATGTCTCCACTCACGTTCCACTTTTTGGTTCGCTGTAAAAATTAAAGTAAAATGTTATTTCCACAGAGTCTGGAGCTATCCTTGAAGTAATAATAATAATGTTAAAAGCTTCTAGATCAGACCCTTATTTTATTTAAACCACGAAAGGTGCTCGGAAGGTAGCCAGCCTTCTCAAGTAATAACCACGCGTGGGTGCGATAGCATCTTATTTTCACCAATTACTTTCCCAAAAATACCAATGAAGTGCGAGTCGGATTCGCAAACGAAGGGTTTGTACAAACTTACCTATATGTAAGTAGTTTTTTCTCGAATAAAGTATAAATTTTAATTGCTTTAGTCTTCTCACGTCTTCTCTAACTAAAGAACTATGGAAAGGCAACGTGAGAGATGATAATTACATGTATCTGAAAACAAGTTGACTGTTGATTGATATGTTGGGAAGCATGAATATATTGCAGCAACCCCAAAAAAATTATAACTCGCTGATTATTTACTGCAACAGTGGACATGTATGTACAATGATAGACAGGTCCCATTCATGGGAAACTGTTTTTTTTTTTTTGTAATTTATTGTGCGTCTGTTCGGGCAAAATAAACATGATTGTTATCTTTCGTCTTTATACAGTATACTGACCGTGTGGTCAATAGTGGCGTGTGTCCAGGTTGGAGTCGGGTAGGAACCGTCCAGGATCATGGGCCGGGCGATCACGTTGATGTACTTCAGCACCTGCTGCTGTACCTCCTCCACCGAATGGATATGCACGAAGAAACCTGACACAATCGAGAAACTTGGATATAGATTCTATTCATTACTATCTCGCTCGAAAAGTGGAAAACAAATACTACCCAAGAATACTATAACATTTTATTGATTCTGGCTACCCGTAACAATTGTCAAAGATCTGAAAATGACACTCTGGATCAACTTGAGCATTTGTCTACCTTTATACATTGCCGAAACGAATCTTGAACGCTCGGCGTCAGAGTGGGGATCGCTTTGCGCTTTGGTTCAGAACAAACTATGTTCAGGTTTCCCATAAACTAAAAATATTTTTTTACTGATACAAGGTTATTTCTAAAACTCTGGTAACCTTTCAGGGTTGTGTCACTGTGTACTTGCTATAACTACGTACATACGTGTATTTGACGCGACGTGAGCGCATCAAATATCCCCACCACCCGATCCTACACCCCTCCGATATTGTACTATCGCTTACTTCGCATAGATTTTTTAAATTTTAGAACGTTCAATTTAAATATTTTTATTTTTGTAAGAAAATCTGAAAAACTAAGATATGGTAAAATTTTAAAAGTCGTAGAACAAAAGTTGTTGTTTATGATGTTACTAATACAGTCATGCAAGGCTGTTAGTGTTTTACAAATGACCCTGAACAATGAATCGATGGTCATCCACCCATGGAATGACAAGATCAGCAAGCGTTGCCAAACCCCTAATTAACATCGACCAGTGCAGCTGTCAGGCAGTGAAGTTTTTGGACCAATCATAGTTATACAAATTGCATTGCTGTACTGTACCTCTATTCAAGCACGCCATCCACTGTATTTCACGAACATTGGTGACCTCCTTGCCGATGAGGTACGTGAACACCCTGACAGGGATGTAGGTCTCGCCGTCCACCACCTCGCGGTTGTACTCCTCGAACACCTCGGTGAGGTTGCCCGGCACGTAGTCGGTGATCAACATCACCAGCTGGTTGCAACCCTGGGTGCTGCTCACGTTGCACTTGGTCACTGTTCTTCGCTGAACAGACAAGTAACATACAGTCGTAACTTGATCTTAGAAATAACTCGTAAAAGTATTTCAATACACTTGCTCCAAAACCCGCTCTAATCCCTACTGCTTTTAGGCACGCAATTTATTATTTTTCGCATCAGTGCAGAAAAGTGCACACGCTGGACCCACGCCGCAATTTTATTAGATTTATAATGTCAGGCAGCACGCGCCGCGATCACCACGAATTGCGCATCAATCCTCGTTTTTTATGTCTTCGTAAATGTATTGGAAAGCGTCGCAAATTACTCCTGGAAAGTCACTACAGCCCTCAGTTCCATAACAAACTTAACCAAAACGCTTACGGCTCATGCGAACGCCGTCTCGGTCACAATGACAAACTTTCTCGACTTCTATCAAAATGTACTATTATAACGTCAATTTTAAATTCATACAAACAAATGAAAAAAAAGCAAGTGGCTGCAATGGACATCATTTACCTATTTTCCTTAAAGTAGAAACTACGAGCTCTTTTAATCTTTTGACACGATTGATCTGCGTGGACGAAAGGCGCCGCAAACTTATACACGTAAACAACTTACTTACCTGCTTCAACGCAGTAAAAGCTTTGATATACGCCTCCGTCAAGTTCGCGTTACCCTCCAGAGATTCCACTTTATGTTTCTTGCCCCGGAGTTTTGGCTCTAGGGCATCAGTAAGAGTCTGCAGATTCTCAGGAGTAGCTTGAACTAAGTTCACAAAACACTCTACAACGAAGTGAGTCTCATTTTTGAAAGTGTATACGTTGACGTAATCGTTGTTCGATAGAGTGTCCAAGAGTGAACGTAAAGTTCTTCTTGCTACGTAGTTCTTGAATCCAGTCATTGACCCCGATATATCGAATAGGATTATCATGTCTTTGGAGCAGGTAGCAGCTTCTATGTACCAGGACATGACGCGACAGTCGTAAGTGTCGACCTCTCTGGTATTCCATTGCATGCCAGGGTAGAAGCGCAGGATGCCATGCGCACTGCCGAAGTACTGCCACGATAGTGATGGATCGGAGTTGTAATTTTGTTCAAAGATTTCGTTAAGATCTTTTGACCATAATATGGCATGTAGGGCTGTCAACTCTGTAAAAAAGTTCTACAATTTAACATCAAAACGAATCGTTAACATAAATTCATAAAATAATCTTATTTAATTTAAAAAAATAATATTTTTGACGAGACGGTTAGCGCTGTGGTTGAGAGATGGCTGCTTCGCAACGTATCGTGAGTCCAAATTCCGCATGAAACATATATATGTATGGCCTACAGATAGTTGTTTCGAGTCTGGGTGTCTAGTGTATATGAGATCTCATGTTTATGAACGCCCTCACGCTACAGGAGTAAGTGAGGCAAAATTTACAAAGAGAAATGTTTCATAGTTCTATATCCCGGGTGCCTCATTATCATGACTGAGTAGACGTAGACGGAACGGGTGTCAATTTTTTTTTAGTAGGTACTTTTGTAATGATTTCCGATAAAAAAAAATATATATTAAGATAGATAATTTCAGCTATGTTTGCGCTATTTTCACGCGATAGATGTGTGAAACCATAATTTACTACAGAAACCTTTTAGTATCCGCGCGTACTGTCCTTAAAGTATACCGGGTGAAAAATTAAGAGGAGTACCTGAGATATTTATAATACAATTTTTACATAAAGAAAACAATAGATTTTATGTTCTAAAAACCTGAAAAGTACACCTGTTTTTCTTAGCTTCAAACGAAAGGAATGTTTGAAGGAGTTCCCGTGGTCTTGAAACGCAAAGGACAATTGAAGGACACAGGTGGGTTTTATACAGTTAGAGTCCGCTCTCTTGTACCACCCTAGAGCGGGCGATGTCATTTAATGATTTCCCACCCCAAAAAAAGGGTTAATTATTTGGAAGATGTGTCTTCTATTTATTTGCAACCTTCTACATTTATAACTAAACGTAATTGATTCTTAAAAGTGATTTGTAGATGTTGCCTGTGCCTGTGCAGTGTGTGTCTCAACCGCTAATACGTGGTTGAGGTGAGCCGGCCAATTCTTTATTGCGTTATTAGAATCGAAACTGTACAGTTTCGAAGGAAAAACACGTGTAGGTACACCTACACGTGTTTTTCATTTTATTGGGCCTATTTCAGTCATCAGTTATATAGACTTTTTAACGTAACACTCGAGTAATTGTTTTCATAACTTTAACGTTAACGTTTGTCCTAAGTTGAGCTTTTCGAATACTGACAAATGCTTACACTGATTGGACAGGTCCACTCAACACTTTAAAAGAGACTTTGACCTCTGAGTTTGTTTCGGTGTTTCTTCTCAGGGTAGTCAGATAGGAAACACCGGCCTCATCTAGCATAAACTGACGGAAAAAAAAATTGACGTGTAAAAGTGTTTTTTAAACCTATTTACAAAATTTATATCATTTATCATAACTATTTCATTACTGCGATAAATATTCTACCTAAATATAAAAAATATATGACTTTAACGAATTTATTTATTTCCTACTACATCTAAATGTAATTGATCCTTTAAAAGAGATTTGTAAATGTTGACTCTATCTATATCACAGGCATCGCCTAAGTACCCCGGTAACCGCTGTTACGTGATTGGGGCGAGCCGGCCAATTCGTTATTACGTTTATAGAATCGGAATTATATACACGTATTTTTCCTTTAATTGGGCCTATTCCAGTTATCCGTTATGACTTTTTAAACTCGGGTGAAAGTATTTGTAGAATATATTCTATATTCGGTATACTATTATATTCTACCTTAATAAATTGAACAATTTATTTTTTTAGCGAAGTTTAATTTATTTATTTATTTCGATTAAAGTCGTCATCGCATTATTGTTATTCTATGTTTTCAGGTTTTTTAATAACCACTACCGGACATCAAGTCAGCAAAATGGATTACCAGAACTAGGTATATCCATATAATTGGTACCAGTACCTTCTTTGTACGGTACTGGAGTATGAGAGAGGTGCTACGTAGTCACTGCACTTGCTGTAGAAGATCTACGAAACCATATCTGATTGTTCTGTTTTTTTGGTTCTCTTTGCCGATAATGCACTTTCAAAGAAATTCATTTATAGATCGCTAAATTTTGATCGTTTTAATCCCGTGGAGAATCGATCCGGTACATAAAACACTAAAACTATTTTTTGATAATGTCAATAGTTTCGCAAATAATCGCACCAAAAGTAAAAAACGATGTGTGTGTGTCCCCTCTAACTTTTGAACCATAAGTTTAGAAAATATGAAAAATATCTGAAAAGTAGAACTTTATAAGGACTTTCTAGGAAAATCATTTTGAACTTGATGGAAAGAACAGTTTTTGTACAAAAAAGGCAAAAAGGTTGTACAAAATAATTTCTGGACTAAGTTTGTAGTATAATCGTATATGCAAGCATTTTTTTAAACTCATAAGTGGGTACACTTATTGTGACGGACGGAAAACTACGGAACCCTACACTGAGCGTGGCCCGACACGATCTTGGCCGGTTTTTTTAAACTCGTATTAATTTACGTATGAACGAAATTATTTTCTTTAAGAAAACGTCAGCTGAGCGACTCCAATGAATTTTAGTAGTCGGCGTTGCGTACTAACCATCTTTTAATCTCATCTTTACCAATCGATAATGTTCCATGTACTGGATCGACCCGGGCCTCCACGGGATTAAAACGATCAAAATTTAACGGTGTATAACTACTAACTTTCCCAACAGACGTTGTCCTGCCAGAAAAAAAATTAGAACCCTATTGCAACCCCTGGGTTCTTTAGGGACTCACTCAAATATACTAAGTATATATATGTTTCAAAAATGAATAGGTTTCTTCTAGGTAAGCACGTTCCATCGTCGACCTCATCGTCGCTTTCCATCAGGTGAGATAGTGGTCAAGCGCGAAACTATCAAAATAAAAAGGGTGTTGCTTTGCCCAAGGGTGTTTTTATATTTTTAATATCGTGCTGATTTCATCACGCTTTCTGGAGTAGAAATGGGCGTTTGCTGCATACGGTGCAATCCAACTGAGGCAGACCTCGATCGTATGCTCCACCGTATCCTCCAACGATCCACCTAATCCACACAAAACCCGGTTGCTAAACCGGGTTTTTTTTTCCCGACGAAACCGAAACAGAAACCTCCCGGCGAAAAGTGATGACGCCATAGCGTGTAACCACTCCTGAAATTAGGGACTTCTAGCTGCGATTGTGGTATGCCCAAAATATTATGCCCAAGTTTATCTTCATAATTATGAAATGCTAGGAGTGTACACCTGGAGCCCGAGCTATGTATTGATACACTGTTTAATAGCGATAAGAATCTAGTTATAATCGCGATAAAACTCCCTCATTTTTAACTGACTGACTGTTTGGAATAAAGCGATCAACGGATTAGGCGGTGCTCGGATTAGAGCACCGCCTAATCCGTAGAGAGAACGTTTAAGGATACGGTTGGCGCAGTTGCTTAGTGATTGGCTGCTGCGCTGTGTGTCACCGATACCATGCGGAAATAATATTAGTATGGCCTGTCTTGTGTATGTGAAAGTAAGAGAGTGTAAACGCATATAATACAGGAACGTCATTTGTGTGTGCAGTGTGAGGAAAAGCAAAAAAAAATACTATAGTTTTTTCAGATACATACCCAAATCAAATATGTTGGTTGGAACGTGAACACAGCTGATGTTTGTGTTAACATTTATGTTGTAGAAGTGCGAGTCCTTCTCCAGAGATACGTTTATAAAACGAGTACTGTTTATTACATATATGGGCAATTCCACTTCACCCTCGGGTACAGGCTTATCGGCTTCGTCTTCATAGAAAAAATTCGAATACTTCGCCGAACAGTACTCGAATGGATCACGTTTATTGGTGGTGTAGTTGAAACGCCTTGCGAGGTTTTGTGCCGTTGCGTGAATGCACTACAAACGTAAGTTTATTTTAACAAAAATACTTGAAAATATTAGCTATCATTTTGTTATTAGCTTTTGCCCGCGTACCTACATAAAATGTAGCCTATGTCACTCAGGAATAAAGCAGCATTTTTAGGTAAAAAAAAATTGCGATTGGACCAGTATTTTCAGAGCTTACCTCCTACAAACAAAGAAACATAAAGACAAACTTTACCTCTTTATAATATTAGTACTATAGACTAACTGTCCCCTACGATTTCACACGAGCCTTTGGTGACTGCTCCTCACTTATCGGTCATAAGTAATTTTATATATCCTGCAGACTTCCTCGATACATAGGCTGTCCAACAACTTATAAACTTTCAATTCGAATCAGTAGTTTCTTGAGATTAGCGCGTTCAAACAATCAAAAAAGGTTTAGATAAAGCTGAAGAGTTTTATTTGATAGTTTGAATACAGATGTATTGTAACTATATATAAAACATAACCCTTCTTACAGTCGGGTAAAAAGAAGAAACTGAAAACACTGGGTAGGCCCGTGGTAGGAACGTGAAATTTTTCACAAGGCTTCGATTTATGACGTAGGCAAGTACTAAGAAGGGATTTTCGTAAATTCAATATTAACGCCCTTTTGAGGGCCAAGCAGTTCACTGACAAAACCAGCTGTGTTACCTGTTCACGTAAGGATCTAATGAGGGCACCAGTGGCTGGCATTGCCGTTGAAGGCCAGACCAGGCAAGGAATTTAACTAGTTTTATCATCGACACGCTAAGAAGAAAAATAACTATTAACGAGATGAAATAGTCTAAAGTTTCTATGGAGAAATCTAATTTCACGTCAGCGAAGCCGCTGGCAGAAGCTAGTAATATTATTATTATATTAATAATATATAAGTTAAACCGAACAACGTAATTACGTTGGTTGTCACGTTAGGCTTATGTAACAATTTCATGTTATCGAGCTCATATCTCGGCACTTATACTGCCAAAATTACCCAAACGAGATATAGTATACGTGGAAACCCTGCGCGGTCAGCCCCGCTACTAACCTTGCAGGTCACTACAGCGTGACGTCACCACTGTAATTCCCTGGCGAGCTCAACATGTTAAAGGTATCACGACGCAGACAGGTTAGGTTCAAAGGGTAAGACGGGGGCTAAATTGTTTCATCTCTTTGAAATAATATCCGAGGCTTAAATAACCTTGCTCCCATTAAGACACGAAGTGCCACTTACATGAAAACATCACAGATCAAGAAACCAACTAACTAATCAAACCAACTACTGAGTGTACAAACATATTTCATGCAAGTCTAGGGACTGATATGACTGATAATATTAGTTATGTTGCAAGGATAGGACCTTGCAACATAACTAATATCATTGTGAGTTGAGTTATATTTAAATGAAAGCAGTCTTCATAATAATCTACACGAATATTATAAAGAGGTAAAGTTCGTTTTTATGTTTTTTTTGTTTGTAGGAGGTGGTAATCTCTGAAAGTACTGGTCTGATTGCGAAAATTTTTTCACCGATATAAAGCTGCTTTATTCCTGAGTGGCATAGGCTATATTTTATGTATGCGGGCGAAGTCGCGGGTAAAAGCTAGTATAGACATAAGTCAATACTAATAAAGATAATAGATTTGTTTATCTGTTTGTAACTAATAAACTCAAAAACTATCGGACAGATTTTAGAAATTCTTTCATAGAATGCTACTTTATCACTGAGTGATATAATTATTTATGTATATTTATTTTCCATTTTCTCACGGCCGAAACCGCTGGCAGAACGTCCATCCACAACCTCAGTGATAAATTTCACAGTAAACATTTACCGTCCTTTTAACTTTAATTAACAGAAAATTTCAGCCCACCACTGATCAAAAATAAAACAGGATGGTTTTGTCCGTTGAAAAGCTCTTTACAGTCGATACTGCTTTCCCATTAATTTATTTTACGGATTAATCAATACTTTTTTGGTTCTGCCGTTAAAGTATGATGTATACGGGTCATTGTGTAAGAGAACAGTGCTATAAGAAGGTACGACTATAGCTTACCTTGACGGCATTGATTTTGCGAGTTAGCATGGTGCTCACCGAGCGCAGTGAGGACTCCAATATTTGATTTCCATCTTTTCTCTTCACGCTAGCATTCATTTGTTTGTATTTCTGTGAAATTGGAAAGATGCTATATCACGGAGTAGTGATAAGTAACGAAGAAGGCGATTAGAGTCTATTTCAATGATATTTTATACTGTATGGTGAAAATGTATTGTAGAACAAGTCTGCAAATTATTTTTTTTATGTTTATCGAAATGATTATTTATGATTGAAATATGTTTTACTTGTAACAGATTTAGTATGCACCAACCGTGTAATCTCTACGCACTCTGATTGACTGGTAGATAATGCCTAAGACATTTAGTCCGCCTTTGTTGATTTATGAATGAAGTTTTAATTAATTAAAATTTTATTACACCATAATAAAAATTATTTTACTTACAATTCTGATTTGATCTGATTTTGTCAGCGCTTCACTTAACTTCCATAGTTCGTCCCCAAGCGCTCTCGCCCATACTTTTACTCTACAAAAAAGAAAACTCAATTACTGCAACTATACAAAATTAATCAAAAATTTAAAAACAGAACATTACTTATAAAACAAATCCCAACAACAACATTAGGGCAAATTTCCCTGAATAAACCACATTAAATATTTCTTTCATCAAAATAATAACCGCTCATGAACAAAATTTTCAGAATCCATTATATTTGCGAGTGACGGATGACGGTAGGTAATCCGCAGTCCCCTGACTCGTAAATAAGGGTCTGTTTATGTTAGTCACCAAAATTAATTGAGGTTCGTTGGAGCATAACTTTGATGTCAATACTTTCAGGTGTTCAACGAGTGAGATGTGAGCGATATCGTGTACGTGCGTCACATTTTCGCCCGTCCGGTGTCCGGCCTCGTGTCCGGTGTGGTTTCGTAATGCTCTTCAAAGTTACTTTGTAATTCTACACGTACATGAGAACTTCTGTTGTTTATGTTTTGTCTCTTTCATTGTGCTTTGGGATTGTGAGGTTAGGTATTTACATTTTTGTTGGATAAAGTATTTAAAGTTGCAAAAAACGTTTTGCATGAAAAACACATATATTTCAGCAAAATTTCACAGTTCTGTCTCTGAACTACAGTTTAGTTCAAAACTAGATAAAATATTCAGAATGTTTCAGCCAGCTGAGTGCTCAGTAAGGTTTATGGATGTATGGAAGTAATAGATGTATAGCATGGCATATATGAGAGATGTAATAAATAATAAATACTTACATGTCAGCCTTCCAGGCGGGGACAGGTTCTGGTACGAACAGTAAAGCACAAATTAACATGAACTTGAAACTTTGCATGTCTGCGACGGTGAGTCACTCTAACAACGAATATTTACTGCGTTCCACAAGTAATCGTCGTAAACTACGCGAATATTACAGAATAAAGGCACATCGTTACAGTGTTTTGTTACTTAAATAAACTTTTCACGATACATCACAAAAATATATCACTCTGAACTGCTAACACTTATCTCTGATGGATAAAGATTAACTAAATTGAAAGGTAATAGGAAGCTTTCCCACTGAAAGATAACGAGCAAGGCCACTACAATTTCTAAGCACAGTAAACATTTAGTCACTAAATACTTTCACGTTAAAAAGGTTATTAATAGTTTACGCAGAGTTTCGACTAGAGTTTTGTCGTCCGTTTACGCGGGGGATCACAACACGAGTTACATGATGGTTTTATAAGAGTGCGGTTTCGAGATAGTTTATATGCGGGGTGCGACGCTGCCGGTGCCAGAGTGGGCCGCACGAGTGCGGGCCGGATGAGCGCGGCCGGAGAGAGCGCGGGCCGGAGCGGGCCGTAGCGAACGAGCGTGTGTCTCGGCCGACGCACGTGCTGCGTCTATTCTGGGCGGGCGCCGGCGAGCGCTTCGGGCGGCATCGAGCGGACCCGATCTAGGTCGGCCCGTGTCTGTCCACACACTGCTACCGGCGCGCATCGCACCCGGTCGCGCTCGCCCGATACTACTTATAATTATAGACATTACAACTTTTTTGTCTGCGAGCTTACGTTTCGTTTAGGAAGTAATTTACTTTCTTATTGCTTCTTAGCTAATGAGAGTTTGTAGTTCAGCGTCTCGGCTAGAAAGATAGGCGTGATTTCTGTATAACAACTTCTGAAACTACTTGAAAGGTCATTAGAAGTTTAAAACAGCTTGGAAAACCTTAAGTACCTTGGTCAGAAATGTTTTAGGTTTCAATATTGCGTCGAAAAATTTTTAATTAAAGACCTTGACCGATATGGCAAACGGAGTGAACTAAATGCCGAAACAAGCGATATGCAATCTGGAAATCAATATCGGTGTCTATTTTTGTTACATTTGTATGCAGCAAACTCATGCGCCCGTTATGTTTGTGTGAAGGAGAGCTTTTACGAGCTGAGTCATGAACCAATATTTATTGCAGTGCCCTCTAGTCTACAGCTGAAAGTGAAATGAATGCATGAAACCATTTCGTGTGTCGTATGTACGACGTCTACGTCGCGCGTAGCAATCTCGTAGCAAATATGTCTGAAAATGATCATAAATCGAATTCAAATTCAAAATATTTTTATTTCACTTAGGCCTACAGTGGCACTTTTAAAACGTTAAAAGCAGAGTACGGATCTAATCGGTTGTTTCTTATGGAGAAGAACCGGGAAGAAATTCCATAGTTACTCGTTTAAAAGAAATGTTACCTTTTTTTTTGGTATACCTCTTTTCGACGGTATCGTATATTACTGTTACTAAATCATTGAATACTGAATATATCACAGGCTACTGGAACGTTTAAATCGTATTTACTATGATTTTGACTGGATGTCGGTACCACGCTGTGCGGGTAGCAACCGTAGCACCTCTACGATAACACTCGTAGAAGAGCTACGGTAACGTGTAATTAGTTTTTTTTTTTAAAGTGAGAAATCATTCATTGATTTCTCCCGCTCTAGGGTGATATGGTAGAGTGAAAGAGCGAGTCAGACTTATTACTGATTAAAGGCAAACCTGTGTCCTTCACTTGCCCTTTACATTCTAAGTCAACTGGTTCCATTTTCAGATATTTCCCGTGGCGCAAGCGGGCATTGACCCTGCTGGCACCTAAGGTTTTGCTGACAACTTTTTAGTGTCTGTAACTCGTTAGTGTCCGACCAAATGTTCTGTTTCGGTTTCGGTCGAGATTCGGCAAAAAAATGAGTTTCGGTTTCGGTGGCCAACCTGTCGAAACTACGACACAAACCGAAACTGCACTCTCCCGAGCGCATGACCGATCACAAGACCGAGTACATGTCCGATCACAGCGCAAGAACGGATGTTCTCTGTTCAGCGTGTTAAATTCCTTTCAAACGAGTAAGCAACGAAGACATTTTGCCGTGTCTAAATGCCTAAATATGTTGTGCGTGACTGGCTTGTTTGCAGTTCGTTTTACTCCCAAACTAAAATCGACTGCAGTAAAATTCATGATAATAATCAACGAATATAAATTTCGGCCGACATTCGGTTTCAGTTTCAGTTTCGGTTGAAAAACCAGTTTCGGACACTAACGCGCCAGTGATGACTCGAGCTCGGTGCTTACCGAACGTCTAAACAACAAGCTACCCACTGCTCGTCGTCCGCAAGCCAGCGCCTACGATGGCCTGGGACTTTTAGTAACAATTGATTATTTTTTAGGTAAACTAAAAACGTGCTGCTACGGTGCTACGAAATTTCCTTTAAATTAAATGTTAATTAATTAGCTAATTACACAAATGTTATAAAGGTAAAGTTTGTATGTATGTATGTTTGTGGTTATTCTTTCACACTCAAAGGGCTGAATATGTTTAGATGACTTTTGGCACACGGTTAGACAATATCCCGGGATAGAAAATAGGATACATTTTATTACTACGAGTATATACATTTTTCCTATTGTTGTAAGTTACATTTAAAACGTATATTTAGCACTGGCAACAAAAATGGTCTGTTAATGGTTAAAGCGACGCCACTTCCGATAAGTGCCACTTTAAATAAAGATCTGCGCAGCCCTGTGCAGTCCAAGTAGACTAAATGCTGCTACGTTATTTTGCAAAATGTTTTGTAAATAGTAACTGGTACCAAGATTATTGAAGTTGTGTTTGTGTCATATTTCAAGCGAGTAGTAAGTATACATAGTGACCCATATTTTAACCGTGTTATTAGCGTTACCTTCCAGCTAAGATACCCAAATAAGATTTTAGAGGATCTTGATCAATAGATCACAACTTGCTTAGTCTTACCCGAAGTATGACGGAGTTGGCAATCGGTGACTTTCACGGTGATGGTCTTTGACTGGGTAATCAGGGACCGAAAAGTCTGGTGACTGGTAAACATCTACAAGTGACAGCTGAAACCATCTACACCAAGACTTTCCGAAGCGGTTGGAAGACCAGTTAAAATAATAACAAAGGCACTCACTCCTTTGATTATTTTATGTTATTCACGGGTTTCAAAAGGTGATTTCCCCGGGGGATTAATTTTAGATTTATAAGCAGATTAAACCTTTGCAGACAAACGCCCAAATAATATGCTAGGCAAAAGAAGCGGTGACGTAACATTAGGGTTTCATTATACCTCGTGAAATAAACGGATTGAATATGCAAAAGGGTGGCAACTGAGGCGTGTAAACATTACTAACAAACATTCAAATGAGTACACAGGCCGCGCGTGCAACAACGACCTGCCTACATTATTTACACTCCAAAGTTTCTCTTTTAAGTGGATCGTTATCTTTACGGCCTTTTAGGGGCTCGTGGGTGAAACACGCGCTTTTATTGATCTGCAACGTTTGGTGCGGTAAAAATACAGATACCCACCTATATTTTTACCGCACTAAGCGTTGCAAAGAGTTCTAAATTTTGTGATATCAGGCTTTTTTTAAAGTGGGAAATCTTGAGATTTATCCCGCCCTAGGATGGAACGGCAGTGAGTGTCAGACTGTTACTGACTACAACCACTCCTAGGTATGTTCCTTCAGCTGCCCTTTGCATCTCAGAACCACGGGTAAACTTTCAGAAGTCGACCCAGCGCCCTAGCAAAAGAAAAAAAAAGAAAAATAATTTATCAGGGCTTCAGCCCTGCTGGGCTCCCTACGGTTTTGCTGACATCTCTTTGAGGCATGCGTGGAAGAATACGCGCAGTCGACAACTTGAGCTTGTTCTGGACAGCCGTACAGCGAGCTACCAATTACTTGTCATCCGCAAGCCCACGTACTCGGGGTCAGGGTCCCGGTTGCAGGGGGGGTGGGGACGTCCATTCTCTCTCGCGTGCGGCCGTCACCTTTGCTAGCATTAATTACTGCTTCACAGTAGGAGGCGACCGTCAACCATTCACCCTCACCCCGAACTGTGGCCTGTACCAGGGCCCGGCGCTAGAGGTCGCCGCCGCCAATAGCCCCCACGAGGACATGGCGGTGCTCCACCCAAGTAGGGCACACCTCCACCGTTTACTCCACGGTGTCCTCCAGGCAATCGCAAAGTGTTCACATCCGGGCGTTTCTTCCACCTGAATCTGATGCAGAAACCTCCCGAACTTGCCAGGCCCGGTGAGGACCTGCTTTATGTGGAAGGTGAGGATACCGTAACACGTTTCCGGTCACTCCTTAAAGGGGGGACGTATCGCCATGATTATGGCGTGCCTAGCGCTGGGTTAGTATGCGTGTCTGACAGAGTGGTCAGTTACGAGAAAACAGTCCCTCGGGTAACTGTGTCTACTTTTTCCACGACGCTCATTGCCACGAAGCACTGTCAGCATGTCAAAGCGCAAAGTTATTCACAGCGAGGCATTTTTTGTACCTTGTGGGCTCCAATAATATTTAATCACAAGTGCCAGTACTGACCATAAGGTCCTTGGTTCGATTACCAGGTCGGGCAAATTGTTATTGGGTTTTCCGTCTGGAATGTCTTAGTTAGCCCGAAGTTGTAGTTGTAGTTGTTGTTGCTATATTTCCCTATCTGTATATGGGTACACATTTGATTAATCTTTTAAGGATAAGGGGATAGGTACAATCTTAAATTATCTTATATTGAAATAAGTAGCATCCGATTTAACTTTTAATACCTATGCACAAAAGATTGAACAAAACACATTATAATTCATAGCTTAAATCATGTAGTACCGCTTAGTTAAACAAAAAAGACCATAGTAAGAAAAAGTTTCACGGGATATTGCAATTGTCAAAAAATCCATGATCATTATGTCTTCATGAAGACATAATGATCATGGACAATTTATTACGCCCGCTGGTCACGAAGAAGAATGTCTTTATTTCTTTGCGAAGCAATAAGGGACGCTATTTGTCTGCTGAAGTATACGCAGCCATTACTGTTCGTTCTTGTCCCTAATTGCTACTCGTAAAATACGAAAACTAGCTAAAGGACCTCGTTAAAATGATATATTTTCCTAAAAAACCTAATATTTATTCTATGGTTCGGCGGCACGTATTGTTCCAAGCGTGCCTCAAGTAGGGGCCCAGCAGAGAAGCCCTGGGGCCAGGGAAAATGTAAAAGTGAAACCCGGGGCCCTGGGACAAAGGCAAAGAAGGAACAGGAGTGGGTTTTTAGTGCAGTTAAGGTTTGACACACCCTCTCGCACCACCCAAGACCGGTTAATGTCATTGGATGAATTTCCCACCCAAAAAAAAAATGCCTAGTGATTTATTTCGAGCAAATTCTAATAGAGATGTGCGTGTTTACGCACCCGGAAAATCAGAAATGCGGCACCGCGGACTGAAAAGCTGTGTGGAAATTGGTTGTCATGTTATGCGGAGGAAGGAGGAAATTGTCACGAGGAAGGTTTTGAGTATAAATGTATATGAATTTAAGAGTAAGGATTATAGACAGGGTGAAATGACACCTTATGCTATAAATTATTGTATATAAAAGTTAAAAAAAAAAAAACTAAAATTATAATTTTAGATATAAAGAATTTCCCCTTTCAACCCGCATATAAACCTAATTTAAAGGGATTCCTTCTTTTCGCATAATATTCTTTTTCCTAATATACTTTGGCATAACGATTTTGGTATAATATGTTTTGCCATAATAATACTTTGCCATATTTTTTTTGGCATACAGTTTATGTTGGCATAATTATCTTGAAGGCTAATTTGTTTTGGCATAAATTTAATTCGCATAACGTTACTAGGCCTAATGACTATTAAGATAATAATATTTAGGCATACAATTAATAGAAATAACGAAAACATTTTGAACCTTATTCTTATTTATTTATTTATTAAATCTTTATGCACAAAAAACTGTACAAATGCGGACTTAATGCGGAATAGTACATTATGATGTAAGTGTGTAATGTTAGTGATTACAGTCGAGGCGGTATTTAGACCCGAGCCGTGGCGAGGGTTTAAATAACGCCTCTGTTTCTCCATCCCATGAGTTCTAAATGGCTGAATCAATTTCGACAAACTCTCCCTCTCGCTCCACCCAGAGAGGGAGGAGTCATTTGATATTGTTCTACTTAAAAAAGGTTTATGTGGGAGCAGCCCTAGAATAATTTGGTAAGGTATATTTTTACTCGACTACGGCAAAACCAAAGGAGAGTTATGATTTTGACAGGCTATGTATGTAGGTATGTATGTGATACTCACATACTGTTCATCTGTTCCCTCATAGCTCATAATCTACTTATTGGAAATCGACATTTGAGGTATCGTTAGAACCGTCTTGATCATAGACTACGTAAAATCCGTAGTCACACGTTGTTAAAGTGTTTCGGTTGGTGCCTGTAACGTGTGACTTCTGGACTTCTTGTTTTTCCAGTAACTGTTTATTTTAGCATCCTAAAAAGCTAGTGCTTGGAGCAGTAAAAAGCTAGGGCTGAGTAGTAACGGCCCCGACTTACGAGTTGTAGGTCGCGGGTTCAAACCCAGCCAGGCACATTACTTTGTGTAATTTATTTCATCATCACTGCTCTCAAAATGGTGAAGGAAAACATCGTGAAGAAACACAGGACATTATGAACCAAAATTGAAGAAATGTGACATCCACCAACCGGCACTGGGCCCGCGTGGTGGATTACGGCCCATTCCTTCTCCTAGAGAGGAGATCTGAGTCCCAACAGTGGGAACATTATAAGGCCGGCAGCTTGTTTCATAGTTTTTCAGTGTTTTTTTTTTTTGTCGTAGTTGTTTTAGTTTTTTAATAATTATTTTTTTAATAGTATAATCATCTAAACGTTTCTTTCTAGTCTTCTTCAACTTCTTTTGCATCGATGTTCTCAAGCTATATGTTTTCTGACCAGTATTTGGCAACCTGTACAGCCCTATTGTTGGCCTCGTATATGTATATCCTGAAATGCTGGTGGTTATCCAGGATAGGCAGCATAGCAGGTGACGCATAGGACATGCGTCACCAGGCAGTATAGCAGGTGACGCATGTCCTATGATATCCTATCCTAGATAACGCAGTGACTCTACAGCACTGATACTGTGTTAGAGATGGGTAAGCCCGATTTAGCCAAATTGTTTCTTTCTAACATTACATTATGCTTTCTCTAAATATCAGGATTTTCCAGGGAGCGTTTTACAACGAACGTTTAAAATGCGGCGCGGTGACTCAGCGAGGGATGGCTGCGGGGGTGCGGAATGCATTAATTTAACAGCCGCCCCAACACTCCTTTCTTGATGACGTCATAAATACTAACAAGGACCTTAGCGCCGTGATACTGACAGCAGAATATCTTATAGACAACTTGCTGCTGCCAGTTGCTTCGTCAGCATATTAGTAGAGTTAGATCGATCAGACCCAGGGCTTGTTAACGTTACCAAATTCTCAGTACCTATAAATATCGTTAAGTAACATTATTATCGTACAGTTAACATTTTAAAAGTAACACGGATAACGATACTGGTATCGAATCTATAAAATAAACAATATTTTTATCGTTACTTAATGCGTTGTGGCGGCGCGGTGTATCCTTTTAAACTTACATGTATACTTTTAGACATTTTAATAGAATAAATGGACCTAATTAATTCCTGCGTATAATGAAAAATGTTGCAACGTGGAAGTGTTGTTGATACGTGATCAAACTAATTAGGTACTGCATTAATCTAGACGAAACAAAGAGATTTAACAAATTAACGTTATTTAAAGGTACTTGTAGTAACTCATTTAATGGATAACGCTATCAAGCCTTGGGCCATGGTAACGTTAATTTTTACCCATAACATCATCGATAACGATTCTCAGTTTACTGGTAAAAGTTTACTCAAGTACCAATACCAAACATAACGTTACCTTCACTAATAACGTAACCTTTGTACGATGAAAGTAACGATATTTTTTTTTTTACGTTATTCAAAGCCCTGATCAGACCTACCTATTAATACACTAAAAAAAAACATAAAAATCGGTCAAACCGTTTTGAAGGAATCCGGTAACAAACAGACACGAGACTTTCTTATGTATACATATTAGATTATGCTACGAGTAATATTGTACGTATCGGGGGTTGCTAGGCACCGCTATCAATTTGTGAGATTAGCAAACGTTGATTGTTGCGGTATGGTGGATAATGGATTGATAATGTCTACGGTTACTAAAATTACAAGCAACGTAAGGTTAAATAAATCTCACGAGGCTATAAATATCTAAACTGATTCAGTATTTACGTGGTGTTTGGCTATTTTCAAATATCGTCCCTTTTTTTTTTATTGCGCACCGATTATACAATAGACCGGTCATAAAATCTATTATATCAATTTTGATAGGTCTTGCAAAAAAAATTGTTTTTAAAAATGGAAAATATGTTTCATAACATATGTTATAATATGTTCAGGTTTTCTAAAATTATAGGTATATAGATTAGTAAACAATGTAGCTATCATTATTTATTAATGTATCTAAGAAAAGCAATCTTAGGTACGGAAATATGTCCAGATTTTCAGCTAGTACTTAAACCCTAAACAAATCGAATGTTAGTTATTTACCTACATAAGTAATTTAATTTAAAAAAAGTCGTGAGAAATCCGCAATTTTTTATTGAATATCTTAACTTTATTAGCTCTTATAACAGCAGAATCCTCGTTTGTCTTTATCAGAAGAGTCGGATGAGTCCATCGTTAATTTATCCATTTTGAGATCCATTAACCTATCCAACTTAAAAATATTTTCTTGTAGAGATACATTCAGTACCTAATTCTTCTGGCGTAACAGTAACGCTTGCGTTTTGTATTGTTTCTTGTAGTTTATTTGCAGTGGTATGATGCAGTATCCATTACTACAATACAATTCGGTTGTAGATTTGGCACTATTTATTCTTTCATGGATGAAGTTTGCAAAATTCATATCGTCATGATAATCACTTGATTAAGATTTAAGCACATAGTAGCAGTCTATTTTCAACCATCTTTGTTGACTTGCTAGGTACCGCTCGGGTTCGCATATATAGTGGAATTTTATTGTTATGGTCACCTGAAAAACATATTTGACAAATGCGTCTAATTTTGGAACATGGTAGCGCAGGCCCGATATTTTCTCATTCCTCTTCACAAACACGTTTGACTTTAAAGATAATATCCCTGAGAGCACTTTTAATAACTTTAGGTATAATAACGACGACTATTTACCTGCTTTAGAAACAATAAAAAACACAGAACACATGACATAAACGTCAAGATTAAGTCAAATGATTAGTTTCCGATTTCGGCCACGCGCCAACTTATCTTGCGGGGTGTCTACCTAGCGGCTTGTCCGGTGTTGTGTAACTAAGCTACTACTAAAATAGCTATCACTACACCGGACCTCTAATTTTATTATTTTATAGTTTGTTTCAGTTTCGTTCTAAGTTACATTCTAGGGTGTTTCTCAAATGTCAAAATGGACCTTATATTTTTTTAACAATGAGTTTAATTCATTAAACCCCAAGCGAACGCCGGCGTTCGCGCACCTATTGTCTTTCTATTGTGTCTGTAATTACCACGATTGAGAGGTCACAAACGAACAGTGGTTTCACCAGAGCTATTTACTCGTACGGCATTATGTGCAGTTACTTTTTGGCAGGCGTTTAACAAGTAATAATCTGAAAAAACCTCTTAAGTAAATAAATTGACTATGCCGTAAAGTTTTACCTGCCAGTAAACTTGATCGCAGTGGAAAGTTTTGACCTCGTAAATTAATGGGAGGTTATGCCCAAGAGAGGTAATCTTCTAATATTTATTACTTAATGAAAGTCTGGGCTATCAAGTTAATTAGAAGTTTATAACTACTGAGTTAGAGCTTTAACAAATGAACAAAATTTAATTAGTTCTTATTTCTTTAGTTTATTACTAGCTTTTGCCCGCGGCTGGACACATAAAATATAGCCCACTCAGGAATAAAGCAGCCTTCTATTGATGAAAAAATTTTAGCAATCGGACCAGTGCTTTCAGAGATTAACTCCTTCAAACAAAAAAACATAAAAACAGAAAAATAAACTGTACCTCTTTATTATATTAGTGCAGATTGTATTTATCTTGATTTTTTTTTCGTGCCTGTTTTCCCTAACACCCTTTAATTGGGAGGTGGGAAATCATCTAATGACTTCTCCCACTCTAGGTTGGGGTGAGAGGGTGAGTTTAACACTAAGCAACACGTAAAAAATCTTCTTCTTCCTCTTCTTCTTTTTCTTCTTCCTGCCCTTGTCCCATCTTATTTGGGGTCGGCGCAACACGTTTTTTTCTTCTTAAAGAATAATTTAACAAAAACAGAGAAAGCTGTTGTTATACAAGTATTCGCGATATACATATATAATGCCTTCCTATTTATTTTTCAAAAAACACTCTAGTCCACAAAATCTGACATTATAAAGAAACGTAATCATTAACTATGCATGTAGCTGTACCTACATTTGCAAACCTAAATAATAAATAATCAATTTTGTACGTTATTACATGTAAATAGAAAGAAGTGTCCGTTCGTTATATATTTTCATGGGTATAATAATAAAATTTTTGCCTATCTCTCTGTCCACCACTTTGTCTATTTGTTCCGGTCAATCGAAATAGCTGGACTGATCTTGATGAGACCTTCATTGATGGATAGCTGATGTTACAATGAGTAACTAGTGCCTCGTTAACTCCTTCGAACAATCCCGCAACCCGGGCAGATATCGCCCCCCTTAGCGCCCGCCCCTCCCCGTTTTGCTGTCAGCTCCAATATGCCGTCGAATCGGGTTTATTCCTTATCGGACGAGAACTACCCTTTACTTGCCGTCCTCAACTAATTGCCGCGATTTTGGCGTGTCTTTTTTTTAGAGGAAATCATCTAATAACGTCTTCCACCCTTGAGCGGGGTGGGATGGCGTGTCAGGCTTTTACTGAATAAAACCTGGAACAAAGGCAGGGAAGGAACAGGACTGCCTGTTCCTGCTTTGACCTCGTTCCAGAGCCTCGGGGATTTCTTTTGCTCAACTCGTGACCCCAGTAGGCTTCAACCCTGCTGGGCCATTGTGGCGTGCCTAGCGCTGGATTGCGTCAGCCGCTATCTGAATTTCATCACCTATAACAATCTACAGATTAATATTTACAAGCAGCCTACCTGCTATTCAAAACTACTTTATGTAACAAATGGAACGAAACCTTTCCGAACAAAACGAATAAAGAAAAGTCCAATAAAGGCAAGCGTTCTGATTACAATCATGTTCTTCGAATAAGCTCCACACAAAGCTTCAGTTTTTCACAAAGAGAAACAAACGAATTCGAAAAATAAATCAAATTGTGTGCTTTCATGTATAACGAACACATATTTCCAATCCTTTGAGAGTAAGTACAATACAAACAAGAATACTTTCTCAATTCTCTGAAGTTTTGCGTTGATAAAACTGTTTTGTATTACATTCTGTTCCATTACCTACACTCGAACCACGGGTGGGTGTAAGTATATGATGACAGGCTCCTTTAGGGACAGAAAGGAACATATGTGCGCTACACATACAAGTCTTAAATATAAAATATTATTTGGTGCCAACACACCCGTTTCATTTCCTTTGAGACACAAAAAGGTTTTGCTACAAACATGGGTGATATTTACGGCAAAAGAGTCGAGTACATAAGTGGTTGTAATAATACTTATGTATGTAAATCGTTAAATTGTGTATTTGTTTTAAATAGGTGTAAAATATATTACATTAAAAGGCTGGTGCATCACATTCTAATGTTTTTAAGTATTTGGTAGCAAATGTGTCATCGTGTCAGCAGCCATCTCGGCAAGCTTTACTAAGATACTTAGTCAATACTACAGCAAAATTCTCAACTCCATTTTGCCGAGCTTGATTGAGATTGCTCCAATATAGTATAGACACTTGAAATAGAAAACTGCAACAATTTTACATCACAATAATTATCCACTAGGAATCAATTCACAAAAATCCCGCCAAAAACTCGTAGACAATTCTAAAAAAAGTATAGTTTCTGATTATCTAAACTCTATGGTTGACCATAGAGTTTTCAATCATAGGTTTTAATTGGCGTTGCCTCGCTGAAGAAAGAATAATTAGATTAATTTTAAATATAAAAATACGGCTTGATTAACGTCAAAAGTAATTTACTTAAACTAATCTGTGCTTACTAATGTTATAAATAGGTAAGATTTGTATTTTTATGTTGTTTCACAATCTGTTTGTGTTGAATAAACTTCAAAATTACTCAATAAATTTTAAAAAATCATCTACCAGTAGAATGCTATTTTATCGCAGTGACAAAAGCATATTTTTTTCAACTTTCACACTCTCAAAACATATATCAATTATGTAGATTACATATATTTGCCCATGATGAGTATTCGTATTTTTTTTTCTTTGGGTTTTCGGTATACGTGTCATATTCGCGCCTATGTGCACATAACATCGTAAAGAAATGTTAGATTTTGTCATCATATTTACGTTAGTAACATAACAGGTGGGTGATATCTACATAGAAATGTAAGCACATCATCAATACTTTCTTCTTCTTATTTGCTACTAATTAGACATTTTATTTAAGATAAGTAGATTAAAGTAGATGAATCTATTAGAATAGTAAACTATTAACTACTACTATAACGTCATTTTTTTAATAAAACTGGTCGGGTTATTCATTTTATTTTCTCATTTTTGTAAACAAAGAAAAGAAAATAATCACAAAAAGTTAAAACTTGGTAATTATAATTTTATTTACAAAGGTTGAAAAGTTACGCCTCGACTTCATTAAATTAATTAACATTCAAAAGAGATTGTATAGAAGGAAGCCACAATAATACTGGCCAATTAAGGTGAAAAAAATATTTTAAAAGCCATTTGCCCTGAAAAGGAAAATAAATAAAAAAAATATTTGTTTAATGGCATCCTAATTATTTTTTGGTGGAATGGACAATATTTTCAAACTTTTAGCCGTTTTCGGACTAAAAAGTTTGCATTAAATTAATACTTGTTTTTTTTTCGGAATGAAACTTCCGGATCTTATTCTTATCTAATCCGATATCATAAGTTTGACTGCATTATTCTAAGTTTTTTTTTTTTACTTAATAATATTTTATCTACCTCTACTTCCTACATTTTTCAGTTTCCTTTCGTCAACCTAGGCCATTTTCTGCGATATTAAAGTTTCGAGAGTTGTCGATACGATAGTTAATCAGTATCGTTCGAGTCTCGCAGGGATTCAAGGGCTTGCCATGTCACTTGTGTGTTTTATAGCCATCATAACATGTTTAAAGATAAACTGAGATATTTAATTTTTTTTCCTAGTGTCGGATTGATGAGGACTTTTTAAATTTCTTTTGTGATGGCATTTTGAACAATCCTACCAATTTTCAGCTGAGTGTGAATTAGTGTAACCTCGGATGTCTAAATTGACCGGACTATAAACCTATACCCCAGATTCCTTAATTAAGAATTTGAAAATGAATAATTGACAAACTCTAGCCTAAATAAAACCTGCTTATGACAAGCATAAAAGTAGGATTTGACGCGTTCTTGACTTAAAATTCTCAATTCAGGAACCGACCCAATAACAACAGTTCAATTATAGTTTGAAGTCCTTGAACTAAACTGGAACGATAAAAAAACTTCGTTTCTCGCAATATAATACCTACCTACCAGTTCAATTTCAGTTGAAGTATATGAGTATAGCCTGGCGAGTCTGCAAGGGCAAGACCCCGTCGAGTGGGCGCCCGCCGCCGAGGCGCCTCCGCGTCCGCGTCGAGACGCCCCGCCAAGCCTACAACTATGAATTAAGGGATGACTAAATTGATGTAGGCTGCGTTCACACCAAACGCGTACCATCACTAGCAACCACCAGCAGCCGGTGCTTTAATAGTTTCTTACTTTCTTTGTACATTTTATATTAAGAGTATATGGCGTATAGCAATGCTCCACCGGGACATGATGGACATCCCACCCACACACACAAAACGTTTTGGGAACACATTAATGGTGCTTACAGCCTTAGGAGTGGAATTC